>OY992539.1:140885851-141485210 GCA_963921195.1 Pegoplata infirma
TTATTTATTTATTTATTTATTTATTTATTTATTTATTTATTTATTTATTTATTTATTTATTTATTTATTTATTTATTTATTTATTTATTTATTTATTTATTTATTTATTTATTTATTTATTTATTTATTTATTTATTTATTTATTTATTTATTTATTTATTTATTTATTTATTTATTTATTTATTTATTTATTTATTTATTTATTTATTTATTTATTTATTTATTTATTTATTTATTTATTTATTTATTTATTTATTTATTTATTTATTTATTTATTTATTTATTTATTTATTTATTTATTTATTTATTTATTTATTTATTTATTTATTTATTTATTTATTTATTTATTTATTTATTTATTTATTTATTTATTTATTTATTTATTTATTTATTTATTTATTTATTTATTTATTTATTTATTTATTTATTTATTTATTTATTTATTTATTTATTTATTTATTTATTTATTTATTTATTTATTTATTTATTTATTTATTTATTTATTTATTTATTTATTTATTTATTTATTTATTTATTTATTTATTTATTTATTTATTTATTTATTTATTTATTTATTTATTTATTTATTTATTTATTTATTTATTTATTTATTTATTTATTTATTTATTTATTTATTTATTTATTTATTTATTTATTTATTTATTTATTTATTTATTTATTTATTTATTTATTTATTTATTTATTTATTTATTTATTTATTTATTTATTTATTTATTTATTTATTTATTTATTTATTTATTTATTTATTTATTTATTTATTTATTTATTTATTTATTTATTTATTTATTTATTTATTTATTTATTTATTTATTTATTTATTTATTTATTTATTTATTTATTTATTTATTTATTTATTTATTTATTTATTTATTTATTTATTTATTTATTTATTTATTTATTTATTTATTTATTTATTTATTTATTTATTTATTTATTTATTTATTTATTTATTTATTTATTTATTTATTTATTTATTTATTTATTTATTTATTTATTTATTTATTTATTTATTTATTTATTTATTTATTTATTTATTTATTTATTTATTTATTTATTTATTTATTTATTTATTTATTTATTTATTTATTTATTTATTTATTTATTTATTTATTTATTTATTTATTTATTTATTTATTTATTTATTTATTTATTTATTTATTTATTTATTTATTTATTTATTTATTTATTTATTTATTTATTTATTTATTTATTTATTTATTTATTTATTTATTTATTTATTTATTTATTTATTTATTTATTTATTTATTTATTTATTTATTTATTTATTTATTTATTTATTTATTTATTTATTTATTTATTTATTTATTTATTTATTTATTTATTTATTTATTTATTTATTTATTTATTTATTTATTTATTTATTTATTTATTTATTTATTTATTTATTTATTTATTTATTTATTTATTTATTTATTTATTTATTTATTTATTTATTTATTTATTTATTTATTTATTTATTTATTTATTTATTTATTTATTTATTTATTTATTTATTTATTTATTTATTTATTTATTTATTTATTTATTTATTTATTTATTTATTTATTTATTTATTTATTTATTTATTTATTTATTTATTTATTTATTTATTTATTTATTTATTTATTTATTTATTTATTTATTTATTTATTTATTTATTTATTTATTTATTTATTTATTTATTTATTTATTTATTTATTTATTTATTTATTTATTTATTTATTTATTTATTTATTTATTTATTTATTTATTTATTTATTTATTTATTTATTTATTTATTTATTTATTTATTTATTTATTTATTTATTTATTTATTTATTTATTTATTTATTTATTTATTTATTTATTTATTTATTTATTTATTTATTTATTTATTTATTTATTTATTTATTTATTTATTTATTTATTTATTTATTTATTTATTTATTTATTTATTTATTTATTTATTTATTTATTTATTTATTTATTTATTTATTTATTTATTTATTTATTTATTTATTTATTTATTTATTTATTTATTTATTTATTTATTTATTTATTTATTTATTTATTTATTTATTTATTTATTTATTTATTTATTTATTTATTTATTTATTTATTTATTTATTTATTTATTTATTTATTTATTTATTTATTTATTTATTTATTTATTTATTTATTTATTTATTTATTTATTTATTTATTTATTTATTTATTTATTTATTTATTTATTTATTTATTTATTTATTTATTTATTTATTTATTTATTTATTTATTTATTTATTTATTTATTTATTTATTTATTTATTTATTTATTTATTTATTTATTTATTTATTTATTTATTTATTTATTTATTTATTTATTTATTTATTTATTTATTTATTTATTTATTTATTTATTTATTTATTTATTTATTTATTTATTTATTTATTTATTTATTTATTTATTTATTTATTTATTTATTTATTTATTTATTTATTTATTTATTTATTTATTTATTTATTTATTTATTTATTTATTTATTTATTTATTTATTTATTTATTTATTTATTTATTTATTTATTTATTTATTTATTTATTTATTTATTTATTTATTTATTTATTTATTTATTTATTTATTTATTTATTTATTTATTTATTTATTTATTTATTTATTTATTTATTTATTTATTTATTTATTTATTTATTTATTTATTTATTTATTTATTTATTTATTTATTTATTTATTTATTTATTTATTTATTTATTTATTTATTTATTTATTTATTTATTTATTTATTTATTTATTTATTTATTTATTTATTTATTTATTTATTTATTTATTTATTTATTTATTTATTTATTTATTTATTTATTTATTTATTTATTTATTTATTTATTTATTTATTTATTTATTTATTTATTTATTTATTTATTTATTTATTTATTTATTTATTTATTTATTTATTTATTTATTTATTTATTTATTTATTTATTTATTTATTTATTTATTTATTTATTTATTTATTTATTTATTTATTTATTTATTTATTTATTTATTTATTTATTTATTTATTTATTTATTTATTTATTTATTTATTTATTTATTTATTTATTTATTTATTTATTTATTTATTTATTTATTTATTTATTTATTTATTTATTTATTTATTTATTTATTTATTTATTTATTTATTTATTTATTTATTTATTTATTTATTTATTTATTTATTTATTTATTTATTTATTTATTTATTTATTTATTTATTTATTTATTTATTTATTTATTTATTTATTTATTTATTTATTTATTTATTTATTTATTTATTTATTTATTTATTTATTTATTTATTTATTTATTTATTTATTTATTTATTTATTTATTTATTTATTTATTTATTTATTTATTTATTTATTTATTTATTTATTTATTTATTTATTTATTTATTTATTTATTTATTTATTTATTTATTTATTTATTTATTTATTTATTTATTTATTTATTTATTTATTTATTTATTTATTTATTTATTTATTTATTTATTTATTTATTTATTTATTTATTTATTTATTTATTTATTTATTTATTTATTTATTTATTTATTTATTTATTTATTTATTTATTTATTTATTTATTTATTTATTTATTTATTTATTTATTTATTTATTTATTTATTTATTTATTTATTTATTTATTTATTTATTTATTTATTTATTTATTTATTTATTTATTTATTTATTTATTTATTTATTTATTTATTTATTTATTTATTTATTTATTTATTTATTTATTTATTTATTTATTTATTTATTTATTTATTTATTTATTTATTTATTTATTTATTTATTTATTTATTTATTTATTTATTTATTTATTTATTTATTTATTTATTTATTTATTTATTTATTTATTTATTTATTTATTTATTTATTTATTTATTTATTTATTTATTTATTTATTTATTTATTTATTTATTTATTTATTTATTTATTTATTTATTTATTTATTTATTTATTTATTTATTTATTTATTTATTTATTTATTTATTTATTTATTTATTTATTTATTTATTTATTTATTTATTTATTTATTTATTTATTTATTTATTTATTTATTTATTTATTTATTTATTTATTTATTTATTTATTTATTTATTTATTTATTTATTTATTTATTTATTTATTTATTTATTTATTTATTTATTTATTTATTTATTTATTTATTTATTTATTTATTTATTTATTTATTTATTTATTTATTTATTTATTTATTTATTTATTTATTTATTTATTTATTTATTTATTTATTTATTTATTTATTTATTTATTTATTTATTTATTTATTTATTTATTTATTTATTTATTTATTTATTTATTTATTTATTTATTTATTTATTTATTTATTTATTTATTTATTTATTTATTTATTTATTTATTTATTTATTTATTTATTTATTTATTTATTTATTTATTTATTTATTTATTTATTTATTTATTTATTTATTTATTTATTTATTTATTTATTTATTTATTTATTTATTTATTTATTTATTTATTTATTTATTTATTTATTTATTTATTTATTTATTTATTTATTTATTTATTTATTTATTTATTTATTTATTTATTTATTTATTTATTTATTTATTTATTTATTTATTTATTTATTTATTTATTTATTTATTTATTTATTTATTTATTTATTTATTTATTTATTTATTTATTTATTTATTTATTTATTTATTTATTTATTTATTTATTTATTTATTTATTTATTTATTTATTTATTTATTTATTTATTTATTTATTTATTTATTTATTTATTTATTTATTTATTTATTTATTTATTTATTTATTTATTTATTTATTTATTTATTTATTTATTTATTTATTTATTTATTTATTTATTTATTTATTTATTTATTTATTTATTTATTTATTTATTTATTTATTTATTTATTTATTTATTTATTTATTTATTTATTTATTTATTTATTTATTTATTTATTTATTTATTTATTTATTTATTTATTTATTTATTTATTTATTTATTTATTTATTTATTTATTTATTTATTTATTTATTTATTTATTTATTTATTTATTTATTTATTTATTTATTTATTTATTTATTTATTTATTTATTTATTTATTTATTTATTTATTTATTTATTTATTTATTTATTTATTTATTTATTTATTTATTTATTTATTTATTTATTTATTTATTTATTTATTTATTTATTTATTTATTTATTTATTTATTTATTTATTTATTTATTTATTTATTTATTTATTTATTTATTTATTTATTTATTTATTTATTTATTTATTTATTTATTTATTTATTTATTTATTTATTTATTTATTTATTTATTTATTTATTTATTTATTTATTTATTTATTTATTTATTTATTTATTTATTTATTTATTTATTTATTTATTTATTTATTTATTTATTTATTTATTTATTTATTTATTTATTTATTTATTTATTTATTTATTTATTTATTTATTTATTTATTTATTTATTTATTTATTTATTTATTTATTTATTTATTTATTTATTTATTTATTTATTTATTTATTTATTTATTTATTTATTTATTTATTTATTTATTTATTTATTTATTTATTTATTTATTTATTTATTTATTTATTTATTTATTTATTTATTTATTTATTTATTTATTTATTTATTTATTTATTTATTTATTTATTTATTTATTTATTTATTTATTTATTTATTTATTTATTTATTTATTTATTTATTTATTTATTTATTTATTTATTTATTTATTTATTTATTTATTTATTTATTTATTTATTTATTTATTTATTTATTTATTTATTTATTTATTTATTTATTTATTTATTTATTTATTTATTTATTTATTTATTTATTTATTTATTTATTTATTTATTTATTTATTTATTTATTTATTTATTTATTTATTTATTTATTTATTTATTTATTTATTTATTTATTTATTTATTTATTTATTTATTTATTTATTTATTTATTTATTTATTTATTTATTTATTTATTTATTTATTTATTTATTTATTTATTTATTTATTTATTTATTTATTTATTTATTTATTTATTTATTTATTTATTTATTTATTTATTTATTTATTTATTTATTTATTTATTTATTTATTTATTTATTTATTTATTTATTTATTTATTTATTTATTTATTTATTTATTTATTTATTTATTTATTTATTTATTTATTTATTTATTTATTTATTTATTTATTTATTTATTTATTTATTTATTTATTTATTTATTTATTTATTTATTTATTTATTTATTTATTTATTTATTTATTTATTTATTTATTTATTTATTTATTTATTTATTTATTTATTTATTTATTTATTTATTTATTTATTTATTTATTTATTTATTTATTTATTTATTTATTTATTTATTTATTTATTTATTTATTTATTTATTTATTTATTTATTTATTTATTTATTTATTTATTTATTTATTTATTTATTTATTTATTTATTTATTTATTTATTTATTTATTTATTTATTTATTTATTTATTTATTTATTTATTTATTTATTTATTTATTTATTTATTTATTTATTTATTTATTTATTTATTTATTTATTTATTTATTTATTTATTTATTTATTTATTTATTTATTTATTTATTTATTTATTTATTTATTTATTTATTTATTTATTTATTTATTTATTTATTTATTTATTTATTTATTTATTTATTTATTTATTTATTTATTTATTTATTTATTTATTTATTTATTTATTTATTTATTTATTTATTTATTTATTTATTTATTTATTTATTTATTTATTTATTTATTTATTTATTTATTTATTTATTTATTTATTTATTTATTTATTTATTTATTTATTTATTTATTTATTTATTTATTTATTTATTTATTTATTTATTTATTTATTTATTTATTTATTTATTTATTTATTTATTTATTTATTTATTTATTTATTTATTTATTTATTTATTTATTTATTTATTTATTTATTTATTTATTTATTTATTTATTTATTTATTTATTTATTTATTTATTTATTTATTTATTTATTTATTTATTTATTTATTTATTTATTTATTTATTTATTTATTTATTTATTTATTTATTTATTTATTTATTTATTTATTTATTTATTTATTTATTTATTTATTTATTTATTTATTTATTTATTTATTTATTTATTTATTTATTTATTTATTTATTTATTTATTTATTTATTTATTTATTTATTTATTTATTTATTTATTTATTTATTTATTTATTTATTTATTTATTTATTTATTTATTTATTTATTTATTTATTTATTTATTTATTTATTTATTTATTTATTTATTTATTTATTTATTTATTTATTTATTTATTTATTTATTTATTTATTTATTTATTTATTTATTTATTTATTTATTTATTTATTTATTTATTTATTTATTTATTTATTTATTTATTTATTTATTTATTTATTTATTTATTTATTTATTTATTTATTTATTTATTTATTTATTTATTTATTTATTTATTTATTTATTTATTTATTTATTTATTTATTTATTTATTTATTTATTTATTTATTTATTTATTTATTTATTTATTTATTTATTTATTTATTTATTTATTTATTTATTTATTTATTTATTTATTTATTTATTTATTTATTTATTTATTTATTTATTTATTTATTTATTTATTTATTTATTTATTTATTTATTTATTTATTTATTTATTTATTTATTTATTTATTTATTTATTTATTTATTTATTTATTTATTTATTTATTTATTTATTTATTTATTTATTTATTTATTTATTTATTTATTTATTTATTTATTTATTTATTTATTTATTTATTTATTTATTTATTTATTTATTTATTTATTTATTTATTTATTTATTTATTTATTTATTTATTTATTTATTTATTTATTTATTTATTTATTTATTTATTTATTTATTTATTTATTTATTTATTTATTTATTTATTTATTTATTTATTTATTTATTTATTTATTTATTTATTTATTTATTTATTTATTTATTTATTTATTTATTTATTTATTTATTTATTTATTTATTTATTTATTTATTTATTTATTTATTTATTTATTTATTTATTTATTTATTTATTTATTTATTTATTTATTTATTTATTTATTTATTTATTTATTTATTTATTTATTTATTTATTTATTTATTTATTTATTTATTTATTTATTTATTTATTTATTTATTTATTTATTTATTTATTTATTTATTTATTTATTTATTTATTTATTTATTTATTTATTTATTTATTTATTTATTTATTTATTTATTTATTTATTTATTTATTTATTTATTTATTTATTTATTTATTTATTTATTTATTTATTTATTTATTTATTTATTTATTTATTTATTTATTTATTTATTTATTTATTTATTTATTTATTTATTTATTTATTTATTTATTTATTTATTTATTTATTTATTTATTTATTTATTTATTTATTTATTTATTTATTTATTTATTTATTTAAATGTTTTCCTGCACAACAAGAGTTAATCTTATAATTAAAGTACAGGAATAATTATGCTAAAACAGTGTAGAAGCTAAAATGTATAAAAATGTATTAAAATATTTACTTATATCTAAATTAAATTAAAATTAAATTAAAATTACAAAATTAACAGAAAACATAATATGAAAAATTAAATATATATTTAACAAATTAAAAAATAAAAGCCTAACAAATTAAATTAAAAATTAACAAATTAAAAGTGTAACAAATTTAACTATGTAACAAAAAATGTTTAAAAAACATAGTTTTAAGGAAAATGTCGAAAAAGATATTCTTTGAAATGCTCTGCGTTGCTGTTTAATTGTTCTGGTTGTGGAAGATCGTTCCAAAGACGAATTGCATTTATATAAAAATGAAATTCAGATACGAGACATCGATGACGTGGCAGAATAATTTTTTTCCCTCTGTTCGATCTAGCAAAACGAATTTTTTCGTAAAGGTATTCCGGTTTTCCGGTGTAAATAATCTTATGTAGAAACAAAAGAACCCTCATTTTCATCAAATTTTCAAACGATACTCCGAATAGTTTTTTAGTGTGCGAAGAAGTCCCCTCTCTTCTGTTGAGTCCGAATACATATCTAACAATACTGTTATAGACTACATCCAATTTATGTTTACTGATCCCATCGGATAACAAACATTAAACCCACCCTCATCGCAAAAAAAAGTTTTTTTTGGCAGCAGTACTTAATGTTTTAATATTTTTTTATGTGATTTCTTATACAACAAAACAAAAATCTGAAGTGACAAAACAAAAAGTAGGAAGGAACTTGGATAGATTATTTGAAATGTTAATTTCATTTTGGTATAGATTTTAAGTGGTTGATCAGCACACATGGACTCTAAGGTCCGTTGGTCTTTCGGTATTATAAAAACCTACTTAAATTTCATTTCCGCGTTATTTAAGTTAATTATTTTATTTAAGTTAAACTTTAAAAACATATAGGTGTGAAGAAAGCGCCGCAGGCGAAAAATTTTTACAAGAGATTTTAACAAAAAATTAAAAAAAAATCGCGCGATTTTTTTTTAATTTTTTGTTAAAATCTCTTGTAAAAATTTTTCGCCTGCGGCGCTTTCATCGCACCTATTAACTTTGAAAATTTTTCAAAAGAAATATGTATTATTGCTACTGCCATTATACAGAATCCTAGAAACGATAAGTCATCAAAGAATATAATTGATTCCACACAGAAAAAAATATGGAGGAAACAAATTTGAGTAATCACTTGTTTAATTTTTTAAAAAAAATTTGAGTAATTTTTTAATTGACGCAATTAAAAATTTACTCAAAAATTGAAAATAAAATTTGAGTAAATAATTTAATACAAATTTAATATTTTTTTTTATTTTTTTTTTCTTTTGGTGTTTTGAATTCTCATTTAGTTTATTGTTTTTTGTATATGTATATGAAAGTTTGAAATCATCTTTATAAAATTTTACTTTGTCTTGAAGACATAAGTATATTTGGTAAAGTTTGTAAAAGCAATTTTTTTGGAAAAAAAAATTAGAAACTTTTTAAACTTTTTAAAAAAATAGTTTGATACATTTTGAGTAAATTTTTACTTGACACAATTAAAAAGTTACTTAAAAATATTAAAAAATTTTGAGTAAAGATTTAATTGTGTGAATTAATAATTTACTCAAATTTTTTATTAAGCATTTAATAATTTTTTATTAAAAGTTTACTCAATACTATTAAATCGTTTACTGGTGGAAAATTGAGTAATTTTTTACTCAATAGTATTAAAAATTTACTCAAAATTTTTTTTTATTTTTTTCTGTGCAACTTCTTCGAGTGGCTTGATAAAATAGAATATATTTTTTACCTTTGTTTAAGTTCACTTAATTATATGGAAGTACTTACACGGGTGCATTTAAGATATGTATATTCATGAGAACTATAATGGGTTGCAAAATAAAATCATACCGAAAATCCAATGATGCAAACCCACCATAAGCAGCAGCCCGAAAGCGTTAATAATATCTTTCAGGTCGTTAATACAACTCAAAAGTTTTAAATAAAAAAAATAATTTCATTGCAAGTTACTTTAAATTTATAATTATTAATAACAATTTATAATTATTGACTGAAATGAAATTGAATGAACATTTTATTTTTAATGGTTTGGGAAAAAAACATATTTTTTTTGTGGGGTCATTTTTCATATTGCAATTTGGGGCCTTTTTTCATTTTCAGAAAAATGGTTCAAATTTTTTGGGGCATTTTTTCACACAGAATTGGGGCCATATTTCATATTTCAAAGTGGGGTGAAATTTCATTTTCAAAAAGACCCCAAAAATGGGGCCATTTTTCATTTTTAGCGTTGGGGCCATTTTGCATTGGGGCCATTTTTCAGGGTGCCGGTTTAAAGATTTTAATTAAAAACAAAAAATCTGAAATTACAATTATTATTATAACACTGTGCAACAAATTTTGGGTCATCGCATTGAGCATCAATGCCTTCAACGCCATATGAAAGTAGACCATCAAGTGGACAAAATCACCAAAGGGTTTTGCAAAGTCAGTTCGGATTTCTTTTTTATAGCCCACTGAAGTTTTTATTTTTTTATCAAAGGCGTTTGGAAAACGTCAAAAATACTATAATAAGAACATATCTGAGCTTCAAAATATGATGTGATGTCTTCAGTAAAATTTTATGGCGGTTCTTTTCTTAGAACATTTTAACTCTCTAACTGCCATTTTAAGGGGTCATTTTAATCCTTTTTCAAAAACTAAACACAGAAGTCTAATTAAACGTCCATTTAGAGGGTTAAAATGTTCTACAAATTTTTTCCTCATAAAATTTCACTAGGGGTTGTCAAATGTTCAAAGTTTGTGCGACATGCGCAAAGTGCTTAAAAAGGGTCAAGTATAAATAATCAATGTTTGTTATTTTTTTTTTACCAAAGCAGTGTTAGAAAATATCGACAAAAAACAGTGCAAATATACTTTTGAGCTAAAAATGATGTTCTGATCACATGTGTCAAGCAACAGCCGAATTAAACCATTTTGTGTTTTTAGGTTATGTTGAATGTACCACAATTTTCGAGGTGTTCTTAAAGTTTCATTCATAACTTTTGAACCGCTGAACCGATTTCGCTCAAATGCAATACCAAACTACAGTCTTATTGTTAGTAAAATTATCATTATATTTTTTGACTTTTAAAGTTTTTTCATGATATTGTCATACTTTTTACACTTGGTCAGTTTTCCTATAAATATATATTTGCACTGTTCTTCTAAATAAAAAAAATACAAAAAATACCAAATGTAATTATACCTGTATGTAAAAAAAATATTGAAAATTTAATTAAGAACATCATTTTTAGCTCAAATGTATATTTGCACTGTTTTTTGTCGATAATTTTTAACACTGCTTTGGTAAAAAAAATAACAAACATGGATTATTTATACTTGACCCTTTTTAAGCACTTTGCCCATGTCGCACAAACTTTGAACATTTGACAACCCCTAGTGAAATTTTATGAGGAAAATATTTGTAGAACATTTTAACCCTCAAAATGGACGTTTTATTAGACTTCTGTGTTTAGTTTTGAAAAAGGACTAAAATGACCCCTTAAAATGGCAGTTAGAGGGTTAAAATGTTCTAAGAAAAGAACCGCCATAAAATTTCACTGAAATATTAAATCATATTTTGGAGCTCAGATGTGTTCTTATTATAATATTTTTGACGTTTTCCAAAAGCCTTTGATAAAAAAATAAAAACTTCAGTGGGCTATAAAAAAGAAATCCGAACTGACTTTGCAAAACCCTTTGGTGATTTTGTCCATTTGATGGTCTACTTTCATATGGCGTTGAAGCCATTGAGGCTCATTTTTCTTGTTGCACAGTGTAATTTAACAAAATCCACATTAATTAACGTTTCATACTATTCCCAATAAAAACCGGATAAATTACGTCCAATAACGTGGATATACAATCAGATTTTAACGTTAAAAGTTTGTTTTTAAAAGTAGCTTGATATGCAATTTACGCGAAATCTAATGACGATGGACCAAATTAAAGGTCATATTCGGATTAAGCACCATTAAATTAGTTAAGAAACATCTGCATTATGCAAAATTGTGAATTTTTAAAAGTGATGCAATTTCTGATTAATGAAATTTTGAAAAATGCATAAAATCCACAATCTTCAAAATTCATTTTGGGATAAAGCTTTATAAGTACTAGCAATTGCCATTTATAGAAATTAATTTCTATTAGCGGTTTGGGTGTGCCCTGGCGGTTTATCTGGAGACAAAATTGGCGCGTTTTCAGCGTACAGTTACATTAAGTCCCAATTTTTGCACACGATCCATAATACGCATTACAAGCAATCGTCTGACGGGTATATTTTTCCAAATTCTTTTCGCGTGAAAATACAAGCAAAAGTTTAAAATCGGGAAATGTCAGATTTTTGCAAAATTTTTGCTAATCAAAATTTTAACACGCTATATCGATTTTATTATAAAAAATCAAAAAATATTTGGATCACGCGATGTGCTGGCCACTTTAAAGAAATATTGCGGATGTGCCTCGCAAAAAAGTGGATTTTTTATGACTTTCACGTTTTGTCTCTCAACTTTTGTCTAGCTAGTACTCCGCTCCTATTGAGGGCACATTGATGAGACCAGTTTTAAACTGTAGGGAATTATGACAGCTGACATTCTTCGTATTAGCTTTTGAAAAGTATGAAGCGGCGCAAATTTCCTGATCAAAAAACGACGAAAAATTTAAAAAATCGTTACCACCAAATAACTTTTTTATTACTGATGGCACATCAAATTCATAAATACGTCTTTTTTGAACAAGTATAGGGACCATATATAAATCTTCGGAGAATACGTTGGACAGCGCAAGTACAATAGGCCAAAGAGTACATAATTTTTATGAAATTTCAATCGACTTTTCCACATTTCGTAAGTTTGATTGTCGCTAACTGCCGCAAATTAAGATTTTTGGCCTTAAGTGTTTATAACCTAACTGCATTAGAAGTCCTTTAATCATTTCTATCAGTAGATAGCCATTTGAATGCAAATAAAAAAAATTTTGCCAAAAAACCAAAATTTCAAAGAAATGAAAAGTTTAATGGAAATGTCCATTAGGGCGTTTCATCAAAAACTTTTTTTTTGATTTTTGCTACTCTTGAAGCGGAATATGAATTCTTATGGCCTAAAAGATTTTTGAGATTTTTTTCAGATTTTTGGCGGGCCGGGATCAACTCGCTCAAATCGATTTTACGCTAAAAATGAGGTTATAAAACATAATTTTTTATTTTTTTTTGTTATGTTGCCTTGTTTTTACAAAAGTGGATAAATTACTTCAAAATATTGCTAGCCTCCTAAAAAAAAAGTATTCGCGGTAAAAATGATAAGGTCAAAGGTCAATAACACAGTGATACAAAATCGAACTTTCGGAATCGGAATGGGATGAAACCAAAAGCAAATGAAAGCTGACGTTTTCCATAACAAAACCCTCAAGGCCTTTTTTTAGGTCAGAGCTAGATTTTTTACACGCATTTAAAGTTGGTGATTTTAAAGCATTTAAAGTTTTTGTGTACTAAACATGTCCTACTTTAAAGGCCCCTGGTGGTGCCCTTGTTGGACATGTAGGGTCCAGTTTCCAAACTTAAGCTCAAAATTACTTCAGCTATGACTGGTACGAATTTTGCTGCAATCGATCCAGTACCTATTTACTGAATAGCCAAATTATTAAAATAAATCACTGTACACCGTTGCGTATGATTGTTATTTAAAGGCAATTATTAATATAAACTACTGGACACCGTTGCGTATGATTGTTATTTAAAGGCAATTACAATATTAATCATTCGCCACTAATACAGTTTTCAAGCATTTATTATTATAATTATAATAAAAGTGCACTAACTTCAAATGCGTGTAAAACAAAATCTAGCTCTGAACTAGAAAAAAGCCTTGAGGGGTTTGTTATGGAATATGTCAACTTTCATTTGCTTTTGGTTTCATCCCATTCCGATTTTGGGTGTTGCACTGTGTAATTTGACCTTAAAAGTAAAAATTTTGAATTTTCCAACTTCAAAGCTCAATAACTTAAGAAATATGCAACGTAGGTTCGTGATGTTGACACCGTTTAATAGATATTTTAAATACCTTTCATTTAAATCCAAAATGACGTCTGTCATTTTAGTAGAAGTATTAAAAAAATTAAAAAAACTAACTTAACCCATTTTTTTTTCTTACATTTCACATGTGCTTAACCAACAAGTACATATGTTAGTATCTTATTAATCGGTAGAATGTCTGAGAGTAGATAACTTATCATTTATGTATATGCGTTAGGTGGTCCTATACCGATATTTCGATGTTTTACACACGGAATGCCAAAGTGAGTTTACAAAGAATGAGAATGACTTTCAAAACTTACTAATTAATGTTGATAATAATAGAAAAATTATACCTAATGTAAACAAAAATATTGTTGAAAAGCGTTAGCGAAAGCTGTTTGAATATGCTACTACTGCATATTTCTTAAGTTATTGAGCTTTGAAGTTGGAAAATTCAAAATTTTTACTTTTAAGGTCAAATTATTGACCTTTGACCTTATCATTTTTACCGTGAATACTTTTTTTTTTTAGGAGGCTAGCAATATTTTGAAGTAATTTATCCACTTTTGTAAAAACAAGGCAACATAACAAAAAAAAATAAAAAATTATGTTTTATAACCTCATTTTTAGCGTAAAATCGATTTGAGCGAGTTGATCCCGGCCCGCCAAAAATCTGAAAAAAATCTCAAAAATCTTTTAGGCCATAAGAATTCATATTCCGCTTCAAGAGTAGCAAAAATCAAAAAAAAAGTTTTTGATGAAACGCCCTAATGTCCATATACATTTTTTTTGCCCATTAAGATCGTGGATTACGATTATACTAGTTTATAGACATTTTGATCCATGACACTTTGCATTTATTTGTAAAATCTCGCGCTGAATGCGAAAATGAAAACAGTTTTAAATTTTTTTTGTTTAATTTTACAATTTTTTTTTTGTAATTTTACAAATTTCAATAGATAGATTTTTACAAAAAAATTTTGTAAATTTACAAGAATTCCTTGTAAGTTTTATTGCGCCAAAAAGTTTTAAATTTATAATTTTATTGGTAAAAAACTTGTAAAACTACAAAAAAACTTCGGAATTTTTACTAGGAATTCTTGTAAAATAGGAGGTAGGAAAAAATCTAGTAAAGTTGTGAAACCTCCTTGTAAAGTTTATCGCGGCAAAAAAATTGTAAGTTTACAATTTTATTGGTAAAAAAAAATTAAAATTACAAAAATACTAGTAAAAGTAATTCTCGTCAAATAGGAGGTAGAAAAAAAGTACAAACATTTCTTGTTATTAAACAAAGAGTTTTTTTTTTGAGTTTATAAAACTGGAATCATTTTAATTAGAGTGTAAAAAATTTGCTTTGGGACCAGGAAAAGGGTTAAAGAAAGATGGTAGGTGAGTTGTAAGAAAATATTGTGGATCGGATATACATTATACTGCATTAGGGCACTCATAAGGTGGTTAGAGCAAATTTTAAAAAATGTAATTTTGTATGGGATCCCTTTAAGCATTGGAGATAGTGTGTTAGTTTGTTTGGAAAAAATGTTAAGAGATAAAAATAAATCGGTCTTGTTGGTGACCCCTCTAGGACACAGCATTGGAGCAGTAGACCTGATTTAAAGATTGGAAAACTGAACTAAAATGTTTTCAATAATTTGAAAAAATAGTCATAATCGTAATCCGACATTCTTTCTTGCCAAAAAGATTGAGGAATCGACAAAAGTTTTCCACGAAAAAAATTCAAAAAAATCAAACAGTAAAAACATTCTTAAATTTGTGATTTAACTTTTCAAAACTCAAAAAATCGAATTTTTTTTTAAAGTACATAAAAAAAACAAATTTAAAATAAAAATGGATTTTAGACGATTGAGTAAACGAAGTTTGAGTAAAGGAACAAGCTCTGAATTTTTGAATATCCCAGCAGAAATTTTGCTGAACGTTCAGCAGCTTTTGGAAGGGGAACTTGAGTAAAGGAGCGCATCCAATTGCGCTGAATTCATGCATGATTCCCTAAGGCGATGTCCCACTTTAGAGCGCTAGTTGGATACACAGAAACAGCGCTCTTTAGATGCACTGAAATCACGTGTCTTTAGAGCGCTGATTTAAGCAGAATAAAGATGCTGTAAATTCATGTATCTTTTTAGCGCTGATTTAAGCAGATTAAAGATGCAGTGAATTCATGTATCTTTGTAGAGCTGATTTAAGCAGAATAAAGATGCTGTAAATTCAAAGTTGAAATCAAATAACTAAAATTTAAAAAAATATAACAAAAAAATTCATTCGTTTTACTTTACAAAACTTTATTTATGTGAAACAAAATGAAAAAAAAAAATCGGAAGTGAACATAAAAAAAATACACTGCGGAACACTAAAAAATAAACAAGAGTTACGACCATCATTTCTATATATTTCGGACATGCTGATTCGAATGGCGTACTCCGTTTTTCGATGTATGGTACAGTTTTCTTGCAAAATGTCGTTAAAGATTTACTGATTTCGAGCCAGTTTTTTAACAAAAAAATTTGCAAAGTAAATGGTTTATAAATTTTATGACATGGAAAACAAAGATATGACTTGTAGCAACATTTCTTATGCAAATTTGGTAAAAAGCTTTTCAATTTAAGCACTTAAATTCGCGAATTTCTTCATTTTTTAAGGTTTTCGCGAAATTAACAGCCAAATTGGTCTTATATAAAAAACTTGCTTTTAATGAATCAAAAATGCATCCCTAACAATACGAATAGTGGACATAAAACAGCTATGTGTTATGGACCATCATGATGAAAATCGCGAAAAACCGTTTTTTGTATATGGCAGCATCACTTTAGGAGATGATTTGAGGCTTCATCTTTTAGTATATAATGTGGGAACCTTAAACAATGAACTGACCCAAAATTTGTCCACAAAAGTTTTCATTTGCAAAAATTATCTTAACAAAAACTATTATTTCAGTGTTTGCGATACAATAATTATAGTTTTTGTTAAGATAACTTTTGCAAATGAAAACTTTTTTGGACAAATTTTGGGTCAGTTCATTGTTTAAGGTTCCCACATTATATACTAAAATATGAAGCCTCAAATCATCTCCTAAAGTGATGCTGCCATATACAAAAAAACGGTTTTTCGCGATTTTCATCATGATGGTCCATATAACATATATGTTTTTTGTTCACTATTCGTAGTGTCATGGGTACCTTTATGATCCACAAAATGCAAGTTTTTTATCAGAGACCAATTTAGGGGCTAATTTCGCGAAAACGTTAAAAAATTAAGAAATCCGCGATTTTAAGGACTTAAGATGAAAAGCTTTAAACCAAATTTACATTAGAAATATTGCTACAAGTTATATCTTTGTTTTCCATGCCATAGCATTTAAAAATCATTAGCTTTGGAAATTTTTTTGTTAAAAAAGCAGCTGAAAATCAGCTAATCTTTAATGACATTTTGCAAGAAAACTGTACCATACATCGAAAAACGGAGTATGCCATTCGATTCAGCATGTCCGAAATATATAGAAATGATGGTCGTACCTCTTGTTTTCTAAAATAGTGGTTAGTTTTGTCACGCAGTGAATGTGGAAATTTTCATTTCCACATTTTTTATGGGATTTTTTTTGGGAACAGCGGTCAAAGATGCTATGATTGAAGCGCTCTTTGCAGCGCTGATTAATGCGCAATAATGATGCAGTCAAATCATGTGTCTTTGTCTAAACTCATGTTTTTTTATTCAAAAAGTGTTAAAAATATTAAAAAGGAAAGCAAGTGTGAAATTTTATCAAAAAATAATTACACATTATAAGTTTTATATAAAAAATCTTAAAAAAAAATTAAAATTTTTTCCCCTTCCTTTTACTGCATCCCTAAGAGCGCTCTTTGGATGCGCTACGGTATGCTATAAACAGATGCTGTGTCGCCAAAATCTCGATTTATTTCTGCTGGGATACAATATCTTTTGAACGGATCATCAAAAAAATCAAATACTGAAAACGAAATTGGGAAAAATTAAAAAAAAAAAAATTAAAGTGTCCGATTTGGCATGAAATTCTCCATATTTAACCAATATGACTTCAAAAACACCTGGTTAAAAAAATTAAAAACAAAATGTACACAAAGACCCAAATGCAGGCCGATCGACATTATATGGTTACAGTTATACATTTTTTCTGATGATTTTAAATTTCTTTTGTAGGACGATATGATTGTTAAAGATCTCATACTGGAGGAAAATGCTTTTCAGTTCCTACCTTTACCCAGTGGTGAATATTTATTAAAAATAAAAGTTCTTGCTTATAATGATTTAAAAGCTACAGTGGAAATATATTTTACTAGAATTGAATAAAATTTGGTTTTATAAAACTTTTTTTATATGGAAAACATTCAAGATTCATTTGTAACATGTTACACTTAAGGAAGAGATATAATGGTGGCAACCATAATTTAAGAGCGTCATATTATGATTAAAAATTGTATTTTAATACATATGTTTATAGGAATCATTCAATTTTTTGTTGCAATTATATTATGATCGTAACATGATTGCTTCAAAAATGTTATGATACAGTTACGATAAAATTTTCAATCATAATATGACGCTCTTAAATTATGGTTGCCTCAATCATATTTCTTCACTGCTTGCACAGAAAAAAAATATTGAGAAAAAAAATTTAAGTAATCACTTGCTTAAATTTTTAAATAAGATTTGAGTAATTTTTTAATTGACGCAATTAAAAATTTACTAAAAATTAAAAAAAAAATTTTAGTAAATATTTTAATACAAAATTTAATGGTTTTTTTATTTTTTTATTTTCTTCATGTTTTGAATTCTCATTTAGTTTATAGTTTTATGTATATGTATATGAAAGTTTGAAATTATCTTTATGAAATTTTCCTATTTTCCTGAATCAAATTGCGTCGCGCAAGGCGTAAAAAAAACAAAAACAAACACATCAAATTTTAAATTTTTACGTCCGTTTGATTTAGGTACGTCACATTTAAATATTAGAAACGAAAAATTATTGGGCGTTACGCCTTACGCGACACAATTTGATTCAGGTTGGACGCTAAGACATAAATATATTTGGAAAAGTTTGAAAAAACATTTACTTTATTTTTATCGAAAAATTTTTAATTAAATTTTTAATATATATAAATAATTTTTATAATTATAATTTTTTAGAAAGCATTTAATAATTTTTTATTAAAAATTTACTCAATACTATTAAATCGTTTACTGGTGCAAAATTGAGTAATTTTTTACTCAATAGTATTAAAAATTTATTTTTTTCTAATCAATAAAATTCGTTATTCTTTTGTCGTAAAATGGCTTCTAATCAACCATTTTTGGATGAAGCATTACCTCCAGATAAGCCAGAAACGAGCCAAGATAATAATTCCAGCGAATCTATTCAATGGAGTTGTTTTTGTCCAGAAAATGTTAAATGTTTTTGCAAAAGTTCTGCAATGAAAGGAGATTTTCCAAATACTCCGCAACACAAATCTGCTTACAAAAATAAAAGCTCTAAAATAAACATCATAAAGAATGTAAAAATAAAATCTCAAGAACAACCTCAATCCAAATCGTGTGCATACCATGATGCTACTATTTTCAATGCTAATCCGTTAGATCAGAGAGATAAACATCAATCAAATAACAGTCAATTAATGGAACTCGATGGTTCAATGTCGTCTACTGATGATCAATATCGTCTTGTTCAGAATAAAAGAAAAAGGCCTAACAACATTGATATAGATTTGTCAAATCTCAATTATGTTAATCAATCTCAAGACAAACCAAAAACAAATACACAAAATAGATTTGCTGTCTTAGGAGAATTGAATATAGAGGAACAACCCAATGTATCTAGAAGAAATAAAAACAATTCGGGGAAGGTAAATTCAGTTAATGATAATTTGTTTTGTCCTCCAATTTTTTTGTTTAATGTAAATATAAAATCACTAATTGAACAGTTAAATCATAAGAAAATTGTGTATAAGATCATTAACAAAAACAAACATAAAAGTAAACTGTACCTCAAGGATGTTACGGCACACTCTGAGATGATGCAACTCTTAAGGGAAAAGAAAATTGAATCCTACTCGTATACACCAAAAGAACTTAAGCTCGTGGGCTTAGTTCTGCGTGGAATATATTACAAAACAGACTTGACAGACATAAAAAATGAAATAGATTTATTAGTTCCTAATACAGTCGAATCGGTTACCAAATTTTCAACAACATTTTCAAGGAAGAACGAATTGGATACGGGCTTATTTTTGGTTACTCTAAAAAAAGGTAAAAAAATAAAAGAAATTACAGGTTTGCGTTTTCTTCTAAATCAGAAGATTTCTTGGGAGTCTCCTAAGGCTAATCTGAGAGATGTTCAATGTTGGAATTGCCAATAATGGGGACATATGTCTAAAAATTGTAACAGATCCTACGCATGTATAAAATGTGACAAAATTCATGAACCGAAAAAATGCGAATTTATTTCAGACAATGAACATTTGCCATATTGTGTGAATTGTAATCAAGTGGGTCATCCCTCAAATTTTAAAGGTTGTACGGCTTACAGGAAATATCTTGAAATGAAGGATAAAGTTAAGAATGTTGCTAGGGAGAGGAGGGAAAGAGCTTCGAACAATGTGGTAAATGCTATAAACAGGTCAAGTTTCGTCCAACCAAGCACTTCGTTTGCGAGTCAATTCCATAATTTAAACCAAGGTGAATCTGGAACATCTGAAACAAAACCGCCTATTATTAGAGAATTTTTGAAATTAGCAGAGTCTTTATTTCCACCTGAGCATCTTTCTTTAGAAGAAAAAATTAGGAAGTTTATGAGAGAATATCAAACACTTTCAAAGGAGGAAGCCAAAAATCAATGTCTTAGTATTGTGGGGGAAGTAAGAAATATTTATGGGCCGTAATGGACTCAATTTGGTAACATTTAATGTAAGATCACTCATTGAAGTGAGTCGTAGAATAGATTTGTTAAATATGTTAAATCATAATTGTATAGATGTTGCATTTATACAAGAAACTCATTTAAGAAAAGGGCAGCGTATTAATTTAGAAGGTTATTCTTTTTTCAAGACTTTAGTTCTCAAGGTGTTGGTATCGTAGTTAAGAACACTTACAAGTGTTCAAAAGTTGAAATTCCTGGTGTAGAATTTCCAAATCTTTTTTTGAATATTGAGATTTTGGTTAATAGTACAGTCAAAAAATTTTTATTTGGCTCTATTTACATCCCAGCAAATTTAGATTACCAAATAAGGTATAAAATAAGGTGTAGGATCTCTTATTTTATACATTGCAGCATTGATGATTTTAACAGGCGATGAGACTCAAAGTAATGCATCCACATTATCACAAAGAATACCAGTAAGGTATAAAATAAGTCATACATTTATAACGAAGAATACGAGTAAGGTGTAAAATATATGATATTTTATAGGTTACGAGAAATGAAATAATATAGCATACCAGAAGATAATATATAAGGTGTTACGAGTAGTGAAAAAGTAATTTTGTATTAAATTTACTCACGTGATTGTAAGTGAGTGTAAGTAGATAAAATATGCTCGTGGGTGTGTGTCGTTAGAAATTTCCTGTCGTGAGCCCATCTCTAGTTTAAACTTATGCATTTTTTTATAAAATAATTATTTTTTATTTTATTGTAATGCATTATGCATCCAATTATAAATAATACATTATTTCAAGCTTTCAAATAATACATAATGTAACCAAATATAAGTCATCCATGATTTAATGTTTAGAAATAACAAATATGAAATACATTTTTTCCAATAATCATGCATTACGTAGCAAATTATTAGTAATGCATTATTTTTCACTTTAAAATAATACGTTGTGGAACAAATGTTTGGTAAGACATCTTAAAATAATGCTACAAATAAGGTATATACATTACCTGGTAATGTGTTATATAATCACTACTCATTACCAAAGTTTTGCTGGGATTCCCTGTAATTACAACCAGGATAAAATTTATGATGGCCTTTCGTTAATAGCTAGAGTTTCTAACTGTTTTGATGGCACTTTTATAGGTGGGGATTTTAATTCAAAAAACATTTCTTGGGGGGATAATTTAAATAATCAAAATGGCAATATATTTTTTAACTGGCTTCAACATTTTTCTACAAATTTTGTAAGAATTTGTAGTTCTATTCCATCTTATCCGAACGGATCTTCTTTTCTTGATCATTTTCTATTAAGTTCAAATTTAATCGATCCTAGAGATCAAAATTTTAAAATTTTAAGTCTTTCAACATTTTCCGATCATTTCCCTCTTAAACTCCAATTTGTTCTTCAAGATTTTGAATTTATTTTAAAACCACCTTGTACATTTTCATCTTTTAAAAATACTAATTGGAACAACTTTAAGAGAGATATGATGTTTGAACTTTTAAATCATTTTCCGGATCCGTTTAGAAATCTTACAAATTCGGAAATTGATTATTATATTGAAGAGCTTTTTACGACCATTAACTTTATGTCAGATATGCACTCGCAGAAAATTCAATTAAAAAACAGGAAATTTATTATTTCGGATAATATCAAAAAGCTTTTCAAAATAAAATACAATTGGCAGAAAGATTTGAAAAGGATATACCACAGAACTTTTAATCGCAAACATCCTGAATATGTTCTTTTGGCAAATCAGATTCAGTTAATAAGTATAATTATAAAGAGACAAGTTGAAGTGGAACAATCTCAAATATTTAGTGATAAACTCAGGAAAATTTTACCAGGTGCAACTACTCATAAACAGATTTACAATATTCTAGGGTACATCATTCATTCATCATTGACAGCATTACAGCTCGATGTGAGCCTTAGCTTCCTCCACAATTTTCCTCCAAGCTAGTCGGTTGTTTGCTAGTTGTTTGTAGTTATTGACATTTAAGCGCTTTAAGTCACACTCAACATCATCTATCCATCGTTTTGCGGGTCTGCCTTGCTTTTTCTTGTCTTTGATTTTATATGTCATTGCTTTCTTCACAACTCTGTCCTCATTCATGCGGCATACATGGCCAAGCCAGCGTATTCTTTGTGATTTTATATATCGCACAATATTTTCACCATGTATAAGTTGATCCAGTTCGTCGTTATATCTACTTCTGTAAGTATTATCTGTTTCTTTAATTGGGCCGAAGATTCTTCTCAATATTTTTCTCTCAAAAATCATTAATTGATTTTTTGTGTTCTCCCATAAAGGCCAAACTTCGCATCCATATGTGGCAACTGGACGAATTAAAGTTTTATATATTTTAATTTTACTTCCTCGACTTAGCAGCTTACTCTTTAACAGTTTCATGTGTGCGTAGTAGCATCTATTAGCTGCCTGAATACGGTCTTGTATTGCTACATTCATACCCTCGTTGCGGTGTATAGTTAATCCAAGGTATTTTATCTGATCTACGCTTTCAAATTTGTATAGACCTGATTGAAGATCTGGTTGTTTGTTTGGTGAGTTAGTACGTGCTAAATATTTAGTTTTTTCTTCGTTAATTTTGAGACCAAACTGTTGTGCCTTAGTATCTAGTTGATGGAGTATTTCCTTTAGGTCTCTAGTATTTCTAGAAAGTATAGCTAGATCGTCTGCATACCCACAGATTTGTACGCTTTTTGTGAATATGGTACTAGCAGGGTCAATTTCATCTATTATGAAGTTAAGTACCATGTTGAAAATCAGTGCCGATAGTGCGTCACCTTGTTTAACTCCTGTTTCGACGTTAAATGTCTCTGATGTTTTATTTTGTATGAGGACCTTGGATGCGGTTTCTCTAAGTGTCATACTAACCAAGCTCGCTAGTTTACTGGGTACTCCTTGTCTTCTTAGTACATAATTAATCTTATTTCTGTCAATGCAGTCGAAAGCTTTTTGAAAATCGATGAATAGTCCATGTATTGGGTAATCATGTTCATAGAATTTTTCGAAGATTTGGCTTATTACAAAGCATTGGTCGGTTGTTGATTTGTTCATTCTAAACCCGGACTGATATTCACCGATTACCTCTTCAGCTATAATGTTGATTCTGTTGTATAGAACAGCGGTTACCAACCTTTTTAGCTCGCGTACCACTAATTTTCAATTTTGTCAGCCGCGTACCCCCTAACGAGTTTTTTGTTTTCGTTAAAAAACTTCTTATATAAATATTAGAGGTAATTTTGAAATTTTTTATCTGCGGGTATTATCATTTTTTTGAAGGCTTTAGTGGAGATCAAAACAATGGTGGTATTTTTTGGGAAAAATTTTCGCTCCTTGGGGTGGTTCAATGCATCTGAAAACGCGGATTTTGAGCTGATTTTTCTACACTCAAAATAATTACTCTGTTAAAAACTCTGTAAAATGACTGTAATCTCAATTCGACAGACATTTGACAAAGTTATCTGTCGAAATACCGGTTTTAAGAATATACTTTGTATTTTCTTGTAACCGAAAAACAAAATGTTATCTGTAATTTTACTTTTTACTTTGTAATCTCTATTTTACAGATAATAAACAGAGTTTTTTGTTAAAATACAAATTTTATACATTTTCTCGTAACCAAAATACTAAATTTCAACTGTAATTTTACTTATTGCTCTGTAATACAGTTTTTAAATAAAAAACTCTTCAAAAAACTCCCAAATATTTCAACCGCTCTTTAAAAAGCGTCTTAAATTACAATAAAACCTGGTAAATTTTACGAGGATGTCGGCTAAAATTGGAGGTTCTCGTAAAATACATCGTAATTTTCACAAAAAATAAAAAAAGTAAATTTACAATTTGGAAGCATTAAAGCAAGCAAATTTACTCGGTGGCATTTTCCAATTGTCAACACTACTTGCACATTAAGGAAAGGGAAATTGATCAGAAATCAAATAGTAAATAAAATAGTAAAATTCTGGTCGCTTTTATCAATATTTTACAGATAATTCTGTAAATTTACAGTTTTTTTTTTATCGAAATCATTTTACAGAGTTTTCTTCGTAAAATAACAAAAAATCTTGCTGGTTGGAAATCTATGGTATTTTCTGCTGGCTCAGCAGAGTATCTCTGTAATTTAACAGAGTGATTATTTTGAGTGTACAGAGCAAAAACAGCTGAAAATATTGCAAATCAGATTTCACCGATTCTATACCAAAATTTAAAACAACGGACGTTTTTTGAACTCTTAAAAAAAGTTCCAAAAACACATCACAGATTTTTAGATTTTTTTTTAATGTTTTTTTTTAATACAAGGGCAGATCAACAATTCCGTAACTTTTCGTATAAAACACCCCCGTATATAAGTACATATGTACAATGAAATGACATTTTGAGCTTAACAAAATGGTACCAAAATTTCCACTCTATCAGAAACCGTCTCAAAAATGCCCAAATACACGTTTTTTGAGAACTTTGACATACATTTTCTCAAAAACCTGAGATCATAGAAAAATTTGGAAACCCTATTTGGAATCAGCATCGAAAGGTTAATCTAAAACAAGTGGTCAGATCTCAAAATATCGCAAAAAATTCTCTCTAAATTACACAAAAATACGTTTATTGTAAACTTTCAACTCAACTTTCTTAAAAACATGACGTTATGGAAAACTTTGGAAGCCAGATTCGGAACCAGCATTGAAAGGTTAATCTAAAAAATGTCTAAATTATTAAAATTTTGCGTACCCCCGCGGACAGTTTCGCGTACCCCCTAGTGGTACGCGTACCATAGGTTGGTAACCGCTGGTATAGAATATTGGTGAATACTTTATATGCTACATTTAACAAAGATATCCCTCTGTAATTATTACAATCGCGTCGATCTCCTTTTTTGTAAACTGGTATAATGAGGCTCGTCTTCCAGTCTTGGGGCATTTCTTCTTTCTCCCAGACATTATTTATAAGTTTGTGAATTAAATTATTTGTAGTTGTACCACCGTACTTGAATAATTCAGCTGTTATTGTATCTTCACCACTGGCTTTTCCCGATTTAAGCTTGTTAATAGCGGTATTTACTTCTTCTTTTGTTGGGTATTCAACAAATATTTCAGCTGTGATCAACTCATCGTTACACAGATCATTACTATTCGTGTTACCATCAGCATTAAAAAGTTTACTAAAATAATCTCCCCATCTTTCTAGGATTTTTGCTTCTTCGAGCAGGGCTATTCCATTTTCATCGTTACACACATTTAACTTTGGTACGTATTTTGATTTTTGTTGTTTTATTTTAGCGTAAAAATCTTTTGTGCGTTGTGGTGCGTTTTGGTTTTCAATTTGCTGAATTTGTTGTTTCATTGATTCCTTTTTCTTTTTCTGTATTATTTTCTTTGCTGTTCTTCGTTTCTGTTCATAGTCACGAATATTATGTTGTGTTCTGTTCTCCAGTAATCTTTTCCTTGCTTCGTTTTTAATATCTACTGCTTGTTTGCAGTCTTCGTCAAACCATTCATCATTACGAGTTTTTAGTTTTTTACCAACTGTTTCCTCTGCGGCTTCTATTATACCTTTCTTAATTGTCACCCACATTTCATCAACTGAGTCATTGGATATATTTTTAGTTTTATCGATAATCTTTTGTTGGTAAGCTTCACTGTGATTTTCACTCTGGAGAGCTTCTGTATTCCATCGTACCTTAACATATTTATTTTTTGATATAACATTGGATAATCGTTGTCGTAGAACACTGCGTACTAAATAGTGGTCTGAGTCACAGTTAGCTCCTTTCATGGATCTTACGCTTATTATTGATGTTGCATGTCTTTTATCGATCAGTATATGATCTATCTGGTTTGCTCCGTTTCTATTTCCAGGCCATTTCCACGTATGTTTATGTATATCTTTCCTTGGGAAAGACACACTGCTTATATAAAAATTTAATGATGAAGCTAGATTTGCTACTCGTATACCGTTTTCATTTGACGTTTCATGCAAAGAGTTTAATCTTGCAACATCTTTTATAAACTCTTCCTTTTCTATTTTTGCATTAAAATCACCAATTAAAATGATGGTGTCGTGTCTATTTATACCATCTATCACATTGGTGAGTTTGTCGTAAAATGCATCCTTTACATCATTATTGTGGTTTTCAGTGGGAGCGTATATGCATATTATCGAAATGTTGTTAAATTTTCCTTTAAGTTTAAGGTACGATATTCTGTCACAGATTGGATTAAAGTAAATAACACTTTTCCTTAAATCTTTATCAACAAAGAAACCCGTACCAATGCTTCCGGAGTTTTCTGCGCCAGAGTAGTATATGGAGAAGTCATCTTTTCTTATTTCTCCTTGCCCTTTCCATCTTATTTCTTGCAGTGCAACAATATTCATTTTATATTTTATCAATTCTCTAGCTATTTCTTGCATTTTTCCTGCTTGAAGCATTGTACGAACATTCCACGTTCCAATAATCAAATCGTTGTCCTTATTTCGTTTCCGGTTACGTCTTCGTTGTGTATCATTTCTTAGAGGCTTATGTGTAGGTTTCATGATGATATAATTTTTTAAATGATAGGGTTATCAGCCGTATGCATAACCCCCAACCTGGAGGACCAGTCTTGATATTATTTGGCTTAAGCGCCCAAGCTCGCTTGTACCACGTAACCCTGCCTGACTGGGGCTTTGTGTGCTACCGTTGATTCTCTTAGAATTCGTCCGCTACCACCACTGCAAGAATAACCGTGGTTCAGTATCCTTGATTCCAAATGGCCATTAGGTTGATCATTTCATAAATTGCCCATTTGGAACTCCCTCTTTCGTTAGCCCTGACCTAATATCCCACATGGATTGAATACCATATCTTCAATTAGGTTGCTCAGGTTTCCAGGATGCACCACGATGGAGGTGAGAAGAGGAATTGAGTATGATTGGCCTTCCGTATCTGCATACCCAGAAGTGGCAATCACACCCCAATAGGCATCCCATCCTAGGGTACAGGAAGAACAAAAATGTGAAAAATCTTGCGGTGGATGGTGTTGTTTTAAAGGATGATTTACAAAAAGTAGATAAATTGAAGGAACACTTTTCGAACATTTATAGTGGTTCTGGGCCTAATAGGGATTTTTCGGATATTGTTGAAATTGTTAATAGAACAATTTCCAATGTTAACGATAATCTGTTTGTTTTTGAAAATAACTTTTCTGCTCTTAATAATCAGAAATGTTCTAGATTTATAACGAGTGACGAACTGCAAAACCACGTTAAAAAGATAAATAACAAAAAGTCTTCTGGATTTGATAATATTTCAAATGTTTTAATTAGTAAACTTCCTGAGAAAGCGTTTGCTTATCTTACAATTATTTTTAATAACTGTATAAATAACTGTTACTTTCCGGATACTTGGAAAATCTCCAAAATTATTCCAATTCACAAGAAACCAAATAATATTGATATTAATAACTTAAGACCAATTTCCCTGCTTTCAAATGTAGGGAAGTTATTTGAAAGAGTGTTACGCGAAAAAATGGATTTTGGACTATCTGAAGAATATATTTCAGATTTACAGTTTGGGTTTAAAAAACAACACTCTACTGTGGATGCTTTGCTAAAGTTTCAGGATGATGTTGTGAAACATCTTAGGAATAAACATTGTACCGTAGCGGTTTCATTGGATGTTGAGAAAGCCTTTGATCATGCATATCATAACGGAATTCTCTACAAGATGATTCAAATCGGATTTGATTCTGCGGTGGTTAAAATTTTTAATAGTTTTTTTTCAAACAGAGTTTTTTGTGTACAATTTAATCAGAATTTTTCGGGCTTTGGGGACGTTGGGTGTGGTGTTCCACAAGGCTCAATACTGGCTCCTCACCTCTACAACATTTTTATACATGATTTTCCTCATACAAGTACAGATTCTGTAGGTCTATTATAAGCTGATGACTCTTTGCTTTACTCACACAATGAATCACCTGTGGTTGCTTTAAGACAAGTTTCCAATCACTTAAATGAGGTAAAGACATTCTATGACCATTGGGGTACAAAACTTAATGCCTTGAAATGTGAAGCCATTTGTATACGTAATGCTTCTGGAAAATGTCGGAGGTTTGTTGTTCCGGAGAGTAAATGCTTAAAACTTATCCTCAATGGTACTGAAATCCCTTTTAAAAATGAATTGAAATATCTTGGTATTACTTTCGACAAACTTTTAAAGTTTAATAAACATGCTAGGCTAGTACAATCTAAGGCATATAGGATAATGGGATCATTTGGTAAAATTCTTAACAACAAAAATTTACCAAAAAGTACTAAATTGCTAATATACAAAACGAGTATAAGACCTGTGTTCTTATATGGTTTCCCTATTTGGTTCAGCATTTCTCCAACGGTCATTAAGGAAATGGAAATTTTAGAGCGTAAGGTTCTAAGGAGCTGTATTGGGAAACATTTTGAATCATTTTCAAAGCGTTATTCAAATAATTTTGTTTATAAGGAATCAAAAATAACCCCTATTGGACGTTATGTTTGTGACTTATTAGGGAAATTTATAAATCGATGTAGTTTACATAAAGGCTAGTATCAGTACTAGAATTTTTTTTTTATTATTTATTATTTTTTTTAATTTATTTATTTTTCTTTACTTTTGTGTTTGTTTATTGATCACATTTAAATTAGATTTAAGTTAGTATTAAGTTAGTATTAAGATTATTCTCTAGGAGATATACTCTCAAGCTATGTAAAGCCCCGGGAGCAAGGGCGAATTAATCTCATTCATTTATTTTTTTTTGCTAAAATGTATCTTTAATTTGTAAGCATGTTGCTGTTAAATTTTATTCTTAATTAAGATATTACATTATAGTCTTAAGTTTTTTCTTTCTAATAACCTATTTCAAAACCACAATTGTAACGTTTTTTATAAAAGGGCTCAATAAAATTAACTTTAACTTTAACTTTACTCAATTTTTTTTTCTGTGTGTGTATTTGCAAAGAAACACACATTCTAAATTTGAGTTTATAAGGGGCCATAGTTCAAATATGATTTGATTCCAATCATATAGGCTAAGTTGCCAAAGTACTCATTTAACACCTACACTAAAAAAAAAACTTTGTCAAGTTACTATAAAAAGTCTTGTAATCCAATTTTAGCAATATTTGACAGTTTTTCTTATTTATAAACAAAAAAATGTCGATCAAAATTATTTTTTTTTTGTAATTTTACAATTTTTATTGTAAATGTCCAAGCTTTTAAAATAATTTTACAAAAAAAACTCTAGTAAAGTTACTAGAATCAATTGTAAGTTTTATCTTATCACAAAAGTATTAAATTAATAATTTTAATGGTAAAAAGCTTGTAAAATTGCAAAAAAGTATGTAATTTTTACTACACAAAAAAAAACTTGTAAAACGACAAGAAAAGTTTGTAAGTTTTTGTTTGTTAGCTCCTATTTGACAACATTTCCATGTAATATTACAAGCTTTTTACAAATAATTTTGTAATTTTACAAGCTTTTTACCAATAAAATTATAAAACATACAAGGAGGTTTCGTGATTTTACTAGATTTTTTGCTACCTCCTGTTTTACGAGAATTCTTGGTAAAAATTACGAAGTTGTTCGTATTTTTACAAGATTTTTACCAATAAAATTGTAAATTTACAAATTTTTTGGCGCAATAAACTAACAAGGAAGTCTCGCGAGTTTGATAGATTTTTTTGTAAAAAACCTTGGAAATTTGTGAAATTACAAAAAAAAATCTAAAATTACAAAAAAATTTAAATTTCGATCAAAATTTTTTTGTTAAAAAGCAAGGAAAACTGTCAAATATTGGTAAAATGGGATTACGAGACTTTTTCCAGTAATTTTACAAGTTTTTTTTGTGTGTAGGAATTCTCGTAAAATAGAAGGTAGCACAAAATCTAGTAATGGGACGAGAATTCCTTGTAATTTTGATCGATTAAAAAAAATTTTAAAAAATTTCTCAATATTTTTACTACGATTTCTCATAAAATAGAACTAGCAAAAAAAATGTACAAGTTTTTTTTAGTAGTTTTGCAAGGTTTTTATCAATGTACAAACAGAATTTTAATCAAATAATTCCTTCTTCCTTGAATTTTGAGAGATTTATGTGAATAATGTGAGGGTGGTTAGTTAGCATGAGGACTACAAGTAGAAATAAAAAATATTTTCGTTCATTACTTTTGAACCGATATCGCTCCAATTCAATACCAAACTTCTTAAAGCAACAGAACGATTATTGAAAATCTGTGTTGCCCCTTCTTGGATAATTATCAAAAAAATGCATTATTTAATATTTTTTGGATTCTCTTTGGATACTTAAATTTTTAGATAACACCGCTCTACAAATCTGAGGTTTGTCGCTGCGTTTTGAATGAAACCAAAAAAAGATTATAGGTTTTGGTTTCCCGATTCCAAAACGGTCACACAAACTTTTCTATCACGTGACAATTTTAAAAAAATCCTGGTTAAGTGTCAAAATAGGCCCATTTTGGTCATTTTCGAGCGCCTATAAAATAAGATTGATGACTTGATATCAAACTCATTCGAAAGCGCGTAATTTTCTCTTTAAGACAAAATAAATTTTTCTTGGAATTTAATTTTTTATAACGGTAAAAAAATCATTAGCCACAAGTGCTTTAATTCTAATATTTACACTCAAAATAATAACTCTGTTAAATTACAGGAAAACTCTGCTAATTTAACAGAGTACACCATACTTTTCCAGCTAACAACATTTCTTAGTAATTTTACGAAAAAACTCTGTAAAACGATTTTGACAGGAAAAAACTGTTAATTTACAGAGTTAATAGTAAAATATTGGTTAAATATGAAAGCTTTTTTACAGAGAAAACTCTGTAATTTTACTATAAAGATCTGTAAAATGATTTGGACAAAAAAAACTGTTAATTACAGAGTTTCTAGTAAAATATTGGTTAAATAAACCATCATTTAGCAAAGAAAACGATGTAGATTTACATATATTTGTAAAACACATTTGATGCAAAAAAAAAATTTTCAGAAAAACTCTGTAAATTTACAGAGTTTAGTTAAATGCATGTTATTTTGTAAAATTTTTATAAGATTTCTGAAAAGATTTTTTTTGATAACTTTTTTGCTAATTTTTCAACTTTTTCTCAAAAAAAAAATATACAGATAAAATTTTGATGTTTGGTAACAAAAACAAAAACTACTCAAAACAGAAAACTTTTTTGGTTATAAAAAAATACGAAGTATTTTGCTTTTATCTGTATTTTAGCAGAAAACTCAGTTAATTATCTGTAAAACTAAGATTACAGAGTAAAAAGTAATATAACAGAGGAAACTTTGTTTTTTTTGTCACAACAAAATACAAAGTATTTTCTTTAAATCTGTATTTTGACAGAAAACTCTGTCAAATATCTGTTGAATTGAAATTACAGTCATTTTGAAGAGTATTTTACAGAGTTATTATTTTGAGTGTACATACTTTTGAATGAGCTTGATACCAAGTCAATCGCATGTCAGGATCTTATATTATAAGCTTTCAAAAAGGGTCAAAAATAGGGTTTCTAAATTCCCGGACTTTTTCAATTCCCGGGAAATCGTTTTAAAAAAATCGTATTCGCGGGAATTCCCGGGAATTTTTTAATTAAAGAAAATTATGAACTTTATCATATAAAAATTATTATATTACAAATTATGGTCGTATTTTCCAATTTAAAACCATTTTAGATGTCTTCTTTTATAAAAAAGTTTTGTTAACCTCTAAAATATACGTAAAAAGTTCAAAAAATCTATTTTTTTGTAAAAATATTAGACCTTATCATAGTTTTAGTATTTGCATTGAAGTATTTCCACTCCATACCAAATTGTTCACAATTCGGAAAATATGTATAACTATCCGATATTGCATCAAATGCGGTTTTAATAACTTTTTGGAAAATTTTGTAATTTTGACTACGTTCTCTTGAAGATATATTTAATTAAACTTTCGAATTACTAAAATTAATTGGTTTAAGCCATTCCTGCCAAAATGAGAACACAAATGTACTATATAGCCATTGTAACGACGTGTTTTCACTGGTTGCTGGGATAGGACTCGCAGCGGCCAAGGTTCGTTACAAAATATTTATTTTTAACGACCGATAGATATCAGGCTTTTACTTCATATATGAAATTTTAAGCTGAAAACCAGGTTTGTTATATATTCTTTAAAATATTGATATTTTTTGTTTACACTCAAAATAATAACTCTGTTAAATTACAGAAAAACTCTGCTAATTTAACAGAGTACACCATACTTTTCCAGCTAGCAACATTTCTTGGTAATTTCACTATAAAACTCTGTAAAATGATTTTGACAAAAATAAACTGTTAATTTACAGAGTTTCTAGTAAAATATTGGTCAAATAAAACACCATTTAGCAAAGAAAAACTCTGTAAATTTACATATATTTGTAAAATGCATTTTATGCAACCACAATTTTACAGAAAACAACTCTGTAAATTTACAGAGTTTAGTAAAAAACATGTTATTTTGTAAAATTTTTATAAGATTTTAGAAAAGATTTTTTTGTTACTTTTTTAACATTTTCTCAAAAAAAAAAAAAAAAATCATATATTTTGGTGTTTTTACAGAAAAAGAAAACTCTGTTTTTAACTATGAAATTAAGATTACATAGAAATAAGTAAAAATACAGATAAAGCTTAGTTTTTTGGTTATAAAAAATACAGAGTATTTCGCTTAAATCTGTATTTTAGCAGAAATCTCTGTTAATTATCTGTAAAATTAAGATTACAAAGTTAAAAGTAATATTACAGAAGAAGCTTGGTTTTTTTGTCACAACAAAAAGAAAAATAACTGTAAGGCCTAAATAATATGCAAGCTGAAGATATCCTTACTAGATTTTCTTTAAAAAAGTTAATTCTTTCAAAGTTTTAATGTCACTTTTAAAAAATCATTTGAGATTATGTTAAAAATGTGTAAATTAAATATATTTTAATTTAAAAAAATAGCGACGAATTCCCGAAATTTCCCGAAGAAAAAATCCCGGGATTTTAAGAAAAATATTTCCCGGGAATTCCCGGTAAATTTTTCCCGAATAGAAACCCTAGTATTAATAAAAAAGATACATAAATGTTTTTGTGTTGCTTTCAAGCTAAATTGCATTTAATAAACTAATTTTATTAATATTTCATCGAAAATGTGTAATATTTTACAAAATATTCCAAACGACGCTAAATTAAATTAAGAAATTTATGGAAGTTAACGTTTCGTTTTTTTTCGTTTTGACGCATGTTAACAATCAAAGTTTGCCAACAAAAAAGGCCTAAAAATATGAACAAGTTTTTTTATTGGAAGTACATTTAACTAAAATGAATAGTATACTTTTAGGATTTCATAAAAATAATGTGGTTAAAACATTTATTGTTGCCAGATTGCCAACAGTGATGCCATTTTAGTGCTAGATCTAGCACTTTTTTTAGCTTTAGCACTAAGGTTTTGGAAACTTGTAAATTTGCAACGATTCACAGTGGACGGTTTGTATGGAAAACGCGCGCATCGAAGTTTTTTGACTATATCTTCTAAACGGTTAGAAGTTGTAAAACAAAATTAGGCATTCTAAAAACTAGGGACCTTAAGCAATTAAAGCTGTGATCAAAGCTTGTTGTCCTCCTTGCACCCTACATATAAATTAATGCAAAGTTGGTTAATTTATTTATATGAACAAATGCTAAAAAAATGTTAAGATCATTGACATTTTTGATATATTATTACTGAATGTCGTTCGGATAGAGTAAATATACATCATTAAACATTATTAGATAAAATACATATAAAAAATTGAGTTAAATAATGACCAAATGTATCGACTTTTTTAGTTAACAAATCTGACAATATAAATATATAAGTGGAATTGCTTGTATCAAACCTATTTAAAATTGCACAAAAAAGATAAATTTAATATTTACAAACATTACTTTTCATCCTACGCTAAAATATCTGGCACGTATGACTTTTTTATCAATTTTATTTTATTGATTTATGATAAATAAATAGTAGTAATAAACCAAAAATGAATAATAACAGGATTAAAACATTAAAAAACAAATTAACATAGACACGATAATGCAATATCGTAATAAATAAAATAAAAAAAAAAATAGTTCTTTTGTATTAGTTGCAATAGTTCCTTTGGATAAGGAACCTTTTTTAAGAAGTTCGATGTTTCTTCACGTAAAATGGAAATTTTTGGATCTGATTCTACCATAAATTTTTGAAAAATATCTTTTAGATTGTTTATTCTTGATTTTTTTCTGCTAAAATTGCTTTTGTAAATCTTAAAATATTTATGCGACCTTTCTTACGATTCTTCTGATAACTGACCTAATATTTAAATTGTATAAGTTAGTTAATGAATTGCTTATATAGTTCAAAATATTTTTATTACCAACTGGTAACACCGAATTTTGAATAATCTTACTTCCGTGTATCAGGACCTTATGTACGTACAGTAGGACTCATTGTCCACCATCCATACATTGAAATTATAAGTTTTGCTGTGTCGAATTACTTAACTCAATAAAAATTTGACAATTTTTTACTTTTTTTTATTTTTAACACTTAAATGTGTTAATTACTCCCATTTGGTAAATAGCTATTTTACTTTTTATTGGTAATGTTTTTTTACTCCTTTTTAGTAAAACGAGAGTAACTAAGTACTTATTTATCTTAATTCTCATCACTATTTATTTTTGTCTCACGCCCTTGTTAAAATAATTAGTGTTTCAACAAGTAACTACTTATTAACATTAGCGGTTCTCACTCTTCATAAAAAACAAAAAAAGAATCGGAGAAATGAAGAAAACAAGAAAATGTTTGACAGATACAACAACAAAATACATGTATTTCTGTCAAATATTTTCTTGTTTTCTTCATTTTTCCGATTTTTTTTTGTTTTCTATCAAGGGTGAAAACCGCCATTTATTCCGGATTACAAATCCCATTACTAGTAATGCCAAATTTTGCTGGGTATTTATCTAGTTTCTCAAGCCTATGCAGCATCACCAATTTTATTTTTTTGTAAATATCTAAATAGATTGAAGCTGATATTTAATAATTTCGAAATATAAAAATTAAAAAAAAATAAATATCTAAATTGGCCCGATATGAGGTCATATCGGGCCAATTTTCGGATCAGATCATATATGAACATATATGGAGGCATATATGATAATATATGGTTATATAAATCCATATATGATCCATATATCTTCATATATGATCATATATATTTCATTTTTACCCGGGTATATATAATTTTTTTTTTCTTTTTATGGACCCTACTTTAGAGCCTTATCCTGAATTTAACTGCAAGTTACTGCAGACGAAATAAAGTTCATCGTTTAGATAAATACCTCTAGTTTCACCCCATATTGAATTTGTCTGTATCCACAAGGTTCCACAAAAGATGCAGTCTATAATTAAGAGTCTTTTTTACACATTTCTTAAAAAAATACAACATTTGGCAGTCAATTAACGAATAACGCGGTTTAAAATTTTAGCTTATAAGGGCAGTTTTAATTAGTTACATATATTGTCAAAGCTGTGTTAAAATTTTAGGATGTTAGCTTACTTAGAAATAGTTTTACTCAATTATTTAAAAAAAACCTGAAAATGTTTGAACTTTGGAGAGACGCCCTGGTCAAAGTAAATGACATATAACTATTTTATGAATGGGTTTCTATCCCCTAGGATGTCTTTTATCAAACCCATGTTCAACCGATCAAATCGCTGACAATTTTGATTTTGTTACGATGCGCGTCCATCTTCCACTGTGCGATTCCCAATTGAAAGAAAAAATAAAAATTAGTATTTTAATCAATTTAAAATGTTTACAATATGTTTGTCTATTGCGCGTAAACTAATAAACTGATGGGAAAGTAATGTGTTTAAAGTTTGTTGCAAATTTGATTAAAATTAATTTGGTTTTTATCGCAAGTAGATCGGATGTACATTACTCATGATATAGAAAGAACAGTGAAAATACCTACAAAAGACGCTAAAAAATTTATTAGAAATATGTATTCTTGAAATTTTTTTTCAATAAAATTCGAAAAAATAGTCGCGGTTTGTGCTCATTTTCGTTGTAAACTAGTGTTATTGTTAAAAATCATTATTTGTTGATTTAACAAAGGAAAAAAAAAATTATGTGTTGCCAAAATCTTAATTGAAGTGAAAATTTTTTTTATATTTTGTTTTCAGAGAAATTTTCCCACAGTCAGAATAGTTGCACTACCCTTTATGTTTACATAAAAGCAACAGGGTGTGTTTAAAACAGTGTCGGGCATTCTTGTAATTCCTGTGCACACGGGCATAGGCTAAAAAATTCTGATTGTGCGCTGTCGACACACGTACACTATAAAATTCTGTTGCTTTGTTGACTTTTTTCTTGCCGCTACCACACTAGCATACTTATATGTTATAGCATGTGTGTGCGCACCACTGGTTTAAAAGAAAATTGTTTTTGCACGCACATTACAAGCTACTTATTCTACTAACACATATGCACTCATTGTCAGCAATAAAGAAAAACATATACTCCCACTCATACACACATACCAATAAATAAAGTACTAAATGAGCAGTATTAAAAAATGTTTGTTTTTTGTTTGTTTGTTACTTTAGTAAAAAGAAACACAAAAAAATTAAATGAAAATTATTTACGAGCATATAATTGTATGACAAGAAATAACAAAAAAGCGACCTTGGCACCCACATACTGTCACACACACACATACAGGGTAATAGGTAGGCATTTAGTAAGTAAACACGTGAAAACAGTAAAAGGTACATATATGCGTACACTCAAAATAAAATCTCTGTCACATAATTTGGAAAACGGCTTTCAATTCAAACTAAACAAAGTTTTGGTTTTTCAGCAAGTGGAAATTTACCCAATTAATAGTATTAAACTGGAAGCATACTAAATATTGAGTAATTTTACTCTGTTTGTGTATATAAAAATATTAAAAGGTCATATCAAAGGTGAACAAAATAATTCGCCAGATCAATAACAGATGGCGATGCAACAACAGTACTCAAAATTATCAACATGCACAATTACAGTGCTGCCATACTGAGGCCCTTCTATTTTTGAAATCTTTCATCTCTCTCCTATTCACTTTCCGAAAGAATCATCAGTAATCATACTAATGTAACCGTGCACGGTTACATTAGTAATTGATAGGCAGCATTGCCTGAGTGTTGCTTCGTTTTTAAAAGAAAAAAAATGTTACGAAGTTTTTACCAATAGTTTTGTAATTTTACAAGCTTTTTACCAATAAAATGGCAAATTTGCAACTTTTTTAAAGCGATAAAACTCATAAGGAATTCTCATGACTTTACTAGATTTTTTGCTACCTCCTATTTTACGAGAATTCCTAGTAAAAATTTCGAATGACTTTACTAGATTTTTTGCAACCACCTATTTTACGAGAATTCCTAGTAAAAATTTCGAGCTAATTTGAATTTTAAAAGCTTTTTATCAATTAATTTTTACAACTTTTTTGGCAAAATAAAACTTACAAGGAAATCTCGTGAATTTACTAGATTTTTTTTGTAAAAAAAATTTAGAAAGTTGTAAAAATACCAAAAAAAATTGTTAATTACAAAAAAAATTTATATTTCGATCGAAAATTTTTTGATGAAAAACAAGAAAAACATTCTTTTTTGAATGTTTAAAAAAATAATCTTAAATTTTTCTTAAATAAGAGTCAAATATGATTTTTTTAGAACTCCAAATTGTGATCGTTCTAAAATTATTTATGTTTTTGGAGCCTTATAATTTATGAGGAGACTCATAATTTATGAGGACTCAGAGAATTGTACACTGGGTTATATTTTCTGTTTTTACATCGGCACACCTGAAATAAACAAAAAAAATGTTTTTTGTAAAAACTTAATTTATTCATTTTTGTTGAAACGCTTGTATACAAGGTATACTGGGCATACCCAGCAGAAATTTTGCTGAACTGGCAGCAGCTTATGAAAAGGAAACTAGACTCAAGAAGCGCATCCAAACCTGCTGAATTAATGCATGATTCTCTAAGGCGATGTCACACTTTAGAGCGCTAGTTGGATACATCGAAAAAGCACTCTTAAGATGCCCTGAATTCACATTTCTTTAGAGCGCTGAAAAAATCGCTGTAAAGATGCAGTGAATTCATGTATCTTTTTAGAGCTGATTTAAGCAGAATAAAGATGAAGCACATTTGACTATTTCTGAAATACAAATTACAAATTGTGAAATACAATTGACTATTTCTGAATACAATTGGAAAATCTTAAACACAATTGACTATTTCTGAAAATCAGTTGACTCCCTGCAAGCATTTGGAAAAAATATCGCCTAAGAGATCATTAATGTGTACATTGGAATTGGTATTTGCGATAATGATTTAAATTAAGCACTTTTTGCAAAAATCCATTGAATTGCAAAAAATGAGAAAATTGTTTTCCAAAATCAAAATATATGAACTAAACAGAGTTTAACCTCCTTTTTAAAAATCTTCTTACCAAACTTTTTAAGCGTGTTGATTTGATATCTCGAACGCTCCTTTTTGTGGACCTACTGCTACGTATTCGTAAGTTAGTGCGTTCCATTTTCAAAACATTCAAGTTTTAAGATTTAAAAAAAAAATAGTTTTATTGCTTCACGTAAGAATTATAAGTGAGTGCCATACGAAAAAATTTATTAAAATCTAAAAAATTCTATAGAAAAAACTATTCAGAATCTGAGAAGTTCCTATAAAAAAACAAGTAAGAAAGTTATAGTCGGTCAAGACCGACCATATACCAGTGAGCTAAAACACCTCACTTCAACCGAGGAGTTGACCGCACCCCCTCAAAATTTAATGAAATTAAGTACTGATGTTTACTTTAACAAAAAAGAGATTTTGCCAATTTTTCAGGCTTCTGGTCATTCCAGTATTCGAGATATGGGGTCTTGAAAATTGGCAAAATCGTATATATTTGACAAAAGTGTTCTGAGATAAATAAAGATAACTCGAAAAGTAATTACAATACACGTCTCAGTCAGGTCGCAAATAATAGATAATAAGACAGCCTTTAAAATGGCATTCCCCAAGATTTTTTTTGAAAAAGGTCAAAGGTCATTGGTTTTAACCTTAATTTTTGGGGAGCTATATCTCAAAAAACGATATTTTTAAAATTTTGGAAAAAATATATGTGATTAAGAATCATCTATACTACTTAAGCTTAAATTTTCAGGATGGAGACTTCATTGGAACTTTTTATATTAATAGAAACGTTGTGACAGGAAAGAAAAAGCGGTGTAATTTCCCTTAGAAAAAAAATATTTTTTTTTGTCTTTGAAATTCTGGTACCAAAGTTCATTTTTCTGAATGTTTTTGACGTGCTGAGTCCAAATATGACCTTTGAACTGGCCTATTGCTATTACTTTTCAAGATATATGCACCTAAATTTTCAAAAATATCACAGCAATAGCATTTTTGCAATTTTCACATATTTATGTGCAGATGTCTCGAAAACTAATAGCGATAGGCCAGTTCAAAGGTCATATTTGGACTCAGCACGTCAAAAAGATTCAGAAAAATAAATTTTGGTACCAGAATTTCAAAGACAAAAAAAAAATATTTTTTTTCTAAGGGAAATTACACCGCTTTTTCTTTCCTGTCACAACGTTTCTATTAATATAAAAAGTTCCAATGAAGTCTCCATCCTGAAAATTTAAACTTAAGTAGTATAGATGATTCTTAATCACTAGGGATGAGATTTCCATGCAAATGCATGTTTTTTGTCGGTAGTCTTAAAACAATTTTGACCAATTATCTTTCCGAATCAAGAAATTTGCTTTAAAATGGCATCGATTTGTTTTTGCATATTTTTGCATATTTTTGGTTAAAATGCATATTTTTGCATATTTTGGTTTTAAGTGCATATATTGTGCATATTTCCAATTTTTAAGTGCATATTTTTGCATATTTTGATATAAATTAGCAAAACCACAAATTGAAATTTATTTGTTTCAAAAACTATTTTAAATTTTAAAAATTTATTTTGAAAATGAGAAAAATTATTTTTTTATTTTTAATTTTTTTTATAGATTGCCCTAATTTCAAAAAAAATCCTGCTTATTTAAAGTTTTAGATGTTAAAATTTAAGCCCCGTGTTATTTTTTGCATTTTTAATAAGTTTTTCGAATGAAAACAAGACTTCTATTGCGCACATTTTATTTTTTAGTGCATATTTTTAGGTTTTTTAGTGCATATTTTAAGCGCATATTTTCGATTTTTTAGTGCATGAAAATCTCATCCCTATTAATCACATATATTTTTTCCAAAATTTTAAAAATATCGTTTTTTGAGATATAGCTCTCCAAAAATTAAGGTTAAAACCAATGACCTTTGACCTTTTTCAAAAAATATCTTGGGGAATGCCATTTTAAAGGCTGTCTTATTACCTATTATTTGCGACCTGACTGAAACGTGTATTGTAATTACTTTTCGAGTTATCTTTATTTATCTCAGAACACTTTTCTCAAATATATACGATTTTGCCAATTTTCAAGACCCCATATCTCGGGAAGAAAATGTACCAGAAGTCCAAAATTTTGGCACTATGATTTTTTTGTAAGGGCCCAACAATATTCCAAGTTTCATCAAATTCGAAAGGGGTAAGGTCAAAAATTCTACTTTTTTCGGTTGAATTGAGGTGTTTTAACTCCAGTGTCTTCCGGAAAATGGTTCCCAAGTACAAACATGGACCAATTGGATCTATCTTTTGTAAGATCTTTATTTAGTGTAGAAAACACACAGATCAAATTTTAGTGGAATTGGTTTATTTTTTTTTTGCCAATAGACCGATTTAACTAGGGTTACCAGACGTCCCGCATTTGGCGGGATTGTCCCGCTTTTGGCTACGAAATCCCGCGTCCCGCGCGGGATTTCATTTTCCCGCTTTTTTTTCATTTTTAGTTCAATATACATAATTGTTCAATGTAATGATTTTCATAGTTCATTTTCAATATAAATATATTCACCTGAGATCTAGTTTGTTCTCATTTAACGAATTTTTACCATGCTATAGAGCAAACCAATTCTAAGGCGACGATATATTGTTGGCACTCATTTTTTATACACCACTGACTATCATTTTAATGTGAATTACGTACTGAAGAAAACTACGAAAAAAATCATAGCTTCTACCGCAAAACGTCACTTACAATTAGTTGATAAATGAAGTAATTTACCAAACAAACTAAAGAAAAAAATCCGAATTTAATCAACCAAGCAAGAAAGTAATATAGAAGAAAATAAATTAAAATACACCAGTTACGTTAAATCATTTTCAATTTTATTAATAAAATGAGTGATAATGATATTGAGATATCTTCTTCCGAAGAAACCACACCAAAATCTTCGAAAATATCCAAACGAATGACTAAATATAACTCCAATTGGGGAATAGACTATTCCTGGGCGAAAAAAGGAAAAAACACATTTATGGCAAAATGTACAATCTGCCATAAGGAATTCACAATTGGTCATGGTGGAAAATCAGATTTAAAGAAACACTCCCTGAGTAAGTCGCATACCGAAAAGCGTTCCGATCAGAGTTTGTGTTCTTTAAACCGATTTATAAGTCCTGATCCGGTTGCCATTGTCAGAAGCGAGCAGATTTTAGCAGCAGAGGTTGCGATTGCTTATCACACAGTGAAGCATTCCCTAAGCTACAACAGCATGGACTGTTCAAATAAGTTATTGCCGTTTTTATACCCAGATTCCGCAATTGCAAACAAATTTTCTTGCGGCCGAACAAAAGCTGAAGCTATTGTAATAAACCAATTGGCACCACATTCAGTCGAAAAAATAGTGGACACTATTCTTTGTAATGATTATTATTTTTCCATTGCAACTGATGCCAGTAACAAAAAAAATAGAAAAATGTTTCCTATTTCAATTAGATACTACTGTCCTAACAAAGGTGTACAAAATATGGTACTGGATTTCGTGGAAAATAACGATGAAAGTGCGGATAACATTTCTAAAATGTTACTTGATGTTCTCAAGAAACATAATTTACCAATTTCAAAAATATCAGCTTATTCAGCAGACAACACAAATGTAAATTATGGTAAATATCATTCAGTGTTTTCCATTTTGTTATCAAAAAATAATAACATTTTGAAAGCAAATTGTCCGGTACATATTCTTCACAATGCTGCCAGGTTCTGCACTAATAAGCTTGAATACGACGTGGAATCGTTGATTTTAAAAATATGTGCTCATTTTAGCCGGTCTGCTAAAAGAAGAATGAATCTCCAAGAACATTTTGAAATACAGGAAATGCAATGGGAGGAAATAATTAAACATGTATCAACACGCTTCTTGTCTTTAGCATCTGCTATTGAACGTATTTTAAAGATATGGCCAGCTCTTAAGTCGTACTTCTTAAATATGGAAAACGAATGCCCAAGACTTATTGAAAATGTATTCACTTCAGATGAATCGGAAAATAAAGTTTTGTCGTACATGTATTTTGTTCATCACGTAATGTCGTTACTAGAAAATTCGATTAAGTTAATAGAATCAGACACTTTGTCAATCACAGATATGAATTCAGAAATGATTAAGGTCCAACAAAGCATTTTAAATAGAAAAAGAGACAATTTTTTTGGTTTTAAAACTGGACAAATCTTAATGAATATTGATTGTAATTTACATGTTGAGTTTTCTCAATTTTATACAAATTTCTTAGAATACTTAGAAAGTCGTTATGATTTTACTGACAATAACATTTATTCAAAATTTATGTTCATAAATTTAAATGATAAAATTCGCTACGAAGATTATTTTCAAGCCAGTAAAATATTGAATATTAGTGTTGATGAAGATATTTTATATGAAGAAATTAATCTATTAAAGCCTTGGTTAGAGTCAATAAACAAAAAATATACAAAGACTGTGGAAAAATGGAACGCTATTTTTACAGAGTTTAAATCAATTAAATTGATTAACTTGTACAAAATTTTAAGTTTTCTTTTAAGTATACCATCTTCCAATTGTTTTACTGAAAGAGTATTTTCACAAATGTCTTTAAAATGGACAGATACTCGTAATAAAAGTTCTGTCAGTTTAATAAAATCTGAACTCCAAATAACATTTAATTTTGAGTTGAATTGTTTAGAATTTTATAATTACATAAAAACCAACAAACAATTTTTAAATAGTTGCAAACACTCCGAAAAGTATAATTAATTTTAAGATCTGGTGAATTTTTTTACTCTTGTACAAATTAATGTATGTATGTTTTTTTTAAGAAATAAAATAAAAAAAAATAAAAAAAAAAAAATAATTTATTTGTCCCGCGAAACTTTTGAAAATCCCGCCATTTTTGGCAGATTTTTAAATTTGTCCCGCTTTTTGGAAAAAAAATTCTGGCAACCCTAGATTTAACTGAATATCGGTCGAAATTTTTATATGGGGGACTAAGTCCAAAAATGGTCCAATTATACTCCGATGTGATTAGAATATTAAAGTACATGTTTAACACCTAAAAATACAATTTTTATCAAATATTTCTATTTTTGTGAATTTTTAGGGAATTATTTGGATATCGGGAGGGTGGTTTGTATGGGGACTACATGAAGGACTGACCCGATTCCTTTGAAATTTGGAATGATGATTTGTGAATACAAAATTTGATTACCTGTTAAATTTCAAAGCTATATCCATTATAATACGGTTATAAGAGACTTTTAAGCCTAATCCAAAGGGGGCGTTTGTAGGTCTTAACATGGACCGATTATTTTCAATTTCAATAGGCTTCGTCCTTGGGCCAAAATATGCTTAAGTTTTAAATTCCAAGTCAATTGATTGAAAATTGCGACCTGTATCGTGCTTAAACCGATAGATTGACAGACGAACGGACATCGCTAAATCGACTCAAAAAGTTATTCTGAGTCGATCGGTATGCTTTCCAATATTTCGGGTAGTTACAAACATCAGCACAAACTCATTATTCCCTGTACCACAGAGTGGTGTAGGGTATAAATATCCCATATTTTAATATTGAAAAAGTATATTAGAATATTATAGTTTGAAAATTTTTGATAGAAATTTATTTTCATGACCTGACACATAATTTTTATTAGATAAATCCAATATTAAGTGTCTTTAAACACATTTTACTAATATTACGATAGAAATTACGTTTTTATTTTTAATTTCTTAAAATTGTTAATTAAATTTTAAAAATTTTCAAATCGAAAAGGGGCACGTGCCCCTTGTGCCACCCCCTGTATACGTCCATGGCCACAAGTAAATTTTGAATTTTGAGACAAATTTGAAAAATTTACAATTTTTTCTTGAGTGTGGGGGGGACAATGTATTTTTTTTTAACTTTAAAGTGGGGAATGGCTCAAAAAAGGTTGGGAACCATTGTTAAATCCATATTTAAATTAATTTTTAGAAAACACAACTTTCTTCTTCAATAAAAAAACACAAACATTTTAAATATTTCAACAGCAAACATTTCTGCTAATTCGATAAACATTTTCTTTTCAGTGTGTAGAAAAAAAAGTTATAAGGGAGTATTTTCCTTTTGACATGCGACACTTTGGCGGTTGTCAGGTTATAAAATGCCACAAGTAATGTTTTCTTGAAATAACGTGCATACGGATGTATGTAGTAAAAGCACCAAAAATTACTAAACATAAAAAGTTTTATACACTAGAAATTTGTTGATAAATTTTCCACAGTTTCTTTTTTTTTTTGTTCAAACTTTGTTTAACGGAAGTAAACGGAAGTCAACACATAAACAGGAAACGGAAGACAAAGTCGGTAGGGGACACAAAAAGCTAAGGCGCAGCCTTCTAGCAGAACATCAGAATTTTAGATAAATACATGCTACTAGTGCTCAAACAACACGTAATGAAATAAATGCTATTGTCTTGTTTCAGCACCCTACGCCATAAATTTTAATACACAAGATATTGTGGGTTGTTCATATTAAAATATACTTATATTTTTATGGCTGGTAAAAGAGTTAAATTCGGGCTTGGCGAAACGCTTTACCGATTTCGCTCAACTAAAATACCAATCTGCTCGGGGTAACAGCAAATTTAAAATTTCTACTCGTTTTTTCTTCAAACCAGCTATCTGAAACGTTTCATTTGAGGATTAATACTCAAACAACCAATTGGAACCAACTTCCAATTGGAAATAAAAACAAATGCACGGCGCTTAAACTTTTACTGATATTTGTGTAGAGTGCAATATGGCCGATCTTAACCTTAAAAAATATTTATATGTACCTGCTTTTGATAGTATTTAAAATTATTGTTTTTTAGTTGACATACCCCTAGGACTTGTGACAAATGTATGCGTGTACGTAGTTTGTATTTAAAGAAATATAAGGACGGGTATGTTATAAAAAAATAGAGATAGTTTTAAAATTCCTTTTATAACCCAGTTGGCAAAATCAAATCACCGCTGACATACTGATGGCTCTCCCTTTATAAAATTGGTGACATCTTCATACAATTTTTCCAAGTTTTACTACTGACATGTCATCAGTTGGTCAGCAGTACCCACCAGGATCGGTGGCCACCAACACTTCGTTTAAATAATTGCTGACCAAATTCTGACATTGATTGGGGACATTTTGTAAAATTGTATGAATATGTCAGCAATTTCATAAACGGAGAGTCAGCAGTATGTCAGGAGTGATTTTTTTTGCCAACTGGGAACTTGTTGTATTCAATAAAGCTTGCACAGTGGTTTAGATTATAGCATCATTTAAATAAGGACTCTCTGACAACATTTTACGAAATAAGCTTTTCTAAAATAACGAAAACATTTTTGGACAAAAAACCAATTGCCTACCTACATTTGGAAACTTTTTTTGTTTCTCAAAAAATTTACTCCTAAAGTTGCATTTACTCCAAAGTAAGCATTTTCAAATTTGAAACAGAAAATTCGGGACTCGCTAATGTAAGTACACTTACACTATGAATTTTTTTTTGTAATTTTACAATTTTTTTTTCGAAAATGTCCAAATTTTCAATATAGTTTTACAAAAAAAAATTTTCTGAAGTCAAGATAATTCCCTGTAAGTTTTATCGCATCAAAAAAAATTGTAAATTGACAATTTGAATCGTAAAAAGCTTCTAAAATTACAAAAAAGCTCGTAATTTTTATTAAGAATTCTCGTAAAATAGGTAGGAATATATAGGTAGCAATGATATTTATCAAGCTTTTCTTGTCATTTTAAGAGTTTTATTTTTTGAGTGGAGACTCCTGAAGTTTGTAGTGAATATTTTTATTGGTTATAGGCTGGTTGAGTTCGTAAATAGTCAAAATTGTACCATTAGGGAAAAAGTGAGCTTTGTAGAACTAATACAACCCCAGAAATACACAATTTATTTTTATATATTTTTTTTATTTATTGCGAGGGGAAGGTGTAACAGTCAAAATCTCCACGCCACCGATTTCGGCTTCTGCACATTAGTTTGGAACAACGTTTGTCATTTTTACTAAACTTAGCATTCCACTAAATTATTATGTCATTCACAAACGGACTAACAGACATAGACAGAATGTCTAAGGATCGATTACTGATCAATAGTATTTATGGGGCATTCCAAGCCAAATCACTCACTTTTAGACCCGACCCCTTTCGATTTATTTTATTTTTGGATATGTTTTAGTCCTTATTAAATGCAACTTGGACACCAATTTTCAGCCTTTTATTCTAAAATGGTGTTGAGTAATCAATTTTTCAAAATGGTGATTTTCTCCAAATAATTAAAAAATTGAAATTTTTAATTAATTTTGACCATTAAAAAATATAGATATTTTAAAAAAAGTTGGACAACGTTTTGTTGGTATTTAAATGTAGTTTTAGAAAAAAAATATGAAAAAATTATTCGAAGTAATTATCACTTATTTTTTGACGTTTAAAAATTAAAATCGACTTTTTGAAAAAGTCCGAAACCTTCGATTTTTTTGTAAAAAAAACTATAAAAATTCTACTCTAAATTACGCAACTTTTAAGCCATAACTCGAGATGTGATCACAATTCTTTTTATTTTTTTTTTAATTTTTAAAATTGCACCTTTTATGTTTTGGCTCTGTTTTATTTTATATGGAGCTCCAAAAAAAAAAAAATTGGTAGATACTGACCCTAACTTACCCTAAATATATTCATTTGGAGGTAAATATACGTCTCACAAAAATTTAGGACGATCGGACATGGGTAAGGCGTTTAGCATGGTCCTTGAAGTTTAAAAAACGGATTACAAGGAAAAATATGAATTTTTTTCTGTTTTCGCAATTTTTTTGGTATTTTAAGTTAAGTTTTAATTCAAGTGATTACAGAATTATGATGTGGAGTAAAATTCCTTTCTAATAAGGTACTAAAAACTAAAATCGGTTGAAAATCAGCCAAGGTATTACAACTTCCCCAGGCATCTAGCGTGTGCCATACCACTTGATTAAAAAATACGAGTCCCTTTTTTAAATTTATTGAAATTTTCTACTGTAATAACAATTTTTCATTATTCATGTTTCAGTGTAATATTTTTTTGGTTTTTCCAAATTTTAAAACAAAAAAAAGATTTTTTTTTTTAAATAGAGATTTCAAAAGGGTATTGAAAATGCAGGCATTTTTAGCACTAATTTAAAAAATGTTAGCAAAACACAATATGAAAAATACTTGTCATCTAATTACATTTGAACTTGAAGAATAAAAAAATGTTATTACAGTAGAAAATTTCAATGAATTTCCAAAATCGTATTATATTGCTTAATCAAGTGTTCTGCCATACGTTTGATGTCTGGGGAAGTTGTAATAACTTGGCTGATTTTCAACCGATTTCAGTCTTTGGTACCTTATTAGAGAGGCAGTTTACTCCGTATTATAATTCTGTAACCACTTGAATTAAAACTTAACTTAAAATACCAAAAAAAATTGAGAAAACAGAAAAAAACTCATATTTTTCCTTGTAATCCGTTTTCTAAACTTCAAGGCCCATGCGGAACACCTTATCCATGTCCGATCGTTCTTAATTTTTGTGAGGCGTATTTTTGCCTCGAAATGAATATATCTAGGGTAAGTTAGGGTCAGTATCTACCAATTTTAATGTTTTGGAGCAAAATATAAAATAAATCGGAGTCAAAAAATAAAAGGTGCAATTTTCAAAATTTGAAAGAAAATAGAACAAATTGCGATCACATCTCGAATTATGGCTTAAAAGTTGCGTAATTAAGAGTAGAACTTTTAGACGTTTGTAAAAAAAAATCGAAGGTTTCGGACTTTTTCAAAAAGTCGATTTTAATTTTTAAACGTTAAAAAATAAGTGATAATTTCTTCGAATAATTTTTTTAATATTTTTTTCTAAAACTACATTTAAATACCAACAAAACGTTGTCCAACTTTTTTTAAAATATCTATATTTTTAACTGGTCAAAATTAATTGAAAATTTTAATTTTTCCATTTTTTTGAAAAAATCGCCATTTTGAAAAATTGATTACTCAACACCAGCTTGGAATAAAAGGCTGAAAATTGGTGTCCAAGTTGCATTTAATAAGTACTAAAACATATCCAAAAATAAAATAAATCGAAAGGGGTCGGGTCTAAAAGTGAGTGATTTGGCCTGGAATGCCCCTTATACTTTATGGGGGTCTTAGACCAGTATTTACATGCGTTACAAACGGAATGACAAAGTGCCAAATAAAAAAAATAGTGAAAAGCTTGATATTTGGAGAAAAAGCTAGATTTTTCTTGACGTCTAGAAAAAAAGCTTAATTTTTTTTGACATTAAAAGTTTTACTACACTCAGAAAAAAAACTAACTAAAAAATGGGAAAACTAACTAAATCCAAGGAAAATTGATAATGATTTAGCTCCATTGCCATGTATTCCTACTTTTTAGTCCATATTTTTCTTAAAAATTAGGACCAATTTAAACTAGAATGTGGGAAAAAAATCCCATTTTTTAGTTAAAAAAAACATTTTTGATGAGGACATTTTTCCTTAAAATTAGTTCATTTCATATTTTTATTGGTTTATTTATAGAATAGCATGTGAATACACACAGAATTCTCATTATGTGCATATTTTATTTAAAATATAAAAAAAAACGTTCGTTTCTTATGGTCAAGTAATAAATTTCATTAGTTTTTAAAGTTAAATTACAACAAAGACTTTGTCTTTAACGTTTGTTCCCAGACTATGGGAAAACACGCCAAAGCCAAGGCCTTTGTTGTGATTAAAATATTATTTTTTCCCTAACACATACATGTGTAGAAAAAAATGTAAACATTAAATTTATTACTTGTTATACAAGACCAAACCTTTTGTATTCATGTACTACAAATAATAAACAAAATGTGAACTACAAGCAAGCATGAAAAAAAAAATAAATCAACTAAACAATTTCATGTTATGAAAAATTTACTAAACTTGTGGAAAAAACTTCCTCAAATTAAAGAAGATAAATATGATGAACTAATTGGTAGGAAATTACGTCCTAAAACTGAATTTTTTGAACTAAATTTTGTTTTTAGAAATATGTTTTAAAAATTAAGACTTTTTTTCAATTATTTAGGGAAAATTTCTTTGGCGGTAAGAATTTCTTCCATGTATTAGGGAATTCCATTTAAGGAAAATTATGGCCGATTTAACAGTCCATAAACTAAAATTTTTTCCTAAAAGTTGGGAAAATTTCCAAAATTTTAGTTAAATTTAACTAAATTGTGGGAAAATTTATAAACTATTTTGAAGAAAATTTTTCCAAAGTTTAAGTTAATGGTTTTTTTTTGAGTGTATACACTCTAAAAAATTAGTACAGTTTTCTACTACAAATTGGGTAAATTTTAATAAATTCAAATAATATAGTACTATAAATTGTGTAAGTTTCCAATAATTTTAATTAGAATTCGCAATTTGTGTAAATTTTTTCAATTTATAGTAAGAAACTAGAGTTTCTGAATAACGGATAAATTTAGTAACAGCGGTTTCGGTTATCAAAAATTGAATAACCGATCGGTTTTGGTTAACAGTTAAAATGTTATTCCGATGGAAAAACTTTATTTTTAAACAGTTTTTTTATTAGAATGAAATTCAGTTTAAATTCTTATTTTGGTTTATGTCTTTTTAAAAGCTGAATTCAATACATCTTCCAAAGATTGAGTGGTTCTTCAGAACTGGATAATTCATCAAATGGATATAAAAACTTAACTTATCTCGTTAGTAAAGTAAGAATTTTATATTAAAATGATTTTAATTTTGTCATCAAAAACTGTATTTTAATTGAGACGAACAATCTAACAATAACTAATCTGAAACTCCAAATGTCTAAAACTTGTCTCCATTATATAGAAATTAGTCGGAACCCAAAATTGTAAAATTTGTTGTTGGATTCATGGATACTGACAGTTATTCGCCTACCTCTAGTGCTTGTCCATTCATTCCAGTCGGCAAAAAAATCACCCTTGACATACTGCTGACCATCCCTTTATAAAATTTTTCAAAATGTCCCCAATGTAATGTTAAAGTGGCTGCGTAGCGGGGAAATTTGGCGTATGTAGTCACAAAAGTTAATAATTAAAAAAATTTTTGAAGAAAAACATAAAATATATTTGTTAATTTAGTTGTTAATTTAAATTAGTTTTTTTAAATAGCAAAAAAATCTATAAAACTAATAAAATTCGGATAACCGAACATATATGGGACAATTTCTGGTTCGGTTTTCGGCTTCAATAACCGCGGTTTCGGTTACGGTTTTAACCGAAACAGAAACTCTATAAGAAACTGAAATAATTTTAATTATAATGTATAGTATATTTACAAAAAAAAAAAATAACCCATTTGATTAGAATATAGAAATACTAAACTGTTTGGTAAATCTCCGAGAAAATTGCAATAATTTAAAATTTCCAATGTGAAGAAGTAAAACAACCCCTAAAAAATTAAATTTTTAAAGGTTTTTATAGTTTTGTTACCTAAATAAAACTTTTTTATATCATAAGATGTGCAAAATCGATCAAAAAAATTTTTTTTTGTCCGCCTTTCGATTTTCCCAAGTGTCCGGGCAAATTTTTATTGTCTTAGGTCTAAAGTTGCTTATGCTGATGACGTGGTAATAATGTCAACTGGAAAATTTTTGACCACGTTATCCGAGTTGCTAGAGCGATCACTGAAACAGTTATGGAATTGGGCTAATGAAAATGGTCTTAACGTTAATCCTCGGAAAACCGAGATGGTATTGTTTACACGAAAGTATAAGATCGAAAATTTTAGAAAAGTCAAGGTCAACGGGGTTGAAATCCCACTTTCAAATCATGCGAAATTTTTAGGAATTATTCTGGATAGTAAATTATCATGGAACCAAAATACCGATGAACGATTGAGAAAGGCGAATAATGCATATTATGCATGCAAGAAAATGTTCGGCAAGACATGGGGACTTGAGCCAAGGATCACGTACTGGATCTATACTTCCATCGTAAGACCTATCTTACTTTACGGAGTAATGGTCTGGCACAGAGCGCTAGAGAGGGAGGTGACTCGTAGTAAGTTCCAAAAAGCCCAACGGCTTATGGGTCTGAGTATCACTGGTGCCCTAAGAACAACATCAGCTGCATCCATCGACACGATATTGCATCTGCTGCCAATTGACGTCTTTGGTAAGGGTGAGGCATATAAGGCATGCCTCAGACTCAAAGAGTCAAATTGGCTCAGACGCCGAAATTTTGGACACAGTAGCATGGACAATTTGGATAACGTTGTCACTGACTACAGGGTGCCCAAACTACTTTTCGATCGGAAATTTAAAGTTGAATTTCCGACTCGAGAATTTTGGTCGAACTGGCGTTGCGTTCCAAATGACGCTTTAAATATTTTCACAGACGGCTCCAAACAATCGACGGGAGTGGGAGCGGGATTTAGTACGGACGTCTGTGATATTCGAAAATCTTTTAATCTACCTTTGAGCTGTAGCATATTCCAGGCTGAAATAGCTGCTATTAATAAGGCAGCCTTGCAGTTTCTTGGAGAATCGGAGAGAATAATAAACTTTTACATCGACAGCCAAGCTGCACTAAAAGCTCTAAGAGGCTTTTGTATTAAATCAAAAGTCGTTTTTGAGTGCTACGAGAATCTTTAGAAACTATCCAGCAACAACCTCGTCTCTCTAATATGGGTTCCAGGACATAAGGGAGTAGACGGGAACGAGAAGGCTGATGAGCTTGCAAAACTGGGCGCAGATGGGGTAGGGGATTTTGTTCATATCGATCCCCCAATGCAGTACTACAGATCGAGAAGTGATTGTCAGTGTATTTCCATGGCGAACAGGAAATGGCGAGAGTTAAGTACAAGCAGAATTACCAGAATAATCTGGCCGCGTTACGACCTTAAAAGAACTCGTTACCTACTTTCTCTTAACAGAAGAGAATGTCGTTTACTCACGGGAGTGGTCACGGGACACTGCCTAATTGCTTTCCACGCAAGAACAATTGGACTTATCTCTGATTCCAATTGTAGAAGATGTGATGAACCGAATACGGATGAAACTGTTGAACATATCCTGTGCAAATGCCCCGCATTGGCCAGGCATCGCAAACAAATTTTGGGCAAAGCAGAACTCGAGAATCTGGAAGAAATCGCAGTCATGGACCTCATGCGCATTAAATTGTTTGCAACATGGACTAACGCGTTTTATCCTCGTCGCTGAAGGAACATGTGGTATTGCTATGGACCAGCCGGTCTATGCGAGGAGTTCAAAATTTTGAGCTCCGCCACCCCTAACCTAACCTAACCTAGGTCTAAAACTTATGTGGTACAAATTTGAGGTCAATCGGATTAAATTAACCCGTGGCGCCCAGCGGTCAAAGTTTTGGATTTTTGAAAAATTTTTAAAATAAAATTAAAAAAATATTTATTTTTCGACACAACATATTTGTTAATTTCGATGCGCTGAGCACGAATATAAAAAAAAAAAAAAATCGCTCCATCGGTTTTCGAGATATCGCCATTTCAAATTTGTAAAAAATTGCGGTTTTTTACTGCGTTCAAGAAATTTTATTAAAAAAGTCTCAAAATTTCATTCCGCTGACCCTTTTGTAGAGCTTGATACAATCTTTCATTTAAAACTAATTTGAGCCAAATCCGATCATTTTAAGCCGTGGCGCCCATCGATCAAAATTTTGGCTTTTTAGAAACTTTTTACCAAAAACACTAAACTTTGATCGAAGGGTGACACGGCTTAAAATGATCGGATTTGGCTCAAATAAAGCTTAAATGAAAGATTTTATCAAGCTCTATGAAAGAGTTAAAATAAAGATATTTTTAGAGTTTTTTTTAAAAAAATTCTTAAACGTAGGAAAAAACCGCCCATTTTGCAATTTTTGACAAATTTTATATGGCGATATCTCGGAAACCGTTCGTCCGATTTTATATTTTTTTTGATATTCGTATTCAGCATGCTAAAATTAATAAAATAATGTATCGCAAGAAATTTTTCTTTTTTTTTAATTTTTTAATTTTCAAAAATCCAAAATTTTGGTGGAAATTTTCCAAAATTCCAAAACTTTGATCGAAGGGCGCCACGGGTTAAAATGATCGAATTTGGCTCATATTAGTTTTAAATGAAAGATTGTATCAAGCTCTACAAAAGGGTCAGCGGAATGAAATTTTGAGACTTTTTTAAAAAAATTTCTTGAACGTAGTAAAAAACCGCAATTTTTTACAAATTTGAAATGGCGATATCTCGAAAACCGATCGAGCGATTTTATTTTTTTTATATTCGTGCGCAGCGCATCGAAATTAACAAATATGTTGTGTCGAAAGATAAATATTTTTTTAATTTTATTGTTAAAAATTTTTCAAAAATCCAAAACTTTGAACGCTGGGCGCCACGGGTTAATTTAATCCGATTGACCTCAAATTTGTACCACATAAGTTTTAGACCTAAGACAATAAAAATTTGCCGGACACTTGGGAAAATCGAAAGGCGGAATGAAATTTTGAGACTTTTTTTAAAAAAAATCTTAAACGTAGGAAATAACAGTAATTTTTTGAAAATTTCAAATAGTGATATCTCGAAAACTGTTCGACCGATTTAAATTTTTTTTTGATATTAGTGCTCAGCACATCAAAATTAACAAACATAATGTGTCGAAAAATATATTTATTTTTTATTTATTTTTCTTTATTTTTTAAAAAATCCAAAACTTTGACCGCCGGGCGCCACGGGTTAATTTAATCCGATTGGCCTCAAATTGGTACCACGTGAGGTTTAGGCCTAGTATAATGAAAAATGCCCGGACTTTGAAAATCGGAGAAAAAAAATTTTGCTATACAGAAAAATGCCAGTCTAGTTGGCGTGTATATAAAATAATTATCTAAGACAGATCCTTATTTTACTCGACACCACCTACTAGAAAAATAACATCACATCCCATGTATTTTTTCCAGTCTCACAGTGTTTTCAGCAGATTTTTCTACTGATTACACTCTTATAAATTTTTGTTGAAATTTACCCACTTTAATGTAGGTAACTGTTCTCCTACAATAAAGTGGGTAAAAATACTCAATGTGTTTAAATTTCAACATTTGCACACAAAGTGTGTACAACTAATAAACATTTTGTGTGTAAACCAACAAGTTAACTGCTTTCAAAATTCTCTGGCAGTACACACAAAATGTGTAATTTTAGCTTATTTGTGCTCAAAAATAGATTTAAAATGTTCAAAATTGAATCTTAAATGTTTTCTTTTACATTTAAAGTGTTTGATTTTTATCAACCTGCAAAAATTTGTATTCCTATAAAAAAGTAAAACCAAAAATGCATTTTTTATGATTTTTATAGTTTTTATTTAAGCTAAAATGAAATTTTGTATAATAGTTAAATATAATATTCGTAAATTATAATTTAAATGCAATTTTTTTTTGTGTTTATAAAATTCGTAATAAAACAAAAGATCAATAACAAAAGAAAAATAACACGTTACAATAAGTATATAAACGATAAAATTTGGTTAATTAAGGAACTTATTTTTTGAACATTATTAATATTTGTTTGTCCCTCAAATTTTTGGAGATAGGATTAAAAAATAAAATCCATCGTCTGACAGATTTCAGCAGGATATAAAATGTTAAATGTAAATAAACAAGAGCCACTTGCATATGCTGTTCTATTATATCCACCTTTTCGCCCATTAGTACTTTCTTCTCTAGAGAAGTATGAACACACATATTTTTTATGAGTCTTCTGTTTTTTAAACTATATTTTTCGTTGGACTTTTCTAATCATTAATTGTTGTCTCAAACTGCAAGTATAAAAAATTTCACATTATTTACGAGATATTTCTAATATTTAAACTATACAAGAGAATATTTTCAGAATCTGAGAAATTTCTGTATAGACAATTCTCAGAATCTGAGAATTTTTTTCTATAGAAAAATTCTCAGAATCCAATATAATATTTCTATACAAAACATGTCAGAACCTGAGACATTTTTTCCTTTAAAAATTTCTAAGAATTTGAGATATTTTGCTATAGAAAAAATCTCAGAATCTTATATATTTTGTATAGAAAAAATTTAAGAATCTATTTTTTTCTATAGAAAACATGTCAGAATCGGAGCCATTTTTCATCAGAATTTGATATATTTTTTTCTATAAAAAAATTCCATGAATCTAAGATATTTTTTTATAGAAAAATTCTCAGAACCTAAGATTTTTTTTATGTAGAAAACTTCTCAGAATCTGCGATATTATTTCTATAGAAAAATTCTCAGAATCTGAGATATTATTTTTTATAGAAAAATTCTCATAACCTGAGATATTTTTGCAATAGAAAATTCTCAGAATCTGAGAGATTTTATCTATTGAAAAATTCTCAGTATCTCAGATATTTCTTCTATAGAAAAATTCTCAGAATCTAAAATGTTTTTTCTATAGAAAAACTCTCAGAATCTGAGATAGGTTTTCTATAGAAAAATTCTCAGAATCTGATATATTTTTTCAAAAATTAAAAAATTTTCGGAATCTGAAATAATTTTTCTGCTCAAAAATTCTCAGAATCTAAGATATTTTGTAATAGAAAAATTTTCAGATTCGAAGATATGTTTTTCTATATTAAAATTCTTAGAATCTGAGGTACTTTTTTCTATAGAAAAATTCTTAGAATCTGAGATATTCATTCTATAGAAAAATTCTAAGAATCTGATTTGTTTTTTCTATAGGATTCAGAATCTAATAAAGTTTTTCTATAGAAAAATTCTCAGTATCTAATTAATTTTTCTATAGAAAAATTCTCAGAATCTGATGTATTTGTTCTAAAGACAAAACAGAAGAATCTGTGATATATATTCTATAGACAAAATATAAGAATTTGAAATATTTTTTTTATAGAAAAATTCTTAAAATTTGAGATATTAATATTATAGGAAAATTCTTAGAATCTGAGACATTGTTTCTATAGAAAAATTCTCAGAATATGATTTGTTTTTTCTATAGAAAATTTCTTAGAATCTGATAAATTTTTTCTATAGAAAATTTCTCAGAATCTGATATATTTTTCTATAGAACATTTTACAGAATCTGATATATTTTTTCTATAGAAAATTTCTCAAAATCTGATATATTTTTTTCTATAGAAAATTTCTCCGAGTCTGACATATTTTTTTTTTATAAAATATTTCTCAGAATCTGATATTTTTTTTTCTCTAAAAAAATTCTTAGAATCTAAGATATTTTTTCTATAGAAAAGTTTTCAGAATCTAAAATATTTTTTATATAGAATAATTCTCAGAATCCAAAATATTTGTTCTATAGAATAATTTGCAGAATCTGAAATATTTTTTCTATAAAAAAGTTCTCAGAATCTGAAATAATTTTTCTATAGAAAAATTTTCAGAATCTGATACATTTTTTCTGCTGAAAAATAATCTGTAAGAATCTAAAAACTTTTATTGAAATATTCCCAGAATCTGGTTAGGATTTAAAACATTTTTTTCTGTAGATAAATTCTCATAATCTGAAAAACCTTTTTCCTTATAAAAAATATTCTCAGATTCTTGTATCCAGACATTTTTGTAAAGAATAATTCAAAAGTCATTTGTGGTACTTACCTTTCTGATTTATAATTGCAAATCTTTAATAAAAACATGCAATTAACAGTATACTATTTTTCTTAAATATTACGAATTTATAACAATCGGATCAGCTTCTTACAAATTTTACGTTGCATTTAAATTTTGAAACTATTGGATAATATTTTCACTTTTTATACCCTCCACTTAGTGATAGAGGGTATATATAAGTTTGTCATTCCGTTTGTAACTCATCGAAATATCGGTCTGGGACCCCATAAAGTATATATATTCATGATGCCCGATCGATTTTAAGACATTCTAACGATGTCCGTCTGTCCGTCTGTCCGTCTGTCCGTCTGTCCGTCTGTCTGTCTGTTGAAAATGCTGTAGCGGACAAAATATTACACAGAGATGACTGAAACTTAACATATTTATTGGAAGTTCTCCCGAGAAGTTTGGTATTGCATTTGAGCGAAATCGGCCCAGCCGATCAAAAGTTATGAGTGAAAGTTTAACGACACCTCTAAAACTTTGAAAATACAAAATGCGTTTACAGAGCTTCTGCTTTACAGATTCAAATGAAATTTGGTACAGAATAATATTATACCATGTACAATGTCTGTGTAAAATTTTGGAAGAATTGGACAAAGGGGTGTGGCACCTCCCACATTAGCCTAGCATGCAAAATGCTATAACTCGGCTTCTGTTAAACAGATTCATATGAAATTTGGTATAAAATTTTATTTTAGGATGTCTGATCTCTATGTAAAATTTGGGCGGAATAGATAAAAGGGGTGTGACACCCCCCATACAAACCTAGCATGTAAAATATTATAACTCGGCTTCTGATTAACGTATCTTAACAAATTTTAACATGGAATGTAAATATTGTCTTTGTGGCCTATATAGAAAATATGAGCAAATTTGGAGCAAAATTGGCACATTTAGAAGATGATTTATCTTGGCCTTTAATAAACATATTTAAATACATTTGAAAAATGTTGTTAATATTTTATGTTTTAAGAGTTATTACTCCAGTTTACTTAAATGCTTTTTTTCTTTATCTGTTTTGGTTCTCGTTCTTTTAACATACCCGCTAAATTGTTAAACATTAAATCAGTCTGTGGTATGATGGCTAGAGTGTTAGTTTTTCATACATGGAGTCCCCGGTTCGAGTCATGGTAGGACTCAAGATTATTTTTTTTTTTTTTTTTGTTAATATTGTTTATCATTATAATTTTTTTTAAATCACCTAAATCTATACCCTTCATTATATTTATCGAGTCATTGATTTTTCTCAGTTTTTGCAAATATACAAATGTGCTGTTAATTATTAATTAAATGTCGTTTAGTTTTTCTTTTAAAGCGAAATTGAATTTTGGTGGAAAAAATATGGTACTATATTCAAAAAAAACTTCTTTTACACACAGCAGTAAAGGGGTTTGTTGTAATTTGCTCGGTTTTGTTTATCTCTTTTAAGATAGTCGTTAAATTGCTAACAGATTCAGAAACAGTCTGTGGTATGATGGCTGCACTTCTGGCTTATCATTCATATGGTCGCAGGTTTGAGTCATGGTCGGGATGAAGTTTTTTTTTTTTTATTTTTTTTTTATTTAGCTTAATATTGTTTAAAAAATTACAATTCATTAAAATCACCTTAATAATTTATATTCGGTCTAACAATCAAAAGATTGTATTCTTTGTCATTGGGTAAATGAAATAATTTTTGGAAAAAAATTGTATATTCTACATTTTTTTTTATACCATCCACTCTTTATTTGTGTTTTGATTGTTTTTTTTGATAATTTCTTGGATAAGATCAATATCAAACACATTCAATATATTTATATTTTGCGTCCAATTCTTACAAACGGACAGACGATTTCTGCCTATTGACGATTTCTGGCAACCCTGTTAGTAACGGTTAATTTTGTTAGCTTATAGTATGATCCCTATAAAAAACTAGGAATATATTTTTAAACCTACCACTGGGTATACCTACCACTGGGTATACTTACCACTGGGTATACCTACCACTGGGTAAGTTATTTTAAGCATTGCTATGTTATAATCAAACAAAATTGCGAACTTGAGATGCATTTTAAATGCTGCCAGTGGTCTAATGGTAGTGTCGTCGGATATTAATTTGGGGGCACCAGGTTCGTCTCCCGGTTTGGCCGAGAGTATAATATTTTTTTTTTTTCATTCGTGGTTTTTTTTTTAATTTTACCATTAATAAGTTTTTATTTTGAGTTACTTGATTTTTTTAATTTAAAAATTTGAAATAAAATAAGTTAATTAATTTTTTTTTTAAATTAATTTTTATTTATTAAAAATAAATTTTATAAATATTATTTTTACAAATCAAATCGATTTCAGTATTTTATGTATGCCAATTGTGGGAAAACGTCAAAAATATTGTGCATAATACTGCGTCGTCTGTAGGTACCTTAATAAGCTAATTTTATCAATATTTCATCGAAAATGTGTAATATTTTACAAAACTATTCCAAACGATGCTAAATTAAATTGAGAAATTAATGGAAGTTAACATTTCGTTTCGTTTTTTTTTGTTTTGATGAATGTTAACAAATTGGAGCGGAAAGCGTTTTTCCGCAATTGTCCTCATAAAAATGGAATTGAATTAAAAACTTAAAAATTGCCTTGTCTTCCCCCTCCTTTTTACCCCCTAAATATGAATTTGGGCCGCTAAAAAAAATATGTGTCCCTTTATTTTTTCTGATCTACAAAATAAAACCAATTCCATAAAGATCCGCGGGTGACAATAGGGAGACGTTTTAATTAATAGTTAAAAACAACAACGTAGACGTCTAAACAACAACAAATGTAGTTGTTTTAACTGTCTTTTGTAGTGGAATCTACCGTTATAATTTTTTGAGTGTAGCAATTTTGATATACATATTCATATAAATTAAAAAAAAAACACGCTATTTTAACAGAAACGGTGTTTACAGATTTTCCAGCCCTGGTAATGGACAAAAAAAATATTTTCTAAACACCATAGACACAGACTAGACAGTAGAGTTGTAAAACAAAAATGGGTAAAAACTTAGCGATTTTAGAAGATACAGATCGGTTTTTAGCTGGTTTAAAGCATGGCAACACTTTCTACTAGTTAGAAGTGAGTAAAACAATAAAAGCCGTTCTACCTTTTTTTTCGTATGGCGTGTTATATTGGTTTTCTCTCTCTAACCTAATTAGTAGAATAATTTTAAAAAAATAACCATATGGTTAAAGACTACTTTTTTGACACTTGTTATAATTGTCGAGTCTGTATTAATCTGTGCCATTGATATTAAATTTTTAAAGAACGTGCATTAGAAAATCGTATTAATTTATAAATACTGGGATACAGATGGAGGGTATTTAAAATTCGGCACGGCCGAATTTAACTTTTTTACTTGTTTTAACTATATTTCTTTTTATTTTATGGGTTTTTTGCGTTATTTAAGATTAATTGCGAGCACAACAAAATTTTCTGATTATATTTTTCTTTTTATTTTATTTTGACAATTTTAAAATTGTTGAACATTACGCATTTAATGTTTAATATCAAAAATTAAACACTAAATGTTTACAATAAACATTAAATGTGTAATTTTAAAATTTTTGTGTTTATAATTTTATAAAAATATTTATAAATTCACAAAATACTATATAATGTGCGTAATATTCAAATTTCTGTGTGTAAACTAAAATTTTAAACACTTGGTGCTCAATTTTAGGCGTTGTGTGTTATTTTACATAAAAAATTACCCACTTTATAGTAGTATTTTTACAAGGATTTTTTAGAGTGTAGACAGAGGTTTGAGTGTAGATATTTGTTTATAAAATTTATAACCCATTCCAAATCTTTTGTAACTTTTTATTTCGAAAAACTTTTTAAAATACTAGTTTTCTAAAATATATTAACCCAAATGGTTGTTATTCAGAAACGGTTCCGATTTTATGTTTCAAGATCAGATTTCGAAATCATATTTTACCTGACCTTAGAGCGGAACATTTTTCAAATTTCGATTTTCCCAAGTGCCCGGGCAAATTTATTGCTGTAGGCCTAAAACAAATGTGGTACAAATTTAGGGCCAATCGAATTTAATTAATCCGTGGCTACCGGGTGCACGGATTCTGTGTAAAAAAATTGGTTTCAAGGATCGCTAATTTGTGTCTATGGGACAACGCACTGTGCCACTGGTTAAAATGATCGGACTTGCTAAGATTAATTTTATATGAGGGGGTTAGAGCACAAGGGGTTCAAGTGCCTTATATTTGATAATGAGAAAAAAGAGGTTAAAGTTAAATTGCAATAAAAAATGTTAGATGCTATCTATAATATTATTTTTTAGTTAATAGAGATCCTGAGATATATTTTAATCTAACAAGTTAAAAAAATACCGTCTTTTACACCCTTTTGCACCCAAAAATTGCATCTGAAGTAAGTAAGTCGCACTTATACCCCTTGTGCTCTAACTTTTTTAATAAATTTCTATTTAGAGCACAAGGGGTTCAAGTGCCTTATTTTTAATAATGAGAAAAAAGGGGTTAAAGAAAAATTGCAATAAAAAATGTTAGGTGGTATCAAGTATATTATTTTTAAGGTAAAAGAGCTCCTGAGATATATTTTAATCTATCAAGTTAAAAAAATACCGTCTTTTACACCCTTTTGCACCCAAAAATTGCATCTGAAGTAAGTAAGTCGCACTTATACCCCTTGTGCTCTAACTTTTTTTTATAAATTTGTAAATTCGTAAAAGGAAACCCACATTTTATTAAGAAAATCTGTAATGGTTCTTTGTTTAATTTTTTAGTCGTCATAATCAGATTCCATGACATCATTGTAATCATCTTCATCTTCATTAGGGCATCCTGTCAAATGTAAACTTTCGAATTTCGTATAATAATACCTGCCAAACGATGGCCATGGAGTAGCTAATTGTGGGAAAATTTATGAAAAATTTTTGCTAGGTCATATTCAGCCGGCAACTAGCGGTCAAAGTTTGTAAAAAATTACATTTTTCGACAAAATGTTATATCCGAGTTATTTAACCAAATCTGGCTCAAAAATTAGGAATTTTTGAGTACTTTATGGGAAAAATATTTAAAAAATTCCAATATAGCGCTTTTGGATGCTGATTTTCAAACATAAAAAGTATTTTTAACCAAATTGGTCTTAAAAGTTGGAAAATGTTCAGTTTTTTAGGTGAAAAATATTAAAAAAAACAAACAAAAAACGATTTCGGTACAGAAATGCTGATTAGCATCTCGTCTCAGGATTTTTGAACCAAAATTTTTTAATATTTTTTAGATACATGCTTTACATTTTTCAACTTTTGGGACCTATTCCTAATTTTTGAGCCAGATTTGGTAAAAAAATTCGGACCTGAATTTTGGTTGAAAAACGGCATTTTTCAATCTTTGCCGCTACACAATGCCACATTTGGCCAATCTAGCACGACAAAAAACAAAAAAAAAGTTCTCTGACCCAAAACTTGTGTCCGTTTCGCTCTACCTTGCTTAGTTTTTGAAATACGGTAATAAGGGATCTGATAGGGTCTAAAGAATCTTAAAAACTGGATAACTCAAAAACTATTAATCGGAGGGATTTCGATTATTTTGCGGAAGTGTTCTACGAGTCAAGAGCTACAAAAATGCGGTTGGTCATTTTTCGTGTTGGCAGTATTTACCGAGATATGTGCATATATAAAATCTCGGGAATTTCAAATTTTAGATCTAAAATTAGGGTCTTGAGACTCCGACAGATATGCAGAGCTAGGTTATTCCATATTTTAATTTGTAGTCTTTCTTTTGAAAAATTCATCCGTTTCGCTCTATCTCGCTTAGTTTTCGAGATATCGCCATTTTGAATTTTAACTAAATTCTAAAAAGTTATTTACTGAATTGTCAGAAGTTATTAACTAAATTTTAAGAAATACACTTCCTCAATTTAAAGAAGGGAAATACGATGATGTTTTTTTTAGTAAATTTGAACTAAACTTGAACTAAATTGTTTTTTAAGAAATATGTCTTAAAAATAAAGATACGTTTCTTAGATTTGTGGAAAATTTCTTTGGCAGTAAGAATTTTTTTCCTAATATTAAAAAATTCCATTTAAAGAAACTATGAACTAATTACAAGTAAATGAACTAAACTTTTTTCCTCATAGCTAAGAAAATTTCTCATTTTTAAGTTAAATTTAACTTAATTTTAGGAAAATTCATGATAAATTTTTAAAAAATGTTAGATGGTATCTAGTATATTATTTTTAAGTTAATAGAGTTCCTGAGATATATTTTTATCTAACAAGTTAAAAAAATATCGTGTTTTACACCCTTTTGCACCCAAAAATTGCATCTGAAGTAAGTAAGTGGCACTTATACCCCTTGTGCTCTAACTTTTTTTTTATAAATTTGTAAATTCGTAAAAGGAAAACCACATTTTATTAAGAAAATGTGTAATGGTTCTTTGTTTAATTTTTTAGTCGTCATAATCAGATTCCATGACATCATTGGGCTCATCTTCATCTTCATTAGGGCATCCCGTCAAATCTAAACTTTCGAATTTCGTATCATAATACCTGCCGAAAATTATTTAACCAAATCTGGCTCAAAAATTAGGAATTTTTGAGTACTTTATGGGAATTTTTTTTTAAAAATTCCACTTTTGGTCCACAGATGCTGATTTTCAAACATAAAAATTATTTTTAACCAAATCGGTCTTAAAAGTTAAATTTTAATAATTGCTTGGAGCACAAGGGGTTTAAGTGCCTTAAATTTAATAATGGGAAAAAAGAGGTTATAGTTAAGTTGCAGTAAAAAATGTTAGATGATATCTAGAATGTTATTTTATAGTTAATAGAGATCCTGAGATATATTTTAATCTAACAAGTTAAAAAAATACCATATTTCACATATACAAGCACCCAAAAATTGCCTTTGAAGTATGTAAGTGGCACTTATACCCCTTGTGCTCTAACTTTTTTTTATAAATTTCTAAATTATGAAAAGAATGTTAGTTATTTGTAAAAGGAAAACCACATTTTATTACAAAAGTCTTTAATGGTTCTTTGTTTAATTTTTTAGTCGTCATAATCAGATTCCATGACATCATCGGGCTCATCTTCATCTTCATTAGGGCGTCCCTTGAAATCTTAACTTTCGAATTTCGTGCCGTGATACCTGCCGAACGATGGACATGGAGTAGCTAATTGTGGGAAAATTTATGAAAAATTTTTGCAAGGTCATTTTTAGTCTGCAACCAGCGGTCAAAGTTTAAAAAATTACGTTTTTGGACCAAAATTTATATCTGAAATATTTAACCAAATCTGGGTCAAAAATAAGGAACTTTTGCGGGTTGTATGGGAAAAATATTTAAAAAATTTCAAAATTGCGATTTTGGTCCACTGATGCTGATTTATAAACATAAAAAATATTTTTAACCAAATTTGTCTTAAAAGTCGAAAAATGTTGAGTATTTTATGTGAAAAATTTTAAAAATAAACCCACGATTTTGGTCCAAAACAGCTGATTAGCATCTGTGTATCAAAATCTTTGATCAGCATTTTTGAACGAAAATCGTGTTTTTTATATTTTTTTAATAATTTTTAGATAACTTGCTTTACATTTTCCAACTTTGGGGACCAATTTGGATAAAAAAAAATAATATTTATGTTAAAAATCAGCATCTGTGGACCAATATTTTTTTTTTTTTTTTTTGGATTTTTTTTATTTTTCCTATTATGTACGCCAAAATTCCAAATTTTTGAGCCCAATTTGGTCAAAAAATTCGGACATGAATTTTGGTCGGAAATCGCCATTTTTTCACACTTTAACCGCTGGTTACAGACTGAAGATGCTCTTGCAAAAGTTGATTACTATTACTACAAGAACTTCTCGGAATTCAACCACTTGTCCAAGTGAAAAACTAAATTTTAATAATTGCTTGGAGCACAAGGGGTTTAAGTGCTCATATACACAAGGGGTTTAAGTGCTCATATACCCCTTGTGCTCCAAGCAAAACAGGTATTTTAGTAACAAGAGCTAGAAATGGTCGCCATATCTCGCTAACGGATAAGAATTTCACATTCACCTCTTGTGCTCTGAACTTCTGTGAACTTCACCTACTAATTCCATATGTTAACTAAATTTTTTTAAACAAGTAAGAAAGTTATATTCGGCTGTGCCGAATCTTTAAATACCCTCCACCAATGTAATGATTTAAAAAACAAAAAAGTTTGTTTTATTTATACCTCAGGAAATAAAAAAGTACCAAAAAGTGTACTTTCGGTACTTTTAATAAAAGGTACTTTTTATAAAAGGTACTTTTTATAAAAGGTACTTTTAATGAAAGGTACTTTTTATAAAAGGTACTTTTAATGAAAGGTACTTTTTATAAAAGGTACTTTTAATGAAAGGTACTTTTTATAAAAGGTACTTTTTATAAAAGGTACTTTTTATAAAAGGTACTTTTTATAAAAGGTACTTTTTATAAAAGGTACTTTTTATAAAAGGTACTTTTTATAAAAGGTACTTTTTATAAAAGGTACTTTTTATAAAAGGTACTTTTTATAAAAGTTACTTTTTATAAAAGGTACTTTTTATAAAAGGTACTTTTTATAAAAGGTACTTTTTATAAAATGTACTTTTTATAAAAGGTACTTTTTATAAAAGGTACTTTTTATAAAAGGTACTTTTTATAAAAGGTACTTTTTATAAAAGGTACTTTTTATAAAAGGTACTTTTTATAAAAGGTGCTTTTTATAAAAGGTACTTTTTATAAAAGGTACTTTTTATAAAAGGTACTTTTTATAAAAGGTACTTTTTATAAAAGGTACTTTTTTCCCGGAAGGTGAACCGACATTGCAAATTTCAATTTTCTAGTATCATTATTTAAGGAAATATAAAATGTAACAAAAGTACATATTTTTACCCTTTTTACCCTATTAGAAACATCATTGGCAAAAATGCAGCCTTAAGGAATCTATATTCCGGGAGGATAACATACAGTCCAAATTTCAAGTCTATGTGACAATTTTTTAAGGAAATATGAAAGGTACCAAAAGTACATATTTTTTCCATTTTTACCCCCTTAGAATCAACATTGGCAATAATCCAACCGTACTGGATCTATATTCTAGGATGTGAACATACGTCCAAATTTCAAGTTTCTATGTCCATTATTTCAGGAGATATAAAAAGCATCAAAAGTACAGTTTTTTTACCCTTTTGACCCCCTTAGAATCAACACTGGCAAAAATCCAGCCTTAATGGATCTATATTCCGGGAGGTGAACATACAGTCCAAATTTCAAGTCTCTATGATCATTATATCAGGAGATTTAAAAAGTACCAAAAGTACAATTTTTTTACCCTTTTTACCCCCTTAGAATCAACATTGGCAAAACTCCAGCCATAGTGAATCTATTTTGCGGGAGGGTAACATACAGTCCAAATTTCAAGTCTCTATGACCATTATATCGGGAGTTATAAAAAGTACCAAAAGTACAGTTTTTTGCCCTTTTTACCCCCTTAGAATCAACATTGGCAAAAATCCAGCCTTAGTGGATCTTTATTCCGGGAGGTCAACCTACAGTCCAAATTTCAATTCTCTAACTTCAGCGGTTTGAGCTGGGCGATGATGAATGAGTATGTCAGTCAGTCACATTACCCTTTTATATATTTAGATTTTCCGGATTTGGGCGATTTTTGCCATAAAGTTTATTTCTGTCTTTTATTATTTAACAAAATTTATTTTTTTAAATGAAAATATTTTTTTTTTTAAGAAATCTGAACAAAGTTGAATTTTGGCGATATTTTACATCCGATTTGGCGACAAAGCCAAAAAAAAAGTCTGGCAACCCCGTTAATATGACGAAGCAAAAAAATGAACACACACACACATGCTATATAAAAATAACTATTAATTTTTTTATTATTACTTAACGAACTTTTTTTTAATTAAATTTAGATTTTGTTTTACATATTTTAAAGTTTTTTGTAAAGATTTTTTTCTTTTTTTTCCTTTTTGTTATTTTTTTTTCATTTCCGTTTTCTTTGTTATGTATCTACACAAAATATGAGTTAAATTAGGGTTATGTTGACAAAAAAATTGTGTTTTTTAGTAATTCGCTCATAACTTTTAAAATACTTAACCGATTTAAAAAAAAAATACAGGAGTTTTTGCCTGGGAAAATTACGCAACTTTTGGTACCCCATGCGTTTAAATCGGTTTCGGAGTATTGCCAAAAACGTGATTTCAACAGACAGACAGACGGACGGACAGACAGATAGACAGACAGACAGACGGACATCGCTAGATCGACTTAAAATCGATCAAGGATCATGAATATATATACTTTATGGGGTCCTAAACCAATATTTCAATGTGTTACATACGGAATGACAAACTTATATATACCCTCTATCACCAGAGTGGAGGGTATAAAAAGTCACTTGAACCCCTTGTGCTTTGAGCCCCTCATATGAAAGTTATAAAAGGGTAAAGGAAAAGAATTTTTGAGATTTTTTTTAAATTCAAAAAATATGTTAAAAATTCCACTGTATTGACGCTGTAATTTGTGTCCGTTAACGCCTATTTATGACCGCAAAAATGACAGTATATTAACAAATTTGTTAATAGAATAAAACAAAATTTTATCAACAAGCTGTTGCGCGCTGTCATACTCGCAATAGACAACAATGAGTTTGTTAGCAACATGTTAATGCCATAGAGAAAAAAAAACACAAGGAAACTTGAGTAAAAACATGAGCTTTTTTTTATTTAAAAAAAATAAAGGAAAATAAAAAGTGCGTTTGACAGCAACTACACAAGGATAAAATAATACTAAGAGTATCATAAAGTACTTTGGATAGTAAAAAGGATATTAACACACACATGTTTGTATGACAATGTGTGTGTAGGTGGGTAAGTGAGTGAGCGAATATAGCGTGTATGTGTGTGACTTTAGCATTTATGGTAGATGTTTTATTGTCTACTTCCACTTGAATAGCAAACAATTATTATATTATTATTTTGAAAAAAAAAAAAAAAATAGCAAAAAAAAAATAATAATAATAAAAACACCACATAGATAGTCGTACCAAGAATACGGTAGCCAACGGACGTAAATCGCGTTTAAGAACAGAAAATTATTGCATAAATTCTATTTTAAAAGAATAAAGGAATAAATTATTTAAAACTTAAATAAAGTTATTATCTTAAGCATAAAGTGGAGTCTTAAAAGATAGTGTCGATTTATCTAAAGACAAATGAAACAACAACAAAACTTTTTTGAAGACCCTGAAGGTGTCTTAAAAGATATTCAACAGCAGCAACAGCAACAACAACAGCTGCAGCAACAACCACAATTTATTCCCCAACAACGTCGTCGTTTATCTACCTTTGCTGCTTCCTCATCTATAATGCATCGTTCAACGTCAACACCTACACCCATGACCCCATCACCACTGGCATTTCCATCCACCTCTTCTTTGAGTAGCGAACAGCCACCCATAAATCGTCGTCCCAAACCAGGTATCTTACGTTTGGATGTAACTAAACCCAGACGTTCATCAGGTGGTAACGTTGAATTTCGTACACAACCACAAATGCATGGTGCGGTAAGTTTCAATTTCTTTTAACTAACTATTTTGTATACCCTCCACTTAGTAATAAGTTTATCAATTTATATGTAACAAACACATTAAAAACTGATCTAGGACCTGGACTAGGGCAACAATTTTTGTTATTATTATAGAAGAATTCCAAAATTGTTGACTACAAAAAAACACTTTTTCGGCCTTACCTATTTTAATTGTCTTAAAAAATGGTATATATGTTCTTCTGATTTTTGTTGAATTTCGGTTTTTGTTATTTAGTAAAAATTGTGAATGGTTCGCGTTTTATCGCTGTTCAAAGTTGGTATTTTGCAACACTTGTATGATAAATACACAATGTTTAAATGATCATATCCTTGGAACGCATTATACGATTGCCACGAAATAAAGCGCAAAATAATGGTTATGTCCTGTACTTAAAACAGAATTTTGAAAAAGGATGGGATGCTTTGCAAAAAGGCTATTGAATTTTAAAAAATGTCCTTAATTTGCAAATATCTCAAAATGCGTATCTTTAATTTTCCTATATTTTTTTGCACATATAGCCCAAAATGTACTTAACAACATATACAAATCCCAAATTGGGGTGATAAGCGGTTTTATTATAAACGTGGTTTCCTGAAACGACCTATTGATTTTTGTTAAGAACTATTGTTTACAAATGAAAAACAATTTCTGCGCAGTAACCGCGAATATTTTTTTATATGTATTTTGGACCGCTAAACTCAAAAATTTCATTAAAAGAACATTTCGCGAATACGTTTTTGTTTAATGAATTTTTTAGCGTTTTTTGGAGGTATTTTGACTATTTTTCTTATATCTTAAGTTCTGTTTATCTGATCTTCTCGCAACAAAAACCAAACTAAAGACAATAAAATTTCCAACAAATCCTACATGCATCATTTTCTCGTCAGTTCAAAGCTTTACGCGCAAATAATTTTTTTTAGCGTTATTTGTAGGTATTTTGACTATTTTTCTTATATCTTGAGTTCTGTTTATCTGATCCTTCCGAAACAAGAACCAAATTAAAGACAATCAAATTTCCAACAAATCCTACATTCATCATTTTTCCATCAGTTCAAAGCTTTCCGTTCACTAGGCAAACATATGACTAAAATAAGTTTTTTGATTAACAAATCATTTAAAAAAAAGTTTAAGAAATAGAAATCTTTGCAATTAATTACGTCTTTTTATTTATCTGCAAAGCCTGAACATTAAGAAATATAATAAAGTTGATTTGATGAAAATCTATACGTTTACTCCGAAGTTATCACAAATTATATGAATATACATGATAAAATACAAAAAAAAATTGCTAATTTTTTACGATTTCTGTTTTTAAAATTTAAAAAAAATGAGCTTTGTTAATAAAAAAATAGTTTTTCCTTGTTTGCCTATTGCGCGTAAAGTTATGAACTGTTATAAAAATAATGAATGAAGGATTTGTTGGAAATTTGATTGTCTTTAATTTGGTTCTTATTGCGAAAAGATCAGATGAACGGAACTCAAGATATAAGAAAAATAGTCAAAATACCTCCAAATAACGCTAAAAAATGTATTTGCGCGTAAAGCTATGAACTGGTGAAAAAATGATGAATGTAAGATTTGTTGGAAATTCTATTATCTTTAGTTTGGTTTTTATTGCGAGAAGATCCGATAAACAGAACTTAAGATATAAGCAAAATAGTTAAAATACCTCAAAAAAACGCTAAAAAATTCATTTAACAAAAATGTATTCGCGAAATGTTGTTTTAATGAAATTTTTGAGTTTAGCTATCAAAAATACATATAAAAAAATTATTCGCGGTTAGTGCGCACAAATTGTTTTTCATTTGTAAACGAGAGTTATTAACAAAAATCAATAAGGCGTTTTATGAAACCGCGTTTACAATTAAACCGCTTATCACCCCAATTTGGGATTTGCATATGTTGTTAAGTACATTTTGGGCTATATGTGCAAAAAAATAAAGGAAAATTAAAGATACGCATTTTGAGATATTTGCAAATTAAGGACATTTTTTTAATTTTAATATCCTTTTTGCCAAGCATCCTATCCTTTTTCAAAATTGTATTTTAAGTACAGGACATAACCATTATTTTCCGCTTTATTTCGTGATAATCGGATGATGCGTTCCAAAGATACGATCATTTAAACATTATGTATTTCTCATAAAATTGTGGCAAAATACCAACTTTGAACAGCGATAAAGCGCGAACCATTCACAATTTCGACTAAATAACAAAAACCGAAATTCAATAAAAATCAGAAGAATGGATATGTTAATTTTTGGATAAATTGAACCACCATCGGCTGATTGCCTATGCTATTTTAAATGGAACCAGTCTATAGTTGAATTCTGATTAAATTTTATAAAAAAAAAAAAAAAAATATTCGACCATTAAAATATTATATTTTGAGTAGGTGTATTCTAGCTCGAGGTCATTATTTTGCTTTACTAAAGCTATTATATTCTCATAGAATTTTTTTCAAAAATATTGTTTTTATACCCTCTACTCTAGCAGTGGCGGGAACAGCTTTTGAGTCTGGGGGGGGGGGATTTTTTTTTACTTCGAATAAAAAAAAATCATCACTTCAACGTTGTCGGACAAGCAAAAACAGGGATCTTTTTTTTTTATTCTAAAAAAAAGTAACGGGAAAGCTATAAAATCATAAAATTTAGTAGACTTTGCAAAACCACTGCAGCCGATTTTACAATCAAAAAATCAGAGTCATCCTCAACCTATTTCTTACCAGCGTGTGTTTGAACCCACGTTTATAATTTCTTAAAAAAATATAAAACACAGAAAATAATTTAAGGGACCTATTCACCAAAAAAGTCATAACTCAATCATAACTCAATTTTTCCATGTGGTTGTTGTAAACAATCATAAAAAAATTCAAATTTTGTTTGAACATTTCAAAAAAATAAACCCCTGCTACCAACATCGTCTCAAAATTGACAAATAATTTTAAATTTTGAGACTTTTTATGATTTTGTTTACAACAAACACAGGGAATATGAAGTTTGAAAATAATAAAATTCGTCATAACCAGTCATAACTGTGAATAGGCCTGTAAATAATTAAAATTTTTCGGAAGTTCTTATTAAGGTTTGGTTTGTTAGTGAAGATAGAAGATATTTTTGGAAAAATTTCACACCTTCAGGGCGTGTGAAAAAATTCATCATTTTTTGCACTTACATTTTTTATTTAAAAGAGGAGTCGTTTCTGAAAATTTTATCAAAAAATTCCAACGTTTTAATTTCTGGTAAGAAATGGGTCAAAAAGAGATTTGTTTTTCATGATTATATTTTCGTTTAGATAATTTTTTTTAATTTGTTTTAAAAGAAACTTTTACATTTTCTATGTAGCAGAAAGTCTCAGATTCGAACACATTTGTGGCATGAAAAAGTTCAAATCTAAGAATTTTTTAATAAAAGAAATTCTTCAAATATAGAAAATATCAGATTCTGAGACATTTTTCGTAAAGAAATGCTTTTTATATACACTCAAAATAATTCTACAGTAAAAGGTTTAGTAAGTGATTTTGTACCAAAATCTACTAATTAGTAACTAATTTTAGTATCTTCAGTGTACTGAAATCAGTAATTTTTACTGGTTGTGAATAATATTAGTAAAAAATTTTAGTATTGGTTACCAATTCCTGCACTAGGTCCTTTTGGACTAAAATTTAGTTAAATTTTTAGTATTGAATACCCACGTTTTTTTTTGGGTGTAGGAAAAATGCCTCAGAATCTGAGACTTTTTTCTATGAACTTTTTTCCACAGAAAAAGTCTCACATTCTTAAACCTTTTACTATAGAAAAAATTCCATACTCTAAAGGATTTTTGGGATATTTTTCCTATAAAAGAGGAGGTCGGATTCTTAAATTTGTTTCGTTTACAAAATTTTAGATTTTGAGGATTTTATTCTACATAAAAAGTCTCAAATTCCGAGACCTTTTCCTATTGAAAAATTCTCAGACTCTAAGACCTTTTTCCTATAGAAAAAGTCTCAGACTCTGATAAATTTTTCCTATAGAAAAAGTCTGAGATTCCGAGAACCTTTTTTAAAGAAAGGGCACTTTTTATAAAAGAGGAGGTCGGATTCTTAAATTTGTTTCGTTTACAAAAACTTTTAGATTTGGAGAATTTTTTTCTACATAAAAAGTCTCAAATTCTGAGACCTTTTTCTATAGAAAAAGTCTCCGACTTCCATTTTTCCTATAGAAAAAGTCTCAGATTTTGAGACATTTTTCCTATAGAAGATTCTGAAACATTTTACCTATAGAAAAAGTCTTAGAATCTGAGTCTCAGATTCTGTGACATTTTTCCTATAGAAAAAGTTTAAGATTTTAAGACATTTTTCCTGTAGAAAAAGTCTCATATTCTGAGACATTTTTGCATACAAAAAGTCTCAGATTCTAAGACATATTTGCTATAGAAAAAGTCTCAGATTCTGAGGCATTTCTTCTATAGAAAATGTGTCAGATTTTGAGACATTTTTCCTAAAAAAAAAGTCTCAGATTCTTAGACATTTTTCCAATAGAAAAAGTCTAAGATTCTGAGACAGTTTTTGTAAAGAAAAAGTCTCAACATTTTTCCTATAGAAAAAGTTTCATATTCTAAGAGATTTTTCCCATAGAAAAAGTCTCTCTCTCTTATTTTGAGACATTTAAAAAAAGTCTCTGATTTTGAGGATATACATATTTCTTTAGAAAGACTCAGATTCAGAGACATTTTCCCTATAGAAAATGTTTAACTTTTTCCAAAAATTTCTTTTCATAATAAGAACTTCTAGATTGGCAGATATTTTTTCACAAAAAATTTTCAGATTTAGTCACATTTTTCGTTTAAAAATTTTCAGATTTTTCCCATAAAATTTTTTAGATTTTTTCTTAAAAAATGTTCAAAATTTTTTCCATGAAAAATTTTCGGATTTCAAAATTTTTTTCGTTTGGAAATTTTTTTAGAGAGTTTTATTGTTTCTTCTTGTCTATTTTTCTTTCTTCTTCTTTCCTTTTTCTTTCTTTTTTCTTTTTTTTTTCTTTCTTTTCCTTTTTTTCTTTTTTAAATTTAGTCTGGAGGGGTGAGTTTCCTCTTACCCCTTGTACCCGTTTCTGACTCTAGCGATATCTGGTATATATGATAGAGTGCCCAGAAGAACTTTTTTTAAGGTCTTACCCCCTAAATTTGTTCCTTTTAATGAAATACAAGTAAAAAAGTGAAAGCAATGTTTTTCAAACAAGTGAAAGTGTTAAATTCGGCTGTGCCGAATCTTTTATAGCCTCGAAAATGTAAAAAAAAATAAAAAAAAATATTGTAGGAGCGTTTTTTTTTGGGGGAGAGTAGCTGTTTTTAGGAGAGTATCTGTTTTATTTTGGACTGCATTGTGTTATCTACAGACAGACGGACGGACGGACATTCATAGAATATCTTAGAATCGATCATTGATCAATAATATATACACTAGGGTGCACCAAAAAAAAAACGAAGTTGTTAGATATTGACCGCCCCCCCCTAGAAATGTGCATTTGGGTGTAAAAACATGTCTCACAAAATTTTAGGAAAATCGAATATGGGTAAGACTTACCGCATCGGCCCTGAAGTTTGAAAATCGAATTACAAGGGGAAAATATGACTTTTTATCCATTTTCTCAATTTGTTCGATATTTTGAGTTAAGTTTGAATTCAAATGTTCACAGAATTGTGATTTGGAGTAAAATATCTATCAAATAAGGTATTAAAAACTAAAATCGATTGAAAATCAGCCAAGTTATTACAACTTCCCCAGGCAACTAACGTGTGTCAGACCATTTAATCAAGGGATTCGAGCCCTATTTTTGAAATTTATTGAAATTATCTACTGTAACAACATTTTTTTATTCTTCAATTCCCAATGTACTAAGAAAATCAATATTTTTCATATTGCGTTTTGGTAACTTGTTTTAAATAAATGCTAAAGTGATCTGAATTTTTCAACACTATTTTCAAAACTCCAATTTAAAATTTTTATTTTTTTGCTAAAGAAATTTTAAAAAATCGACTATTGGAGTTCTAGGATTTGTTAAGCACATATAAAGTAATAAAAACCCCAAAAGTTGTAGGATTTGCTGTTTTCATTTGGCTATTACAGTGATGTAATTTCGGCGGATTTCGGAAAAGTAGTGATTTTTGGCACTTTTTTAGCATTTATTTATTTATTTTTTTGTTTTTTTTTTTGCAAACTTCATATTATAACAACACGAGATAGAATACTTTAATTCGCAAATTTAGGGCAAAATTGAGAAATTAAAAATTGCCCCAACTTAATGTCAAAGGTCAAATTTTAGAAGATTTCGAATTTTTAAACATTAATTGATTTTCTGAGTGGAAATATTTGAAACTACTTGATGTCGTTTTAAAAGGTCTTAACATATGTCTTTTTATTTAAATTCAGAATATTAACCCTTTGGTGCTGGTGGGACCAATTCGACCCTTTGAACAAAATACATTTACATTATATCCATTAAATGAAAAAAATTGTAGGCCCCAACAGCACTTAAGGGTTAAATTTCTAAATTTTAATTATTTGCCATATAGTTTAGACCAATTAAAATAACATCAAATAGATTCAGCAAAATCCGCCCAGTAAATCTGTTAATGTTTAAAAATTCAAAATTTTCTAAAATTTGACCTTTGACCCTTAACAGGGGCAATTTTTGTATCCCAATTTCGCCCTAATTTTGCGAATTTAAGTATTCTATCTCGTGTTGATATGGGCCATTCCAAAAAATTTAGCTCAAATTTTAGTCATTTTTGGAAATGGTGTCTCAGATTAATTTGAACCTTGACACATAGATAGCCCTCATAAATATGATATATGTACCATATATCGTTTTTTTACATTTGGTTTATTTAACGAATTATGGCGGGTCAAAGATTGACTTTTTAAGCAAAAGTAAGAAAAATACATCACGTTTAAAGAGCTGTAACTTCTTAATCAATGACCCGATTTTCACAAATTTAGGCTCATGTGAAAGCTGGGGTTCTTCTTTTAGAAAATACTAGCTTACCATCCCGGTACTTCGTTACCGGTTGTATTGAATACCGGATAATATAAGGATCAGGATTACTCTATCGATTTAAAAAAAAAAATCCTCTACATAGTTTTTATTTTATTTACTTGTGGACGTTTAAGTCTTTCATAAAATAATATTTTAATGAAAAATTTAAACAACAAAATTTGAATAACTTCGCTGGTACGTCATCATGCTCGTTTTGGTGAAAAAATATATTGACAATTTTCGAGCCCTTATATCGGGTTTTAAGATTTTGAGTGAATAAATATTTCATTAAAAAAAAAATGGAATAAAATTAAGTTTGAGTGGAAAAACATATAGAGAGAACAAATATGGAGTCAAAAAAGTTAAATACGTAAAATTTAAGTAAAAAGTATCATTCCATATTGTTCCCAGCTCTATTCCACTTCGTTCCCCGTTCTATTCCATTTCACTTCCAAGTCCATCTCCTTTTGTTCCATGTAAGTTTCATTCCTCTCCGTATAATATGCGTTAAAAAAATAAAAAGTTCTATTGCCTTTATATTGTAGATATGAAAAGTACCATTTTACACCACTGTTACCAGGTACCCCTTTTTGCCCTAAAATTTTAAAATATGTCCTTGTCTTGGGTGTTATTTGTGCGGCTTTTAGGTCAATAGTTAGATATCTCAAAACAACCATTTGCCCCCTTTGCCCGTAAAATTATATTTTCCAAAAACTGTTTTTTTTTGCTAGGTGAGCGTTTATTTAAAATTAAAACATCAAGTTTCTGAACCATTATTTCAAGAAATATAAGAATAACCAAATTTGCACTTTTTATCCCCTTTACGATCGGTCGCGACCAAAAATAACTTTTTAAAGCATTCAAAATTTCAGTGCCTAGGATAGTTACTTCATGAAATATGCAAAGTATCAAAAAACACTTTTTTACAGCTCTAGAAACAGAATTTTTTGAAAATACTTTAGCAGAAGTTTTTTTTCACCGAAGTCCCCTACATTCCAAAATTCAAGCTTCAACGGTCATTATTATAGGAACAAAAAAAAAAGTACCAAAAGTAAACTTTCTTACCCCCGTTAGAAACGAAATTTCCAAAAAGTACCTCTTTCAGAAGGTTTTTTTCTTCACCGAACAATCCTACATTCCTTTTTATAAAAGGTTCTTTTTAAAAAAGGTACTTTTTATAAAAGGTACTTTTTATAAAAGGTAATTTTTATAAAAGGTACTTTTTATAAAAGGCACTTTTTATAAAAGGTACTTTTTATAAAAGGTACTTTTTATAAAAGGTACTTTTTATAAAAGGTACTTTTTATAAAAGGTACTTTTTATAAAAGGTACTTTTTATAAAAGGTACTTTTTATAAAAGGTACTTTTTATAAAAGGTACTTTTTATAAAAGGTACTTTGTATAAAAGGTACTTTTTATAAAATGTACTTTTTATAAAAGGTACTTTTTATAAAAGGTACTTTTTATAAAAGGTACTTTTTATAAAAGGTACTTTTTATAAAAGGTACATTTTATAAAAGATACTTTTTATAAAAGGTACTTTTTATAAAAGGTACTTTTTATAAAAGGTACTTTTTTATAAAAGGTACTTTTTATAAAAGGTACTTTTTATAAAAGGTACTTTTTATAAAAGGTACTTTTTATAAAAGGTACTTTTTATAAAAGGTACTTTTTATAAAAGGTACTTTTTATAAAAGGTACTTTTTATAAAAGGTACTTTTTATAAAAGGTACTTTTTATAAAAGGTACTTTTTATAAAAGGTACTTTTTATAAAAGGTACTTTTTTTAAAAGGTACTTTTTTTAAAAGGTACTTTTTATAAAAGGTACTTTTTATAAAAGGTACTTTTTATAAAAGGTACTTTTTATAAAAGGTACTTTTTATAAAAGGTACTTTTTATAAAAGGTACTTTTTATAAAAGGTACTTTTTATAAAAGGTACTTTTTATAAAAGGTACTTTTTTACCCTTTTTACCCCCGTTGAATCAACATTGGCAAAAACCCATCCTTATTGAATCTTTTTCCCGGAAGGTGAACCTACATTACAAATTTCAAGTTTCTAGTACCATTATTTAAGTAAATGTAAAAGGTACCAAAAGTACAGTTTTTTACCCTTTTTACCCCCTTTGAATCATCATTGGCAAAAATCCAGCCTAAATGGATCTTTATTCCGAGAGGTGAACATACAGTCCAATTTTCAAGTCTCTATGACTATTATTTCAGGAGATATAAAAAGTACCAAAAGTACACTTTTTTACCCATTTTATCCCCGTAGAATCAACATTGGCAAAAACCCAGCCTTAGTGATTTTTTTTTCCGGGAGGTAAACCTACATTGCAAATTTCAAGTTTCTAATACCATTATTTAAGGAAATAAAAAAGGTACCAAGAGTACACTTTTTTACCCTTTTTACCCCCTTAGAATCATCATTGGCGAAAATCCAGCCTTAGTGAATCTATATTCCGGGAGGTGAACATACAGTCCAATTTTCAAGTCTCTATGACCATTATTTCATGAGATATAAAAAGTACCAAAAGTACAGTTTTTTACCCTTTTTACCCCCTTAGAATCAACAGTGGCAAATATGCGGACTTAGTGTATCTATGTTCCGGGAGGTGAACATACAGTCCAAATTTCAAGTCTCTGTGACAATTATTTAAGAAAATGTAAAAGGTACCAAAAGTACAGTTTTTTACCCTTTTTACCCCCTTAGAATCAACATTGGCAAAAGTCCAGCCTTACAGGATCTACATTCCGGGAGGTGAACATACAGTCCAAATTTCAAGTCTCTATGACCATTATTTCATGAGATATAAAAAGTACCAAAAGTACAGTTTTTTACCCTTTTTACCCCCTTAGAATCAACACTGGCAAAAATCCAGCCTTAGTGGATCTATATTCCGGGAGGTGAACCTACAGTCCAAATTTCAAGTCTCTAGCTTCAGCGGTTTGGGCTGGGCGATGATGAGTCAGTCAGTCAGTCAGTCACGTTACTCTTTTATATATATAGATTTTTAAAATAACACAGTTTTTTTTACAGAAATGATGCAAAAATGCAAAAACATTTTTTTCTTTCGAATATTTAAAAAAACTCATCTTCGATTTTTAAAAAAAAAAATCTGGTGAAAAATAACAATGTTTTGTATAACATATTCAAAATTCAGAGTGGGATCTCCATGGGATCAAAAGATATTCTGTTTTAAGTACGAGGTTCTCATATTTTTCCTTAGAAAATTTAAATTTCTATTGTTTTGAATGTTTTCAAAATTTTAATAGTATAATTTTCTTTGAAAATTTAAATTTTTATATTGAAGAAACATAAAATTTTAGTTTTCTAAGGTAAAATTTAAGAACTTCGTACTAAAACCAGAATATTTTTTGATCCCATTGGGATCCCACTCTGAATTTTGGATATGATGTACAAAACAGTATTGTTTATCACCAAACTTTTTTTTTTAAAAATCGAAGATGTGTTTTTTTAAATATTCGCAAAAAAAAAATGTTTTTGAATTTTTGCAACACTTCTGAAAAAAAACCGTATTCTTTTGAAAATATTTCCTAAAAGAAGAAGAATTAAGCTTTCATATGAGCCATTACTTGTGATAATCGGATTTCTAGTTAAAAAGTTAGAGCACGTTAAACGTCATGTATTTTTCTGACTTTTGCTGAAAAAGTCGAACTTTGACCCGCGATAATTTGAAAACTACAGCAAATTTTGAAAATCCAAAAATGCAACATATCTCATATAAACGTGGATATCTATGAGCCAAATTCTCAGTGGCGTCCAAAGGCATGTTTCCGAACAGTGGGGCGAAAATTTTTGGAATTACCCATATAATTCGGTCCAAAACATATGAAGTTTGTAAAAAAAAAACAAAAAAAAAATAAAAGCTAAAAAAGGTCCAAAAATTTTTTGCCCAATACGATCGTGGGATAACAATTACACAGAAAAAACAGTTTAATTGTGCCAGCCGAATTAAGAGCCAACTGCATGGTTTAATTACAACAACTAAAATTTTCGGTTGCGATTACCGAAATTTATTTGGACCAACAGAAGTTAATTTTTCAAAACAAATTTTGGTTATGGCAACCGAAAATTTCGGTTGTTGTTATTAAACTATGCAGTTGGCTCTAAATTCGGCTGGCACAACTAAACTGTTCTCTCTGTGTATTACTATTTTTTTAAATTTTTTGAAAAAATTTTATTGTAATTTTTCAATCTTAAAATCGTTTCTACTGCTCCAATGGTGCGTCATAGAGGGTTCATTTCCAAAACAGACCCCCAATAATTTTTACGTCTAAACATTTCTTCGGAACAAACTAATACCCTATCTCCAATTTCTAAGAGGGCTCCGACACAAAACGACATTTTTGTTAATTTGCTCCAACGGATCTAACTGCCCTAAGAGTGCCCTTAGAGCAATCAAATGTATGACCGACCAACAATACTTTTTAAGTCCAAGCATTTTCTCTGAACACACCTACCCTCTATCTTTAACTCTTAAGGTGGTCCCCATACAATTTATTTTTTATTTTTTTTAAATTTGTTTTATTTAATCAGCTTCTACCGGTCCAATGGTGCGTCCGAGAGGGGTCATTAGTGAGACCGACCCCCATTTATTTTTACCCTACAACATTTTTTTAAAACATACCTACGCCCTATCTCCACTGCCTAATAAAATATTTCTAATCTACTTTTTTCAAGTTAGAAAACTTACTATCACTTACAAAAGGGCGTTGTGGATTGTATTCATAGGTTCGGCCAAGTCGAAATAAACTTTTCTACTTGATTTTTTTGTTTAACAAAAAAAAATAATTAATAAGTTCAACGAAATTCAGAAAATGGTATGTAGAGGGTATCAGTGGATTCGGACAATTTCGCTGTTAACATATTTGCTCATGAATTTTTTAATCTTCATGGTTTCGTAAAAGCGTATCCAATAGCAAGCAACTTTAAAGAATGTTTTCTCAATTAGCATTGAAATATTTTTTTCAATTAAAAATATTAGTTTTTCAAAGGATTTTTGAAAATATATTTAGTAAATGTGAAATGTCTTTGTAACGAATTTTTTGTACCCTGAGTAAAATTTTTAGAGCCCTATATTTGACTCTCATTTATAAATATTTTGAAAATTCAAAATTAATTTTTTTTGAACGTTCATAAAAGAGTCCAAGACTTAGAGTCATAGACTTAGAAAATAAGATCATAAGAGGGACCATTTTAGAAGGAAAAAACATTTATATTGATATGTTTTTGGAGTGACTAAAGACCCTTTTATGAGTCTTTTTGAAATACAAATCTATGTTTGAGCTAAATACAAATTAAGAAATTAATACCTTTACATTCCTGATTAAAAGTGTACATTTTTTCTTGAATTAACTTTTTTTGCAGTACACTTATAATTTTTTTTTCAACATTTAAAGTTCGACGTTAGCTCTTGTCACTCAAGGGAGACATGTGTATTAAATGCTATTTAGTTTAGTCATACATTCAATTTAACAATTAAATTAATAGTTCTACTAGAATTTAGCAGATAATTTTTAGTGTGTGGTATATTTACTTTTGTTGAGTAGTTACAATAGATGGCTAACTATTTTTAATTAATGCTAATAAATGCTAAAAATTTGAAACTTGGCGCTGTGACCTTCTGAAACTTACATGATTAACCTAAAGTTGTGTTGAATATGTCACAAAAAACTTCTTAAACTACTACTGAGATCAGATGTCTTTAGTAGTTTATAGGCATACTATTTTAAGAACATATTAACCCCTATCTGTTCTTTTAAGGGTTAGTTTTTGTCAAAAAATTATCATCATCATCTGTTGGTGTTACAGCTCGGGTGGGGGCTTAACTTTGTTTACATTTTGTTTCAAAAAAGTTATATAAAAGTGAAAAACTGCAAAAAAATATTCGTAGAACAATTTGACCCTTTAAACGCATATCTTTGAAGACTTTTGAGTCATTTCTTAAAAAAGGACTTAAACGACCTAAGAAAGTGGACGATAGGGAGTTAATATATTCTAGAATAAATGGCCCATAAAAATCTATTGAGATATTAGTTAAAATTATATTTTTTTGACTTTTTAAAAACACTTTGGAGAAACCCCAAGAGGGCCATAAAAATCGAATGAACCCACACAGCGCCCAGCCCTTTGGCTTACGCTAACCATTATAAACAAACATTTTAGTAAACTTTTAAATAATTTCTTAACAAAAGTACTAAAACGATCCAAAAAAAAAAATGGCGATAGAGGGTTAATATATTTTAGAAAAATAATCCTGATTAAAATCAATTGTAGACGTCTGGATTAAATTTTGAGCTCAGAAGAATATTTATATTTCTTTGAGTTTTTTAAAACAAATAAAAAAATCAGTGGGCCATAAAAACCTACTGTACCCACCCAGGGCCAATCCCTTTGCACAGAGAAAACGGATTCGTTGTGCCAACCAAATTAAGAACCAACCAAATTTTTGTAGTCCAGCCAACTATCACTTTTATCAGTTGTGATTACCAATAATTTCATTCCGATCTACCGAATTTCGTTTTATTCAATTGGTAAGAAATGGTTATTTTGACCGATATTATAGCACCACAACTAAAATATTTTATTAATTGGCTACTTCAACCATAAAATAAAAATACAAAATTTATGTTTTTTTTGTAATATATTTATTAAATAAGTTAATTTTACAAAAATATTTACAAAAGTTTATATTTAATACTACATTTTTTAAACATATATTTTTTTCTAATTCTCAGAATCTGTGAAAAAGGTCTCAGCACCTGAGACTTTTATATAGAAAATATGTCTCAGAACCTGAGATATTTTCTACCAAAATAAAACACAGAATCTCAGACTTTTTGTGTAGAATCTGTGAGTTTTTCTATAACAAAAATGTCTCAAAACCTGAGACTTCTTCTATAGGAAAAATGTGTAAGAATCTGATACTTCTTCTATAGCAATAATCTCTCAAAGTCTAAAACTTTTTCTATAGAAAAAACGTTTTAGAAACTGAGAATTTTTCCATAAAAAAAATTTCTCAGAATCTGAGACTTTTTCTGTAGAAAAAACGTCTCAGCATTTAGGACTCAGAACCTGAGAATGTTTCTATAGAAAAAAATGTCTTAGAATCTGCGAATTTTTCTAAAGAAATTCTCAGATTCTGAGACATTTTTTCTGTAGAAAAATTCTCAGATTCTGAGACATTTTTTCTATAGGATTATTCTCAGATTCTGAGACATTTTTTCTCTGAAACATTTTTTCTATAGAAAAATTCACAGATTCTGAGACATTTTTTCTATAGAAAAATTCTCAGATTCTTAAACATTTTTTCTCTAAAACATTTCTTCTGTAGAAAAATTCTCAGATTCTGAGACATTTTTTCTATAGAAAAATTCTCAGATTCTGAGACATTTTTTCTATAGAAAAATTCTCAGATTCTAAGACATTTTTTCTGTTAAAAAATTCTCAGATTCTGAGACATTTTTTCTATAGAAAAATTCTAAGATTCTGAAACATTTTTTCTACAGAAAATTCTCAGATTCTGAGACATTTTTTCTATAGAAAAATTCTCAGATTCTAAGACATTTTTTCTATAGAAAAACTCTCAGATTCTTGGACATTTTTTCTATAGAAAAACTCTCAGCTTTGGAGACATTTTTTCTATAGAAAAAGTCTCAGATTCTGAGACATTTTTTCTATAGAAAAAGTCTCAGATTCTGAGACATTTTTTCTATAGAAAAAGTCTTAGATTCTGAGACATTTTTTCTATAGAAAAAGTCTCAGATTCTGAGACATTTTTCCCATAGAAAAAGTCTCAGATTCGGAGACATTTTTTCTATAGAAGAAGTCCCAGATTTTGAACCATTTTCAGATTCTGAGACATTTTTTCTATAGAAAGAATCCCAGATTCTGAGACATTTTTTCTATAGAAAAAGTCTCAGATTCTTGGACATTTTTTCTATAGAAAAACTCTCAGATTCGGAGACATTTTTTCTATAGAAAAAATCTCAGATTCTGCGACATTTTTTTTGTAGCAAAAGTCTCAGATTCTGAGACATTTTTTCTGTAGCAAAAGTCTCAGATTCGGAGACATTTTTTCTATAGATAAAGTCTCAGATTCGGAGATATTTTTCTATAGATAAAGTCTCAGATTCTGAGACATTTTTTCTATAGAAAAAGTCTCAAGAGTCTCTCAGATTTCTTCTATAGAAAAAGTCTCAGATTCTGAGACATTTTTCTATAAAAAAAGTCTCAGATTCTAAGACATTTTTTCTATAAAAAAAGTCTCAGATTCTAAGACATTTTTTCTATAAAAAAAGTCTCAGATTCTGAGACATTTTTTCTTTAAAAAAGTCTCTGATTCTAAGACATTTTTTCTATAAAAAAAGTCTCAGATTCTAAGACATAAGTCTTAGATTCTGACATTTTTTCTATAAAAAAAAGTCTCAGATTTTTTCTATAAAAAAAGTCTCAGATTCTGAAAAATTTTTTCTAGACTTTTATTTTTCTTAGACTTTTTCTATAGAAAAACATTGAGACATTTTTTCTATAGAAAAAGTCTCAGATTCTGAAAAAAATTTTCTATAGAAAAAGTTTCTGATTCTGAGACATTTTTCTGTAGCAAAATTCTCAGATTCTGAAAAATTGTATCTATAGAAAAATTCTCAAATTCTAAAGAAAAATTCTCAAACTCTAAGAAAAAATGTCTGGGATTCTGAAACATTTTTTCTCTTAAAATATTGCAAATCTGAGATATTTTTTTCTAGAACATTTTTTGTGCGAAATTTTTCCAGAATACTTGTGCTTTTCAATTTCCATAAAAAGTTTCTTACCACTTTTTTCTCGCATCTTCATCCCTCTACGTAATTTACGTTATTTGAAAAGTTTTCGAAATCTCTCTGGTTTCGTTGAGCCACATGCTTTTTTAAGACAATTTCTGAAAACCAAAAGGATATTTCGATTTTCGAACAAAATTCTATTTATAAAACAAAAACTTACGATTTATAATGATTTCCTTCTTGTTACTGCGGATAATTACTATTTCCAAAGTTTTTAACTATTGTTTTTTGTTTAAATTCCTTTAGATATGAGAAATGTTTTGTGTTAAAATTTTGTAAATAAATTGAAATAAAATAAATTTTAATATTTTTGTTGATGTTAATCGCAAAAATCAATTTTAGTTACATACGACTTAATAATGATTGTGATATCCAATTTTTGTTTTTTTAATGGTTCCTTGTACTAGTAGTTGCTTGAACTGTTTTGGTATATAAATATGTTGATTTTTTAACCAATACATGGTCACTAAGGCTTTTTTACGATTATATTGATAGTTTTTCTTCCCTAGCGGTAGAAAATTAATAAAAATAAATAAATTGTGTATTTAATAAAAGAAATTTGATAATTCCAACTGAATCCCAACTACTCCTTTCTCTGTGTGTGGGGGTTTTACTATACCAACTAAATACTATCATCCTGTGCTTGAAGGTTCCACCCCCAAACCATTATCCTATATTTGTTGCATAAAATCTTAAACTGTTTTTGGCAGAAACTGTTTTTCAATTTTTCAAAAACTGGGCTAAGGAGGCGTGGTTAAATATTGGAAAAATTATCAAATTTGTGTCGAGTTCCCTTGATTAAATATTTATCAAATTAAAACAAAATGCACCACAATCTCAAAAATTTACATTCTTGTTATTTTTTTATGGGCTACCGACTAAATTTTTTTTTTTTGGAAAATTTTCAGAACTCGTTCTTAATATTTTAAAATAGTCAATTTATCAAAAATCTGGCCACATGTTTTATTTTATTTTTTAAGTTTAGATGTGTGTCTATCCACTAGAGATGCGCGCGTGACACGAATTTTTCGGGATTTACGTGTGAATCACGCGTGAACGTGAGTTAAATTTTTGTTTCGTTATTTTGCGTGATTGTTTTGTGCTGTTTGAAACAGAAAACGAATAAAAAATCGTAATTTTATTGAACTTAGAGGGTAATTAATACAAAATTGTGATTTAAATAAATTTTTATTATTGTTTTAAGGAAATTAAATACTTTTAGTGCAAGAAATCGAAAAAAGTAAAATAAAAATTTGCTAATTTTAATTTCGTGAGTCTTTGTGAGCGTGATTATTTCGTGAGCATGAGAAAAATTTTAGTTACTCACGTAAGCGTGCGTGAACGTGAGCAGAGAAACGAATTTCGTGCGTGATCGTGCGTGGGCATTTTTTTTATTTCGTGAGCGTGAGCGTGAGTGAGTCAAAATTCACTCACGCGCCCATCTCCACCATCCACCCACAAAAATCAGGAGGCCATTTTTCGTATTTTTCAAGAAAATCGCATTTGTATATTGGATTTCATTAAAATTCTGTAATTCTCCTGTATTTTATTGTGTCAACACTGCGTATGAGTAACAACAATTTGCTGGTTAATATTCGTCATACGTAACCTGACCAACCATCCCGCTTTTGGCGGGATTATCCCGCTTTTTGATGTCTCATCCCGCCTTGAATTCCGATCCCGCTTTTTAAACAAAAGTCCCGCTTCATCCCGCTTTATCCCGCTTTTTGACTTTTGGAATAGCAAAGTACAATTTTTAGGTTATTTTAATAATATTTTGAGAAATATATTTTTGAGCATATTACCTATTTCTTACCGTATAAAGAAAATTTTAAGAAAAATTTTGTATACTCAAAAAAAACTGTTCACAAGAGAACCCTACTGGACTGATTTAAATCAAAAATAAATTAAAATTAAATTTTTACATAAAATTTTTTAATTGTGATACTTCGAATATTCCGAAAAAAGCTTTCAATAAAAAAGTATTAAATTTAAATACATGTTTCCTAATTCTCAGATTCTATATATAGATTGTATACAAAAATCCTCAGATGCTGAAACATTTTTCATAAAAGAAAAATCTCAGATTCTAAAAAATTATTGGTTTCTAAAAAATGCTTCCTTGAAAAAAAATCTGATACCCTTTTCTAAAAATAAATTCTTAAATTTTATAGCCCCGTGAAAAAAATTGATTAGATCTGGTCTGATTTGTAAAAATCTAATGATGGCATTTGTACTGATAAGATCTACTAGATACGAAATTTGTCTCCAATTTCGAACTCTGGTAGATCTGATCCGTAATTGAATCTGATCAGATCCTGAAATTGTGGAAAAACGTCGGATCAAAAAGACCTGATCAGATAAAATAATATTTTTTAGATCCAAACAGATTAAATCAGATCCAACCGCAATTTTTTTTTAGAAAAATTCCAAAACATTTTTCTTGTTGGAAAAAATCATAGATCTTGAAAAACTGTTTCTATAGAAAAATTCTCTGATTCTAAAATATTATTTAAACAGGAAAAATCTCTTTTTCCATATAATAAATTCAGATAAATAAGTAATCAGATTCTGAAACGTTTTTCCTGTAAAAAAATTATCCAATTTTAGATTTTTTTTTTTCCAGAAAATTCTTGTCAGACTCTAAAATATTTTATTGTAAGGAAATTAACAGTTGCCAATGGATTTTTTCTATAGAAAATTTATAAGATTCTTAAACATTTTTCCTACAGAAGAATTCTTAAAATTTTAGATAATTTTTCTTTTAAAGTATTCTTAAATTCTGAGTCAAATAAATATCTAAATATTTTCTAAAGACAGTCTCGAGTTCTGAAACATTTTTCTATAAAAATATATGAGATTTACTTTCTCTTAGAAAATGATAAGAAAATTTATCAGATTCAGTCTACGACTCTAATTTAATTTTAGTTTTTCATATGCAATTTTTTTGATTCTTAAATATTTTATTCCAAGGTTGGTAAAAAAATTCCTTAGATTAGAGACTATGTTTGCTGACATAAGTAATCAAAATAAAATTTTTCTTATCAAAGTTCTTATGCATTTTTTTAACATAAAAAAATTACAATCCCATAAACGTATTTCCAGATTTTTGTGCATTTTGGAGGGTTCGTTCAAGGCAAATTTCACTTATTAAAAAAAATCCCGCTTTTTAGAACAAAATCCCGCTTTTTCAACCTTTCGATCCCGCTTTTCAGTCAAAAGAAGTTGGTCAGGTTAGTCATACGCCATGTCGACACAATAAAATACAAAAGAATTACAGAATTTTTATGAAATCCAATATTCAAATGTGATTTTCTTGAAAAATACAAAAAATTCCCCCCTGAAATTTTTTGAGCGGATAGGCAAACATCTAAACTTTAAAAAGAAAAATAAATAAAAGAAAAAGTGAACGGATTTTTGATAAATTGACTTTTTTAAAATACGAAGAACGGGTTCTGAAAATTTTCTAAAATAAAAAATTTTAGTCGGTAGGTCATACAAAAATATACAACAATGTAAATTTTTTAAATATATAAATATATATGAAATATAAATATACTAGCTCGCCCGCCGGAACTTCGTTACCGGTTATGTTAAATACCGGATAATAGAAGGATCAGGATTACCCTAACGATTTCAAAAAATGAGTCATATGTAGTCTTTGTTTTATTTAATTGTGGACGTTTAAGTCTTTCATGAAATAATATTTCATTGAATAACTTAAACAACAAAATTTAAATAATTTTGGTGGTACGTTGTCATGTACGTTCCGGTGAAAAACATTTTGACAATTTTCGAGTCCTTATATCGGGATTTTGGATCTTGAGAGAATAAATATTTCGGTGAAAAAAGAAATTGGAATAAATTTTTTTTTGTAAAAAAGCATATAGAAAGGAAAAATATGGAGCTAAAAAGATTAATACAAAAAATTTTAGTAAAAAGTATCATTCCCGCTCTATTCCATTTCGTTCCCCGTTCTACTCCATATCATTTCCAATTCAATCTCCATGCAAGTTTCATTTCTCTCGTTACAGAAATAAAAAGTGCTATTGTATTTATCTTATAGATATAAAAATACCATTTTACACCACTTGTACCGATTTAGGTACCCCTTTTTACCCTGTCCATCTCTTGGGTGTTATTTTGGCCAAATTTTGAGTTTCTAGTTAGATAGGTACAAATAATCATTTGCCACCTTTACCACATAAAATCAAATTTTCCAAAAATCTGTTTTTCTGAACCGTTATTTCAAGAAATATAAGAAGTACCAAACATTTTTATGCCCTTTACGACTCTTAGAAACAGAATTTCTAAAAAGTACTTTTTCCAAAATATTTTTTCACTAAAGAATACAGCATCCAAATTTTCACTGCCTAGGATTATTATTTCAAGAAGTATAAAAAGTATAAAAAGCACTTTTCTACACCTCTAGAAACGGAATCTTTTAAAAATACTTTAGCATAGCAGATTTTTTTTTTCACCGAAGGACCCCACTTTCCAAAATTCAAGCTTCTAAGACAATTATAGGAACAAAAAAAATTATTAGCAAAATTACACTTTATTACCCCCGTTAGAAACGGAATTTCCGAAAAGTACTTTTTCCAGTATGTTTTTTCTTCACCGAAGGATCCTACATTACAAATTCAATTATCTAGGAATATTATTTCAGTAAATATTAAAAGTACAAAAAGTATACTTTTTAAGCCCGTTAAGAAACGGAATTTCCAAAAAGTACATTTCTCAAAATTTTGGTTTTCACCGGTGAATTTTACAACCAAAATTTTTGGTTTTCATCGGTGAATTTTACAACCAAATTACGTCAGAAAATATCAAAATTACCGGAAGTACACTTTTTTTAGCCATTTTACCCTACTAAGAAGTGGAATTTCCAAAAAATATTTTTTCCAGAATGTTTTTTTACCGAATGATCCTACATTACAAATTTCAAGATTCTAGGGCCATTACTACCGGAAATTAGAACGTACCTAAAGTTTAAATTTTTACCCGTTCCACCCCCTAAGAAAAGGAAATTTCAAAAATTACTTTTTCCAAAATTTGTTTTCACTTAAGGATCCTATATTCCAAATATCAAGTTTCTATTATCATTATTTCAGGATATATAAAACGTACCATACCCTTAAGAAAAGGAATTTTCAAAAAATACTTTTCCTAGAATGTTTTTTTTTTGCAACAGGTAATTTTTACAAAAGGTAACTTTTATAAAAGGTACTTTTTATTAAAGGTACTTTTATTAAAGGATACTTTTTATAAAAGGTACTTTTTGTAAAAGGTACTTTTTGTAAAATGTACGTTTTATAAAAGGTACTTTTTATAAAAGATACTTTTTGTAAAATGTACGTTTTATAAAAGGTACTTTTTATAAAAGGTACTTTTAATAAAAGGTACTTTTTATAAAAGGTACTTTTTATAAAAGGTACTTTTTATAAAAGGTACTTTTTATAAAAGGTACTTTTTATAAAAGGTACTTTTTATAAAAGGTACTTTTTATAAAAGGTACTTTTCATAAAAGGTACTTTCTATAAAAGGTACTTTCCATAAAAGGTACTTTCCATAAAAGGTACTTTTTATAAAAGGTACTTTTTATAAAATTTTCAAAAAGGACCTTTCCATATTGCTTTTTTTAGCAAAAGATCCTACATTCCAAATTTCAAGTTTGTATGACCATTATTTCAGTAAATAAAAAAAAAGTATTGAAAGTACACTATTTTACCCATTTTACCCCCGTTGAATCAACATTGGCCAAAAACCCAGCCTTATTGGATCTTTTTCTCGGGAGGTGAACCTACATTGCAAATTTCAAGTTTCTAGGAAATATAAAATGTACCAAAAGTACAGTTTTTTATCCTTTTTACCCCCCTTAGAATCAACATTGGCAAAAATCCAGCCTTAGGGGATCTATATTCCGTGAGGTGAACATACAGTCTAAATTTCAAGTCTCTAAGACCATTATTTAAGAAAATATAAAAGGTACCAAAAGTTAACATTTTTACCCATTTTACACCCTTAGAATCAACATTTGCAAAAACCCAGCCCTAGTGAACCTATTTTCCGTGAGGTGAATCAACATTCCAAATTTCAAGTTTCTAGGACCATTACTTAAGGAAATATAAAAGGTACCAAAAGTACAATTTTTTACCCTTTTTACCCCCTTAGAACCAACATTGGTAAAATTCCAGCCTTAGTGAATCTATATTCCTGGAGGTGATTATACATTCCAAATTTCAAGTTTCTAGGACCATTATTTAAGGAAATATATAAATACAAAAGTACAGTTTTTTACCCTTTTTACCCCCTAGAATCATTATTGGCAAAACTCCAGCCTTAGTAAATCTATATTCCGGGAGGTGAACATACAGTCCAAATTTCAAGTCTCTATGACCATTATTTCGGGAGCTATAAAAAGTACCAAAAGTACAGTTTTTTACCCTTTTTTACCCTTGGAATCAACATTGGCAAAAATCTAGCCTTAGTGGATCTATATTCCAGGAGGTGAACCTACAGTCCAAATTTCAAGTCTCTAGCTTCAGCGGTTTGGGCTGGGCGATGATGAATCAGTCAGTCAGTCACTCACTCACTCACCCAACTCTTTTATATATATAGATAATCTAGGGCACTCGACACAAATTTAACTATTTTTCCAATATTTAACCACGCCTCCTTGGCCCAGTTTTTGGAAAATTGAAAACCCGAAAACCCATTTTCTTAGTTTCATTTAGGGCAATCCATACAACCTATTTAGACTTTCGTGTCACATATGTTTTTCCAAAGCGGGACATTTTGTACTCTAAATTTGCTCTAAAATTTGGATATGTTGTTTTGGATACAAACTTTGGGACAATTTTTTTTTTTGCTGCCGAACTTATTTTATGGGGGAATGTACCTTGCATAGATTTTTCTGATTTGTATTTAATCAAAGTTAACATAGGCAGTAATGTGGCACCAATAATGATTTTTTTTTTTTAATTTCGTTGACCGGAAAATTATGTTTGGTTTGTTTAATGTGTTTATGTTAAAATTTTTAGCCAAATATGTGCCTTATTGTTTTTTCTTTTCAGGAAAAAAATGTGCCCTTTTTCTGCATTTTGCCCCAAAAATTATATTTTTGTGTTCTTTTTTTAAAAAAATGTCAGTACTTATAAAGAATATCGTGTTTTTTTTCTAAATCTGCTTGCCCTATAAAGTGCAAAAAAGTTGCACTTTTTGCCCCATAAAAAATCACGGGTTGAAATTACATTATACAACAGCTGCCTTTTTTGTGACGTTTTCTTAAAACAGATGTTTAAAAATTTATAGCAGAATATTGCTGTAAGTTGTGTTTTATTCCAGTCAAATACAATGCAAATTTTTGAAGGTGTGAGTTAAAAATTTTAAAAATGTATACCCAGAGAAAACAAAATTTTTTTTTTTCAGAAAAAAAAACACCATTATTTTTTTTCATACACACCAATAAAAAATTATATCGGTCAAAATAACGATACAAAAAAACCACAAATCTGTACTTTGGTCTTCAGATTTTTTTTATATTATGATCACAGATACTCTATGGAGCCAATTAAACATACCCATTTTCATTCCTTTTTCATTTCATTTGCTATTTTTGTTTTTTAAAAATCCCAAAATATTTAAAAAGTGGTGTAGTTTGAAGAGCTGTAACTTCTTAAGTAAATATCGGATTTTTTAATCAAAATTGAAATTAAAAGCATAAGTCTTTTACTTAAAACGTAAAAGAAAAAAAATGTGTCACTAAATAGTGCATTTTATATGCAAATACATTTTTTGAGTGCATTTCGTCATCTTTTACCCCTTTTGATTTTTTTGAATTAATATATTAGCCCTGTTTTCAATTATTTTCTTCATCAGATTTTTGTTTTTTCATCTGATATTTTTTTCATATTTTTTTTTTTTCATAACAAAAAAAAAATGTTTTATCATCAACAAAATTTGTCCATTTTTTTCAGCAAAAGTTTTTCACCATATCTAAACTTCTGACATACACTCTAAAAAAAATGAGTTCAGTTTCCTACTATAAGTTTGGTAAATTTCAACAAACTCCAATAATATACTACTATAAATTGGGTAAATTTCCAATAATTTTAAGTAAATTTACACACTTTGTGTAAATTTACCCAATTTATAGTAGGAAACTGAAATCATTGTAATTAGAGTGTAACAAATGAACAAAAAACAAGTGAGAATATTAAATTTTTCTGTGCCGAATCTTTTATACTCCCGAAAATGTAAAAATAATTTTTGGCACTCAAGTACCACACTCATTTAAATAATTTACAGCACTTTTGGTTTGGACTGCATCTTGCTTTCCACAGGCAGATGGACGGATGTAAATAGCTAAATTGTCATAGAAATTTATCAATAACACGAACTGGATAATACACGTTTAAAACTAGAGACTAAATTTAGTAAAACTGCATTTATAGTCTTTTTTCGTGATCCTGTTTTTTTCTCGTGATCCTGTTTTTTTAAAAGGACTTCAAAGTTTAAGATGATTAAATTTTATATTTTTTTAGTATTTGTACTTGTCCTAGGATGCCACAAGTGATAGCAAATGAAAGAGGAGGATCTCCCCTAATTTTCAAAATTATTTTTTTTATAAAAAGGAGGTACTAGTTACGTCCTTTCAAAAATGTATCCTTCAAAATTTTCAACAAAATATTTTGATAAAGTTTTCAAATGACTTAATTCACATATTTTTATCCTGATATGGCAAAACAAAAAATTAGAGGAGTTCCTCTTCTATCATTTGCCATCACCAGTGCCATCCTAGGACAAGTACAAATATTTCAAAAATATTTTACAAATTGTAGCCTTTAAAACTTTGAATTCCTTTTTTTTGCTGGGGTAATTATCAATATACACTCGTTAAAGTTTTACACTATCTACACAATCGTTCATAATAATGAACTTTTGATGTTCTGGAGTGTTAGAATCCAATAATCTACATGTGGGAAACTAAACTTTAAATTGCAAACATATTTTACATGCATGTAGTATGTATGTTGCAAATTTTCTTACCACTACGAATATAAAATTAAAAATAAAACAGTTTGCATGTACTTTATTGTATCTATTCATTGCAACATATGACACTGTGATCAATAAGTGTAATTATGTTAAAGTCCCTATAGCAAATGTTTAAACATTTTAAAAAATGTATAAAAAACTTACGAAAATTCAGAAAAATCTGAATTTAACTGAAAAACTTAGAAAAATCTGAAATGTATTTAGTTTTGATATTTTTCGAAATTTTTTTATTAAATGTTTTAATAAATTCGATTTAATTTTCAAATAATTTTTATATTTTTTTTATTTATAATACAATAGGTCTGTTTGTTTATTTTTTTTTTGTAGTAAAAGTAGTAAAAGAGTTTTTTTTTAAATTTTACTCAATATGTCGAAAACCAAAAAAAAGTAAAAAAAACGGAAAGTAGTAAAAATAGTAAAATTTATTTATCATTCAAATGACATTTTTCTATAGAAAAGTCTCAGATTCTGAGACATTTTTTCTATAGAAAAAGTCTCAGATTCTGAGACATTTTTTCTATAGAAAAAGTCTCAGATTCTGAGACATTTTTTCTATAGAAAAAGTCTCAGATTCTGAGACATTTTTTCTATAGAAAAAGTCTCAGATTCTGAGACATTTTTTCTATAGAAAAAGTCTCAGATTCTGAGACATTTTTTCTATAGAAAAAGTCTCAGATTCTGAGACATTTTTTCTATAGAAAAAGTCTCAGATTCTGAGACATTTTTTCTATAGAAAAAGTCTCAGATTCTGAGACATTTTTTCTATAGAAAAAGTCTCAGATTCTGAGATATTTTTTCTATAAAAAAAGTCTCAGATTCTGAGACATTTTTTCTATACAAAAAGTCTCAGATTTTGAGATATTTTTGCTATAGAAAGTCACAGATTCTGAAACAATTTCCTGTAGATAAAGTCTCAGATTCTGAGCCATTTTTTCGTGCCAACTTAAAGAGGTCCGCAGACGGACAGACGGTTATCGTTGCACATGGAATGACGAAGTGGGTATATACCCTAATACTGTGGTTGGAGGATATAAAGTTGTGTTTTTCTAGAACTATTTTGGTTCTTCAAGGGAAATCTTTCCGATTTTGGCCGTTTATAAACAAAACCTTTCCAGTAATATATGTATGGCATACAATATTTGTGCCTTCAGCGGTCTAGCCATTGGCTTGGACTTATTCATGGTGTCTAAGTACAAACGGACGGACATCGCTAGACGGTCTAAAGATTTTAATTATGCACATGTTAATTATGCACATGTATCCGACTGCATATTTATTTTGATTTGTTGTTGTTTTTCATCTAGAATAGATTATGCTTTTTATTATTTTTTGTTTCAAAATATTTTTTTTGTAAATACAAAAATTTTTCAATAATTTTTTTTTTTACATAATTTCAATACTTACGCATTGAAATATTTCCGGTAAATTGTAGCAAGCTCTTTGTCTCCCGCTCTTAATATTTTGGAACTTTTTAACAGAAGGTACGAAAACTGTTAGACGAGGAAAATACGATAATGCTAAATTAACATTGTTGGTTTGACAAATAATGCTAACTTTTTATATCGAAAAAGCGCTTAATAAATTTTGAAAAAATGTATCAATTTATAATTATTATGGTAATATTATTTAAGAAATACCTTTAAAAGTGTTTAAAACAAATTCTCAGCAAATAAAAAGTCATTGGATTTCCTGATAATCCACAAAAAAACTTTTTTTACAGCTAGATGAAAAAAAAACGCTAGCTTTAGTCTGAAAATCGCCAAATTGCAACACTTTTTTTTTGTTTATATCGAACTTAAGGGATTTTTTTTGGTTTGATCAAACGTCCAGTTCGATGGCGGACTTAGCAAAGGGAATTTAAGAGAGGGTTTAACAGAAGAAGGGAGACTTCACATATCTTTAAGTATTGATAGTCTTTGATTGTAGTAAAAATAAAGTAAAAGAGAAATAAATTTTCTCTTAAATTGATTACTAGATTTACTATTTTTATGTGTACTCGAACGGTTTTTGAGCAAAAGTAGTAAAATGAGTAAAAAATAGTAAATTGTAGTAGGTAAACAAACAAAGCTAATAGCTCCATTCGATTACTTTTTTTGTAGTAAAAGTAGTAAAAGGGAGACATTTTTAAATTTTACTCATTGAGAGGAAAAACAAAAAAAGTAAAAAAACGAAAAGTAGTAAAAAAATAGTAAAAATATATTTATGTATCATTAAATTTTTTTTAAATTTTGTTATAAAAATATTAAATTTGAATAATCCTAAAAATTTGCTCCAAATAAGTTTTTACAAAAACAAAACATAAAAAACAAAAACTTCTGCTTACTTGGTGATTATATTCTATAGAGCAATCCTAAATTTTATATCGGAAACCTTTTTATACATATATAAATCCTTAGGAATCCGATTTTTTTTAAAGAATTTGAACTTTTTAAAGTATTTTAGAATCTAAAAAGTTTTTCCAAAAAATTAACGCTTAGAAAACTTTTGGAAAACTCTAATAATCTGAAGATTGTTTGGAATATAAAAACCGTCAGAATTTTTGACCAGGGGCATATCCAGATTTTTTGCAGGGGCCCAAAAAGTAATTTTTTAATTTATGTATCTGCACTTATTTTGGATTTTTTTTTTTCCGCCGTCTTTCCCTTGAACTAAAAATATTCTAAGACATTTTTCCTATACAAAAAAATCTCAGATTCTGAGACATTTTCATAAAAAGTCTCAGATTTTGTTACATTTTTCAAATAGAAAGTCTTAAATTCTGTTACATTTTTCAAATAGAAAAAGGTCTCGGATTCTGAGGCATTGTTCCTATAGAAAAAGTCTCAGATTCTTAGAAACTTTTCCTTCAGAAAAAGTATCAGATTCTGAAATATTTTTTCTATAGAAAAAGTCTCAGACGCTGAGACCTTTTTCTTATAAAAAAAGTCTCAGATTCTTAGACATTTTTCCTATAAAAAAAGTTTTAGATTCTGAGACATTTTTCTGAGACATTTTTCCAACAGCAAAAGTCTCAGATTTTGCGACATTTTTCCAATAGAAAAAGTCTCAGATTCTGAGACATTTTTCCTATAGAAAAAGATTCTGAATCTGAGACTATTTCTATAGGAAAAATGTCTCAGAATCTCAGACTTTTTCTATAGGAAAAATGTCTCAGAATCTCACTTTTTCTATAGGAAAAATGTCTCAGAATCTCAGACTTTTTTTATAGGAAAAATGTCTCAGAAACTCAGACTTTTTCTATGGGAAAAATGTCTCAGAATCTCAGACTTTCTCTATAGGAAACATGTCTCAGAATCTGAGACTTTTTCTATAGGAAAAATGTCTCAGAACCTGGACTTTTTCTATTGGAAAAATGTCTCAGAATCTGAGAATTTTTCGATAGGAAAAATGACTCAGAATCTGAGACTTTTCTATAGGACAAATGTCTCAGAATCTGAGACTTTTTCTATAGGAAAAATGTGTCAGAATCTGAGACTTTTTCTATAGGAAAAATGTCTCAGAATCTGAGACTTTTTCTATAGGAAAAATGTCTCAGAATCTGAGACTTTTTCTATAGGAAAAATGTCTCAGAATCAGAGACTTTTTCTATAGGAAAAATGTCTCAGAATCTGAGACTTTTTCTATAGGAAAAATGTCTCAGAATCTGAGACTTTTTCTATAGGAAAAATGTCTCAGAATCAGAGACTTCCAGAATCTGAGACTCAGAATCTGAGACTTTTTCTATAGGAAAAATGTCTCAGAATCAGAGACTGCCAGAATCTGAGACTTTCAGAATCTGAGACTTTTTCTATTGGAAAAATGTCGCAAATTCTGAGACATTTTTCCTATAGAAAAAGTCTCAGATTCTGAGACATTTTTCCTATAGAAAATGTCTCAGATTCTGAGACATTTTTCCTATAGAAAAAGTCTCAGATTCTGAGACATTTTTTCTATAGAAAAAGTCTCAGATTCTGAGACATTTTCCTATAGAAAAAGTCTCAGATTCTGAGACATTTTTCTCAGATTCATTTTTCTGAGACATTCTTCCTTTAGAAAAAGTCTCAGATTCTGAGACATTTTTCCTATAGAAAAAGTCTCAGATTCTGAGACATTTTTTCTATAGAAAAGGTCTCAGATTCTGAGACATTTTTCCTATAGAAAAAGTCTTAGATTCTGAGACATTTTTACCATAGAAACAGTCTCAGATTCTGAGACGTTTTCCTTATAGAAAAAGTTTCAGATTCTGAGAATTTTCTGTCAAAATACAGATTTAAAGAAAATACTTTGTATATTGTTGTAACAAAAAATAAAGTTTCATCTGTTATATCACTTCTAACTTTATTATTTTACAGATAACTAACAGAGTTTTCTGCTAAAATAATAACCAAAAGACTACACTCAATATAATAACTCTGTAAAATACTCTGTAAAATTACTGTAATCTCAATTCAACAGAGTTTTCTGTCAAAATACAGTTTTAAGGAAAATACTTTGTATTTTGGTATGAAAAAAAAACAAAGTTTTATCTGTTCTATTACTTTTAACTTTGTAATTTTTATTTTACAAATAGTTAACAGAGTTTTCTGCTAAAATACAGATTTTAGCAAAATACTTTCTATTTTTTGTAACCAAAAAACTAAGTTTTATCTGTATTTTTGCTTATTACTATGCTATCTTAATTTCATAGCTAAAAAATCTGTAAAAAAACAGTTTTGAGTAATTTTTTTGTAACCAAACGCCAAAATTTTATCTGTAGACAGAAAATAAAATCACAAAATTCAAGCCAACAAACAGTAATTGTGAATGTTCTAAACTGATATCAACTAAAAATTTAGTAAAAACGGCATCCCGTTAGTCAATAATACAAAAACTTGATTTTGTTTTTAACAAACTACATCAAATAATTTTATTTCAAAATAAAAGGGGAATTTAAACAAATCATTGGTGGCAGTTTGTCAATTAGACAAAAAACATTTTTTTAACTTTCAAATAACGCGTTTGTTATTTATGTTCAATAATTTGTAAATAAAACAGATTTTGTTCAACAATTTTTGTCAATAAACGACTTTGTCAAATAAAAGTCATATTTTCAACAATTTATGTATATCAATAAATACAAAGAACTTTGTCAATTTAACAAAATCGTTTTTTTGTTTTTTTGACAATCGCTGTCTATTAAGAATTTGGTAGCTTTTGTAAAGCATAAAACATAAACACAAACATACTATAACAACAACATGCTCTCTCTCGTCGTGTAGTTTGTTTTTAATTTGTGCCTGTACTCCTTTTTAAAAAAGCAGACAATGAAAAGAGAAGACAATTACCAAAAAAAAAACGATTATGAATTTAGTTTTATCTGAGCTAGCAAGGGGTACGGCAGCAATTGAAATTATTTCATAGGACATATTATTAAGAAAATGAATTTCGGAAACAAATTAATCTTTTTATATAAAGTTTTTGTTTTGTTAACTATTGTTTTGTTTTGCCTTTATATTTTTGAAATATTTTTTTTTACAGAATTTGCTTTCCAAGTTTTACCCGATTGCTATGCTTGTCTAAAGTAAAACTAAAACATGTTTATATAAAAAAGAAAGAAATAAAGAACGAACGAAAAAAAAGAATGTTCAACATAAGACAAAGGAAGTAAAAAACATTCTTAAGTGTCATAAAAAAGAATATTGACTAACAAAATACTTTTGTTTAATTTCAATATTAATATTCTTCTACATTTATATCGATTTAAAAATTTTTTAATCCATTTATTTTAAATTTTTTTTCTATAAAAAAAGTTTTATCATATCAATAAAATATTTTGTTGACCCAACAAAATATTTTATTGATTCAATTTGTCAATACAACTAATACTGTTAGTTGATATCACAAATTCCTTTGTAGGATTTCTTTACCGTATCAACAAACGGCGTTTGTGTTTGTTGAATTTCTTTATTGAAAACAAAATTTATTTATTTTTTCGTTTGTTAGATCAACAAATTACGTTTGTGTTTGTTAAATTTTTTTGTTAAAAAAAAATTATTATTTTGTACGTCTGTCAATACAAATAATAATTTAGGAGAACTAATACAAACTAATTTATCAATTGTTTTTTCAACAGTTAATATTTACAAACGTTAGTTGATATTACAAATTTCCGTATAGGAGCACTTTCAGTGAAAAATTTAATTGTATTTACAAATTTGGGGGTCAATATAACAATTCGTTTTTTCTGTGTATTATTCTGTGTATTTTTTTTTTTGGGAAAAAATTAGTGTTTCCAATTCGGTTAATCGATTAACCGATTTCTCGATTAATAGCTTCTATTTCGGTTAATGTCGAAACAAATAATTTAAAACTCAAATAATTATTCGACCCGATTAATCGGTTAAATGGTTCGATTAACCGGTTAGTATTATCTCTATTTTCTACTATAATTTGCTTTTAATACATCCTATTTATTACACGCCAAATTGAAAATCTCAATTAAAATTCAGAAATTGCCAATAAAAATTCAGAAAAGCTAATTCAAATTCAGAAATCCCAATTGGAATTCAGAAATCCAAATAGAAATCCAGAAACGCCCAATTAAAATTTACAAAAGCCCAATCCAAATTCAGAAAAGCTTATTGGAGTTTATAAATCCTAATTAATATTCAGAAGCTCCCAAAATTGAAACTCAGAAATCTCGATTAAAATTAAGAAAGGCAAATTGAAATTTAAAAATTCTAAATAAAATTCAGAAAACATAATTGAGTTGCTGAAGAGCTAGTGAAACTCAGGAATCTCAATTGAAATCCCAATTGTAATTTAGAAAGGTAAAATCAAAATATATAAATCAAAATTGATATTCAGAAGACACCAATTAAAACTCTGAATTTAATTAGCTCAATGAAATTCAGGAATCTCAATTGAAATACCAATTGAAATTAAGAAAAGCCAACTGAAATTCACAAATCTGAATTGATATTCATAAGAAAATTGAAATCCCAATTGAAATTCGGAAATTGCCAATTGAAATTCAGAAATCTCGATTGAAATTTATAAAAGCCCAATTAAAATTTAGAAAATTTTTTATTTCTAAATATAATTTAGTTGCGTTTTGTTTTACCCCTTTAAGCACTGTATAAAGACTGAAAATGAAACTTTACTTAAAATACTTTTACACTAAAAAAAATAACTTAGTCTAAATATTAGTAAAAGGTGTAGTTAACGTCAACTAAACTTCGACTAAAAAAATTAGTTTTTACAGAATTTTTGTTAATTTACTATTGGTAAAATACAACCAGTTTTTGGTATTTTCACTGTATTTTTTGCTAGTTTTTTTTTTATTTTACAATAATTTTACAAAAAATGTTAGTATTTTCGTTAAAAAAATGGAAATACTTTTTTTTTTTGTTTGTTTTAAGATAAAAATTGTTTAAGTTATTCTAATGTAAAGAACACCAAAGCAAAGAAGCCATCCAACAGCGGGAATTTGATGCTCAAAAATAGGCTACAAAATTTTTAGTATTTTTTTTCCATTTTGTTTTGTTAATTTCACCAATTTTTTTGTTTATTTTTTAAGGTTGATTTTTTTACCTAATTTTTTTATTACCAAAATGGTTTTGCTAATGTCACTAAATTTTTTGCAACGTCCAATACTACCCAGCAAAACTTAAATTACCAAATAAGGTATAAAATAAGGTATAGGATCTCTTATTTTATATATTGCAGCATTGATGATTTTAACAGGCGATGAGACTCAAAGTAATGCATACACATTATCACAAAGAATACCAGTAAGGTATAAAATAAGTCATAAATTTATAACGAAGAATACGAGTAAGGTGTAAAATATATGATATTTTATAGGTTACGAGAAATGAAATAATATAGCATACCAGAAGATAATATATAAGGTGTTACGAGTAGTGAAAAAGTAATTTTGTATTAAATTTACTCACGTGATTGTAAGTGAGTGTGAGTAGATAAAATATGCTCGTGAGTGTGTGTCGTTAGAAATTTCCTGTCGTGAGCCCATCTCTAGTTTAAACTTATGCATTTTTTTATAAAATAGTTATTTTTTATGTTATTGTAATGCATTATGCATCCAATTATAAATAATGCATTATTTCAAACTTTCAAATAATACATAACGTAACCAAATATAAGTCATCCATGATTTAATGTTTATAAATAATAAAAATGAAATACATTTTTTCCAATAATCAAGCATTACGTAGCAAATTATTAGTAATGCGTTATATAATCACTTCCCATTACCAAAGTTTTGCTGGGTACAGCTTTTTTTGCTAATTTTAACCATATTTTTTGCTAGTTTTACAATATTTTAAGATAAATATTTATATTTAATTAACTATTACTATAATTTATATTTAAAATATTTAGAAACCAGCAATTAACAGTTTAAAAAAACAAAATTAAAATTAGAGACACCAACCAAATGAAATTCAGAAATCCCAATCGAAATTTTAAAACGCCAAATTGAAAATACCAATTTAAATTCAGAAAATCCTAATTGAAATTCTAAATTCTAAATAAACATTAGTGACGATAGCAGCAACATCGAAATTTCATAAACGCGCATTAAATTTAATTTTATATCGTGAACCTATATTCAAAATATGCCAACTCAAATTTGACCGAAATGAGTTTCTGATGGTAAATAGCTCCCCTATGCAATACCCATCTTTGGTAAAAATTTCAGAGCAAAAAAATAATTTGTTGTCGTTTTACATTCATTTTTGTTATTCTGCCAACTCCCATTGTAAATTTCCAAAATTTTTTTAAAAAAAAATTTTACCACATATCTTATTGCAATTGCCACGCTGAGCACGAATCTGGTAAATATTTTGATATCTAATGACCAGTTTTCGAGATATTGCCATTTTGAAAATATCGGTGAATAGTGTTTGCAAAAACAAAAATTGCTTATATACAAAGGTTCGAAAAAATTAATTAATTAATTCAATTTTCTAATTCGAATTAAAAAAATAGAATTTGGCATTCCCTAAAATCATTCAACTTTCAAAATCACTGAATTAATTCTTTCAAGAATTCATTCCCCGGCTAAAAATATATGTGTATGTTCATATATGCTTATATATAGATCTTTATATGATCATATATGACATATATGGAAACATATATGTGACCATATATGCAAGAAACGATCCCATATATGTGGCCGTATATAAAATATGTGCCATATATGATATCATATATGGAAACATATATGTTATCATAAAATGTTAAATTTTAGTGCATGTGTATGAAAATATCAACCGGAATTACAAAATAAAAGTTTTGTACGATTGAAATTATATTTTATTACCATATTTATACCTTAATACCGACTCGTATCAATAATTTAAAAAATATTGTTTCCTAGTTGCAAAATATTCTGATTAAAAAAGTTACTTTTACATAAAGAAAATGGAAAAGGTAAGTTTTTATTAGAATTTTAAATGAATTTAGAATTATAAAATCATATGTATTATTTTTTTCCAGTTCATCGTCATAACAAGTATAAGCGTGGACATTTTATTCCAAAACAAGATCATATTCAAAATGAGTAAATGAACATATGTCGCAAATACAATAATATAGAGTGCTTTGATGTTGAAGAAAATTAAACTACACAGCTTCGTTAATCTAGTGCAACTTCGTGGAGAGGGCAAATGCACCACAATTATGTTTTCACTGCGATTGCAATACTGCAAACTATTTTGAAATCCCTTAATGTCGCCATAACAAATTGGAAATGATAGATCGCTCACTCAACTAGGAGAAGAGGACATATGCACCACCAAAAATGTTATCACTACGATTTCAACACTATAAATTATTTTGAAATCCCTTACTGTAGCAAATTGGAAATGGAAAGAACGTATAAGAAGTTTGAAGGCCGAGTTACTAGAAAATTCAACCATGCGGAGGTACGTTAAGCTCGCTTAACTTAGAGCAGAGGGCATATGCAGGACCACTACGGTTCCAACACTACAAACTATTTTGAAATCGCTAACTATCGCCATAGCAAATCGAAATGAAAAGAACGATCAGTTTTAAGATTGAGTAACGATTTGGGAAGGACAACGTTTTTATACAATTACAAGAAAGCTGTCTATAAGCGAAAGTGACAATCTGGCACATTGTCACCATGATGTAAGTAGAAATAGTTATTATCCCTGTCCTTCAAATATCCTTCAAACATGATGTAAGTAGAAATAGTTTTTATCCTTATCCTTCATATATTCTTACAAACATAACACAGCAAGATAAAATACATACTACTGAATATATTGCTTTTAATCGAAGTATTAAGTAATTATTTGCTTGCAATGAATTTTGATGCATGCATTTAGTAGTAGCAAGTTCTTTTTTGCTGAAATAAAAAAGGAATGTGTAACAATTTTTAATATTTTTTAGATGGATTTCTGAAATACAATATATCTTTCCTTAAAAAGCATTCCATAGTCTTTAGCATCCAATGGGCTTAAGCATTCCATGTTCTTAACAAAATACACTCCAACATGTATGTATGTAACTAGCAGTATGTAGCCAATCTTTAAAGGTAGATGGTTGCTTCGTTAAATGACATCCGTGTTATCATTAACCTATTAGCACCAAATGCTATCGTTGGTAATACTTTAATACAATAAAAATTCTAGAAATATCTTTATTATATATTAATATTATTTTATATCCTTTTTTAGATTTTGACTATAAATATTGTAAAAAAGAGGCTTATACCATAACAAGAAAGTCTGAAGATAATCGGAATTAACACTAAAACAAGAAAACACAAAGGAAATCAACGTTCCTTTAATAAGCCCTTTGTTCGCATCTTTCGTAATTGATATCAATTGAAAAACTTCATATATAAGATCTTTAATGTTCAATTTATCTTGTTGACTATCAAAATGTATTCTCATATCTATAAGTTAAATTATTTATTTTTATATGGTCACCAAAAACGCAAGCGATAGTAACTAAAAAATTAAAATCATCAAACTAAAGGGTTTCATTAAAATATATGAAAACACCAAAAATAATAAAAAAAATATTTTTAATTTTAAATTATACTTATGTACACCGTTTGCAATTCTGGTGAATATATAGATAATAATCTATTACATATAGTTTAAAATAAAAAAAATAAAAAAAATATGAAAAAGAATGTAAAACAAATTAAAAACAACATCATATATGATCCCATATATGATTCAATATATTATCCAATATATGATTCAATATATGATATAATATATGATCACATATATTGGATCATATATGATCGTGTCTTATATAAGCGCCAATTTTGGAATATGGTCATATATGATAATATACAACATTTTTAGCCGGGTCCTTAAGAATGATCATTCTACACATACACACACATTTATGCTTGTGTGGGAAGCAGCAGACTAAAAAAAAAAGCGTCGACAAAACAACAGCCAATCGTTTACACACGAAGATGCTTAAAATGCACACAAGCAACACATTTTTGAAAATATAAAGGGAATGAAATAAAAAAATCATCATTCAATTTGTAATAGATTTGAATGATGAACAATTTTGATCATTCAATTGAATGATTAGCTTGCAAGGAATTAATTCTCTTGGGAATTAATTCTATTTAGTGCTGTAAATTGTGGTTACTTTTAACTACTCAATACTACTCGATACTTTTTCAACTGAGTACTCGATACTACTCAATACTTTTTTTAAAATTGAACAATTTAAAAATAGAGCCTTATAAATTACAATTTTATTAATTTTTATCAAAATTCTATTTGTGTTTGCTTAACAATGCATTCGCTTTTAAGTTTAGATTATTTTTAATCAATTTAAAAATTATTTTTCTAGAAAAAAAAAGCTAAAATATTCTTCATACACAGAGTTGCATTTTATGGTTATATTTGTTGGTTAAATTATGCATTTCAAGTGAAAAAATACAACCCTGAAAGTATTGAGTAGTTACTTTTATGTATTGAGTACTCGAAAAAAGGCAGTATTGAGTACTCGGTACTCAAATACTCAATACTTTTACAACACTAATTCTATTTGATTTAAGCTTTGAGAATTAAGCATTTGTATAGTAAGGAATGATAATTCAAAACTTTTTAAAACAGAATTGAACTTTTTGGGAATTAATTCTGAATAGAATTAATTCGTTCGAAGCTCTACTTATATATGGGGCAAAACGCGTCAACGGTCCACACCCAAAAACAAATGTTGTCCGATTCAAGTATAATTTTGGCAAAATATTAGGTTAATGATAGGTAGTATAAATTACAAATATAAAATTTTTTGATGAAATATTGTCAGAGTTACAGGGTTGGGAAGTTTTGATGTTTTTAAAAAGAATATATTTTGGTGAATTTTAATTAACACTTTGATGAAACAAAAATTATAATTTAAAAAACTAATTTTAAAGTATTTTTGATGGCCTTTAAAATGGCATTTGTGGTTTTTTTGAAAAAAATAAATTTGACCTTAAAATTCAAGGTCAAAATATTAAGTTGTAATTATCTTATAAGGGTCGCACTTTTAAATTTTTTTCACTAAGCCCATTAGAAAGCTTGACATTTTTTTTAATTTCGGTTTTTTTAAAAAAAATGGTATGTATGAAACTTTATGAGAAATCAATTTTTTAGGAGTATATGACACTCAAATTGTACTGAAATCGATTTAATCTGCATATAATAACAACAACAAAAATCAATGCTTAGATAAAGTGTGCGTTGTAAACACACACAACAAACGTTGCACGCATAAAAAATAAAGAAATCAGTACAGTTTGGGTGTTATGTACTCGTAAAAAAATTGATTTCTCATAAAGTATCATACATACCATTTTTTTTTAAAAAATCGAAATTAAAAAAAATTTCAATCTTTCTAGTGGGATTAGTGAAAAAAATCTAAAAGTGCGACCCTTATAAGATAATTACAATTTAATATTTTGACCTTGAATTTTAAGGTCAAATTTATTTTTTTCAAAAAAAACACAAATGCCATTTTAAAGGCCGTCAAAAATACTTTAAAATTAGTTTTTAAAATTATAATTTTTGTTTCATCAAAATGTTAATTAAAATTCACCAAAATATGTTCTTTTCAAAAACATCAAAACTTTCCAACCCTGTAACTCTGCCAATATTTCATCAAAAAATTTTATATTTGTAATTTAGAATACCTATCATTAACCTACTATTTTACCAAAATTATACTTAAATTGGACAACATTTGTTTTTTGGTGTGGACCTTTGACGCGTTTTGCCCCATATATGTAACTTTCAAACTATTTATCAGATTGAAACATTTTGGGTGGGGCGAATAAAGCCAATGATATAAGCTTTCAAAATAGCTAGTTTGGAGTGACACTATTACAATACAGCGTGAGTTACAGAGTGCCAAAGTTGACCACACCGAGATTAAAAGGCTTTTGGAGCTAGTAACTTTTAAAAATATGCAAAGATTTTTATTTTTTTTTTAGTTTTTGCAATTACCGTACTAAGGAAAACAAAAAAAAAAAAAATAAATTAAAAAAATTTTTCAAAAAAAATATATTTTTATTTTCCGACAAAATATGCCAACTCTAAAAAAATATTTGTTTTTCAACATACATAGAAATAAATGCCATCTCTGAAAAATACGCAAACAAGTGAAAAATATGAAATTTTCGACATAGGTAAAAATTATTTAGACTATTTTAACCATCTTATGGAAGGTACATTGTTTATTTTTACAATAATATGCTAGTTTTTTAGCTCTCCTGAAAAGTAAGCTTTTTCGAGTAGGCAATTATTGAATATAGTTCGACGATATTAATAATTTCTACACAGAAAAGTTTACGTCCTTGGCGAAATAATTCTATATTTAGCAATTTCAATTTTATATCATACATCTATCAACTTTTTTGTCTCTTTATACATTTCTTTCAATTTTCGTATGATCTATATCACACACAAAAAAAGTAAAACTTTAAAATAATTTTCACATATAGAGTTCTATTGACTATTAACTGAATAAATTTGACATTAAAAGTTTTTCTGAAGATTATTATAACTGGATAATATGAAACTAGTAAGAAACAAACCAGGATGTCTTAAAAAATGTTTAGAAAAATTAAAATGTTTCTTTCACACTTTTCTCAATTCAAAACCATATGTAACTGGCTTTTTAGCAAAATTTTAGTTAAAATCAGCGTTTTAACTAATTTTTTTACTTAAGTTCAATTTACGAAAATACTAGTTTTGAACAAATTTTGAATTAATTTTTTTTTTTACTTTAAAACTGAGTTAACGAATTTATCCTAATTAATTCGCTGATTTTTCGTAACATATTTATCAAGTGAAAAGAGTGATTACCAGGGAAACCAAAAATATGCAGTATCACGTTTTTTCCTGTGCATTTTATTGTCAAATGGGTAAGGTATTTATCCGTTTCAGAAGTTTTTAAGAAATCTGGCATCGATTTGTTAGAGCATATTTTTGCATATTTTAGCCTTAAGAGCATATTTTTGCATATTTTAGGTTTAAGAGCATATTTTTAGAGCATATTTTCAATTTTTAGAGCATTTTTCAACTTTTTAGAGCATATTTTTACATTTTTAGAGCATTTTTTTTTTCAATTTTTAGAGAATTCTTTTCCAATTTTTTTTATGACAACATTTATTTTAAAATTTTTTATCCAACAAGGATGTTTTTTTCAACAATTACGGAATTGTGACGATTGATTTCCCTTTGGCCTGTTCTGTATAAAATATTTTTGTAGAACATATTTAACCTTCTTACTATCGCACATAACGGTATTTGGAGGGTCTAATTTCTAACAAATTGTAAAAAACACAGAAAAAAGGGGACATAATTTTTTTTAAGAGCATATTTTTATTGTTTTTAGAGCATATTTTCCGTTTTTAAGGGCATTTTTTAAGCGCATAAAACGTGTTTTTTAGAGCATATTTTTGGTTTCCCTGGTGATTACTATTTAAGAAATTTCTTGTGTAGCCTCCTACACTCAAAAAAAAAATATTGTAAAACTAGCAAAAAAAGTAGTTAAAATTAGCAAAAAAAACTGTAGTTTTGGACGTTGCAAAAATTATGGTAATATTAGCAAAACCATTTTGCTAATCAAAAAATTAGGAAAAAAATGGTAAAATTACAAGAATACCATTTTATTTTTGTAAAAAATCAACCTTGTAAAATTATCAAAAAATATGGTCAAATTACAAAAAAAAAATGGTAAAATTGAAATAGAATAAAAAAATTTTTAATTTGGTAAAAAAAACTGTTTTATTGTTTTTTTTTTTTCTCTGATTAGTAGTTGAATTAAAATTTGGTGAATATTCTACAAAATTTTTGCCTGTTTTTTAGCACCACGTTCTTTAAATGTAGTAATAGCAGCATCAACTATTACTTCAGTTGTTGGATGGTTTCTTCGGATTGATGGTGGCAGCATCTTTTGCCTTCTTCTCAGCAGCTGTAGTTGCAGTAACTGGACTTCCAACAACATCAAAATCCAAAATGATTTTTTTTTCACTTAAACACTTTGAACAAAAAATTTAAAGAACAACACTTCACTTTTTTTTATTTTTTTTGCGTCATATTTTTTAGCTTAAGTAGAACAAATGAGAATTGCGTAGTAGTCTACACAAGAATTTCTTACATTTTCAGGTAAAATTTGTAAAAAAATTAACAATTTTTTTATGAATTTTTAATTTTTTTCACATGTATGTAAAAAAAATAAAAAAAAAACTTTGGATATTGAAGATTAGATATCTAACCATGTGTTAAAATTTTAAAAAAATTATTTTTCAGAATTATCAACTTTTTATTAACAATTTAGGTGGCATTAGCAAAAAATATGGTAAAATTAGCAAAAAATATGGTAAAAAATACTAAAAATTGTGTAGCCTATTTTTGAGCGCACATTCAGTTGATGGATGGCTACTTTGCTATGGTCTTGGCAGCATCATCAATCTGCAATGATTTTTTTTTCACACTTGAACACTTTAAATAATTTTTTTTCTTAAAACTAAGAAAAAAATAAAAATAAAAAGTATTACCATTTCTTTAAAGAAAATACTAATATTTTTGCTAAAATTATAGTAAAATAAAAAAAAACTAGCAAGAAAATATAGTAAAAGTACCAAAAAATTGTTGTATTTTTAATTTAATTTTAATTTTTAATTTTATTTATTTGATTTCCAATACAACAAGATATAAAATCTTATAATTACAGTAAAGGATTTTTAAAATGTATAGGAACATGATGTATATTATAAAGTATTAATTTAATTTAATATCTAACAGTAAGTTGGGGGGAAAAAAATCTTACATAAACAGAATTACAAAAATAAAAACATTTAATTGGAGCAAATAATTTAATTTTAGCAGTGAAATCATCTATAATGCTTAAATAATTCGTTTTTAAAGTGCTGTGCGTTGCATATAAACTGTGTGGTCGGCAGTAACGAGTTCCAAAGACGGATTGCATGAACATAAAATTGCCACTCAGATACTAAAGTTCGATATCGTATATGAATAATGTCATTTGACCTTCTTGTTTGTGTAAATAAGATTCTATCAAATAGATAGATTGGTTTAAAGGTAAAAATAATTTTGTGTAGAAGCATTAAGGTTCTTATATTCAGTAGGTTTAATAATGTGACATTGTAGAGCTTTTTGACATATTCTGAAATCCGGTCATATTTCCTCAGGTTAAACACATATCTCAAAACTGCATTGTATGTATTTGTAAGTTTTTTTTGGCTGGCAGAATCACAACTTGCATATATTTCACAGCCGTATAGCAATGTTGGCATAAGATATGTTTTTGCCAGCAAAATACGTATATTAAGTGGGGTTATATGTTGAGTGTTCCATAGAGTCCTTAGCTTAGCGTAAGTCTTCCCAGCTGCAGAATTAATGTGGTCTGACCACGTAAGTGTGTTATTGAATATAATACCCAGGTTTTTAGCGGAAGTTACAATATCAATTTTCTGAGTGTCAAGCAGGGATGTTAAAGTTGGTACAATTGTACTTTTTTTGGTACATTTTGACCTTTAAAAGTACCATGGTACTACCGCGACTCATTTGGTACAATTTTAAAATTTCCAATATCTTTCTATATACATTAGGGTGGTTTTTTATTTTATTTTTTTTGGAATTTCGAGGAGCGCGCAGCGGATTTTTGTGACATTTGATGTTAAAATAATTGTGTAAAAATTTGAGCTAAATCGGATAAAATTAACCCGAGGCGCAAGAAGGTCAAAGTTTCGAGAAAAAGCCAAAATGGCCAAATTTTGAAAAAACTTAAAAAAATGTAAATTTTGTTGAAATAAAAAAAATGAAATATTTTTTATTTAACTTTCTTGCAATAATACTCAAAAAAAATTATCTTTACTTTTTATGACGGCAGTAACACTTTCAAACATGAAATACAAAAATTACCATGCATTTTGGGGGGTACCTGAAATGAGTGTTTTCGATTTTTTGAAAATTTTATTAAACAAAAAAATTAAATCTTACTATTCTATAGCAATGGATTATTAAATACATCCTTAGGCTTAAATATTTAAAAAATTGGGGATATCCATCGACTCAATTTTTTTTTGGAGTCATTTGAGTTTTGCGGATTTCAAGGAGTCAAATGACTCCAAAAAAAAATTGAGTCGATGGATATCCCCAATTTTTTAAATATTTAAGCCTTAGGATGTATTTAATAATCCATTGCTATAGAATACTAAGATTTAATTTTTTTGTTTAATAAAATTTTCAAAAAAACGAACACACTCATATCAGGTACCCCCCAAAATGCATGGTAATTTTTGTATTTCATGTTTGGAAGTGTTACTGCCGTCATAAAAAGTTAAGATAATTTTTTCTGAGTATTATTGCAAGAAAGTAAAATAAAAAATATTTTATTTTTTTTATTTCTACAAAATTTACATTTTTTTAAGTTTTTTCAAAATTTGGCCATTTTGGCTTTTTCTCGAAACTTTGACCTCCTTGCGCCTCGGGTTAATTTTATCCGATTTAGCTCAAATTTTTACACAATTATTTTAACATCAAATGTCACAAAAATCCGCTGCGCGCTCCTCGAAATTCCAAAAAAAATAAAATAAAAAACCACCCTAATATACATAACTCATCGAAATGTCGGTAAAAGACCCCAGTTTTTTTTTCTTTTCTTAAAAAAAATTCTCGTAAGGGTATTAATGCTAGAACTATTTCAAACCCTTTTTTAAAACAGATTAAAGTAGTTTTCAAATTAAATTTTTCTAAAATTTGTTTACAAAAAAAAAAAGAAAAGGTATCAGAACTAGACATTATGTAAAAAATTTTCTCATTTTTATCGAACAAAAAGTCTTAGAATTTTCCACAGAAGTATCAGTCAGTTATTTATAAACAATTATTGAAGATAATATTAATTGCAGACTTTGAGACTTTTCATCTTTAAAAGTTTTCTGAGATCAGATACATTTTTCCTGCCGAAAAACTCTCAAATTCTGAGAATTTTTCTTATAGATAAAGTGTCGAAAAATGAGACATTTTTCTGCAGAACAGATTTCAAGAAATTGTTCAAAAACGCCCCTGAAAAATGTTTTTGTTTTTTAATTTGTTTGCATTTTTTGGGGGGGGGGGGATTATTGAAGATTCAGTACAACCGCAAAAACACTCTGATTTGTTTAAGTTTTATCAATTTTTAAAAAATGGTACCGTGAGGGTCCAAAAAGTACAATTTTTTTTGAAAGTTGGTACCAAATTGAAAACCCCATTTAACATCCCTGGTGTCAAGCATTATCATCGGTTCAAAAGGTAACTTCATTGTTTTCTTAGTTATTATAAGACACTTTGATTTCTGTGGGTTAAGACACAAACCATTTGCATTGGCCCAAACATGAATACGATTTAGCTCCATATTTAACTTTTCAACACTGTCAGCTATGTTATTTATGCTACTACTAAGATAAAGTTGGACATCGTCCGCGTACAAATGTGCATTGCAGTGTTGTAATTGAGTAGGTAGATCATTGACGTAAATAGCAAACAGTAACGGTCCGAGAATTGATCCTTGCGGTACACCCTTTGAGACTGGTAGCATTTGTGAGGTTTTATTCATCCTTATTTCTAAATACGCGCATCACTTCGACGTCGAATGAGTTTCACTTTCGACGACCGAGTTTCGCCACATTCTACAATACTTCAGTGGTATCGGTGAAGGAATATCGATTAATTTTTGTCATCACTAGCAAAACACAAAAAAACAACAAAACATATAAAATATCATGAATTGTAAATTAATTAAAATTATATTGCGGGTCATATTTTATATTTATTTTCAATCTTACTATAATATATATAATTAAAAAATTAAGAATAAGTATTTTAAACTTCAGAAATTTAACAAAAAATCGCCATAAACGAAAATCCGTCATTGTGTGGCACAGTCCGGGAACAAATGCAGTTTGCATTTTCATGGTTTTTATTCTGCCGGAGACATTTTTATTACATAATTTATACAAAAATAAAACACTTAATTGATATTTCAAAGAAAATTCTAAAATTTTTAATGATTTGGGTAAAAAAAACACAATTTTCTACAAAAACGCGCCAAAAAAGATGTCGAACAAAAATGTATGAATCTGGCTTCGACGACGAATTGAGGAATACGTCGAATGTTGACGATGACGAAAAAACATATGTTTTTCGTCTGTATCATCTCCAACGTATTCAGGAATACCAAAAATTACATTCGTCGCGTTTTAAACGCGTTTATGACAACAGGAATAGCCCCGATTATTTAAAAACACTGACTGCTTACGATTGGTCAAGTAAGAAGACATCAAAGAGACAGAGGCAGTAGAAAAATTTAACATTCTACGTAACTTCAAGCAGAGAACTTCATGATCTACCATATCAAATGCCTTCGAGTGATCTAAAAGAACAAGGAACGAGACTTTTCCATCATCAATACTTCTACGTATATCTTCAGAAACATCAATTAGGGCGGTAATACAACTATGCCCAGGTCGAAATCCTGATTGCCTTTTTGTAAGTAGGTTGTTTTCATTGACATATTTGCTTATTTGATTATACACTAATCTTTCAAACACTTTTGATAAATAAGGAAGTATAGCAATTGGGCGATAGTCATTGTTTGTTTTAGCAAGCTCTTTGTCTCCCGCTCTTAATATTTTGGAACTTTTTAACAGAAGGTACGAAAACTGTTAGACGAGGAAAATACGATAATGCTAAATTAACATTGTTGGTTTGACAAATAATGCTAACTTTTTATATCGAAAAAGCGCTTAATAAATTTTGAAAAAATGTATCAATTTATAATTATTATGGTAATATTATTTAAGAAATACCTTTAAAAGTGTTTAAAACAAATTCTCAGCAAATAAAAAGTCATTGGATTTCCTGATAATCCACAAAAAAAACTTTTTTTACAGCTAGATGAAAAAAAAAACGCTAGCTTTAGTCTGAAAATCGCCAAATTGCAACACTTTTTTTTTGTTTATATCGAACTTAAGGGATTTTTTTTGGTTTGATCATACGTCCAGTTCGATGGCGGACTTAGCAAAGGGAATTTAAGAGAGGGTTTAACAGAAGAAGGGAGACTTCACATATCTTTAAGTATTGATAGTCTTTGGTTTTAGGTACTGGTATTATTTTTGCATACTTCCAGCTTTGTGGATAAACACTCTTTGTTATTATATTATTAAAAATATAAGTTATATGAGGTAAGATTAGCAGAATGATCCTTTTAAAAAATTTTGGGTGAATCTCATCCAAACCGACAGCATTTGATTTAATAGTAAGACAGCTAGACAGTACTTCATTTTCATTTACACAATCAAAACTGAAAGTATTATCGGAATAATTTGTATTCTGATTTAAATCATAGAACGATAAATTTGAGGAAACATTAGGGAGATTTGTGAATTTCTCATTGATCATTTCCAAATTTATACTAGATGTATCCACAGTAGATGATTTTCCAACACCAATTTCACGTATTTCTCTCCAAGTTTGTTTTGAACCAGCGGCAGATGAGAACCGTGTGGCGTAATATTCCGATTTTGCTCTTTTTATTTTCCTATTTACTTCTTTTCGTACATTGCAATATTCATCATGAAAATCTGATATTTTAAAAAGTTTCCATCGTTTATATGCGAAATCTCTGCGTTGAATAGCATGTTTTATATCAGCATTAAACCACGTCTTCTTTTTTGCGTTTAGTTTCAATGTTTTAATTGGAACAGATTTTTTAAAGACATTAAGTAAGTTATGCTCTAAAAAGTTTAACTGGTTATCGACAGACGGCATATAATATATAGAATTCCAATCAATGTTGGACATTTCGGTTGACATAGTGTTGAGGTCTATACGATTAAAATCAAAAAACGATATCACTTCAGAAACGTATTTAAGCTGGAAATCATATGACAGGAATAACATATCATGTTTGGAAAAACATGACGCCGATAACTGATCATATAACAAGACCTTACGTACATTACTAACGAAAAAAATATCCAATAAAGTGTTAGAAGTAGAAGTAAAATGTGTTGGGTAAGTTGAGTTTGTTGGTACCAGACCAAGTGATTTCATATCATCCGTTAAATGATTTTCAATTAGAATATTAGAATTAAAATCACCGCCTATGATTACATCTTCATATTTAGCAGTTAGAATATCTAGCTTTTTCATAAAAATGGTTGTATTTATTGTTCTATTAGGTCTATACACAGCTCCCACTAGCAATTTACGACCATGTGCTACAATTTCAATAAATAAATATTCAACTTTATTGACATTTTTATTTTTATTATTATTATTATTATTATTATTATTATTATTATTATTATTATTATTATTATTATTATTATTATTATTATTATTATTATTATTATTATTATTATTATTATTATTATTATTATTATTATTATTATTATTATTATTATTATTATTATTATTATTATTATTATTATTATTATTATTATTATTATTATTATTATTATTATTATTATTATTATTATTATTATTATTATTATTATTATTATTATTATTATTATTATTATTATTATTATTATTATTATTATTATTATTATTATTATTATTATTATTATTATTATTATTATTATTATTATTATTATTATTATTATTATTATTATTATTATTATTATTATTATTATTATTATTATTATTATTATTATTATTATTATTATTATTATTATTATTATTATTATTATTATTATTATTATTATTATTATTATTATTATTATTATTATTATTATTATTATTATTATTATTATTATTATTATTATTATTATTATTATTATTATTATTATTATTATTATTATTATTATTATTATTATTATTATTATTATTATTATTATTATTATTATTATTATTATTATTATTATTATTATTATTATTATTATTATTATTATTATTATTATTATTATTATTATTATTATTATTATTATTATTATTATTATTATTATTATTATTATTATTATTATTATTATTATTATTATTATTATTATTATTATTATTATTATTATTATTATTATTATTATTATTATTATTATTATTATTATTATTATTATTATTATTATTATTATTATTATTATTATTATTATTATTATTATTATTATTATTATTATTATTATTATTATTATTATTATTATTATTATTATTATTATTATTATTATTATTATTATTATTATTATTATTATTATTATTATTATTATTATTATTATTATTATTATTATTATTATTATTATTATTATTATTATTATTATTATTATTATTATTATTATTATTATTATTATTATTATTATTATTATTATTATTATTATTATTATTATTATTATTATTATTATTATTATTATTATTATTATTATTATTATTATTATTATTATTATTATTATTATTATTATTATTATTATTATTATTATTATTATTATTATTATTATTATTATTATTATTATTATTATTATTATTATTATTATTATTATTATTATTATTATTATTATTATTATTATTATTATTATTATTATTATTATTATTATTATTATTATTATTATTATTATTATTATTATTATTATTATTATTATTATTATTATTATTATTATTATTATTATTATTATTATTATTATTATTATTATTATTATTATTATTATTATTATTATTATTATTATTATTATTATTATTATTATTATTATTATTATTATTATTATTATTATTATTATTATTATTATTATTATTATTATTATTATTATTATTATTATTATTATTATTATTATTATTATTATTATTATTATTATTATTATTACACTGTGCTACACCAAAAAAATGCAGGGGTTCTCATATGAAAATTCGGGTTGGTTGGAGTCCATAGAGTACTGATATACTCATAGTTTTTCTGGATCACTTCGTTAAGCACGTTTTTTATTGGCAAATGTGTCGAAAAACGGCAATTCTTAAATTACAACTTTAAAAAATTATTACTTTGTTAGTTTGCAACCGATTATCGATTTTATAGATTTTTTTGAAAGGTATAAGTCTTACCTTTTAAACAAAACAAAAAATATTAAAAATCGATTAAGAATTGGCTGAGCTATGATCGTTTAAGTTAAAAAAAATCCAATTTTTTTAAAAATTTGTTATGTTCTTTATACTCTAAGTTGAAAGTGCATCATTAAACAATTTTTTTTTTATTTTTGTATAAAAGTATAGTAAAGTAGCTTTCCAAAACACCAAAAAACATAACAATCGGTTAAAAAATGAATGAGTTATGCTAAGTTTTGTGATAGGACATTTTTAATTTTTTTCAGAAATGCTTGTAATTCAGGTATTATTCATAATTCTTATTGCTAGTAGTAATTTTATGTGCCTATGCATATAAACAAGAGATGGTAACATAATTAGATTTGTGCGTGATTGACACATGATCACAAGTGAGCGTGATTGAAAATCAATTTTACTCACGTCGTTGTGAGTGAGTGTCAGTGGAATAAAAAAAATTTCAGAACCCGTTCTGAAATTTTCCATTTTTTAAAAAAGTCAATTTATAGAAAATCCGGCCACATTTGTTTTTTTTTGTAAATTTTTTTTTAAAGATTAGATGTTTGTCTAAGAGATGGTCACGTGAGTGAATTTTAACTTTCATAATAATTTTTCTTCTAACACTCACTCACAATCACGTGTGTAAGTTTAATACAACTCACACTCACGTACGCCGATGCAAGAGTCACTCACGCTAACGTTGACTCACACTCACGATATTCTTATTTATACTAAAAATAATTTCAAAAATCTTTCAAAATTTTCAGCAAAGTCTAAAATTATACATTTGTTTTGATTTTTTCGGGACGAAATCTGAAGTTAAGCTAAATTTTACATTTTTTTTGTTGCTTTTTTTGGAATGAAAGGAAATATGAAGAGAAAATAAATCACGCAAACTCACGCAAAAAAATCAACTCACGCTCACTCTTTCACGCAATAATCTTTCTCACACTCACTCACAATCACGTGAGTAAAATTGAATTCAGTCACACTCACGCTCTTATCTGCTCATGTTCCCATCTCTAGTTTGTCTATCCACACAAAAAAATTGTAATGTGTTTTTTTCGTTATTTTCGAGAAATTGCATTTGAATTTCATGAAAATTTGGTAATTTGCTTGGTTCAACGAAGCGTGTGACTAATGCAAATATTTAGTAGTCATTCACTTCGTTGAAACAAGAAAATACAAGCAAATTACAAAATTGTTATGAAAATTAATATTCAAATGCGATTTAGTTAGCGTGAGTGACTCTTGCTTCGGCGTACGTGAGTGTGAGTTGTATTAAATTTACACACGTGATTGTGAGTGAGTGTTAGAAGAAAAATTATTATGAAAGTTAAAATTCACTCACGTGACCATCTCTTAGACAAACATCTAATCTTTAAAAAAAATTTACAAAAAAAAAAAAAATGTGGCCGGATTTTTTATAAATTGACTTTTTTAAAAAATGGAAAATTTCAGAACGGGTTCTGAAATTTTTTTTATTTCACTCACACTTTTTTATTCCACTGACACTCACTTACAACGACGTGAGTAAAATTGATTTTCAATCACGCTCACTTGTGATCATGTGTCAATCACGCACAAATCTAATTATGTTACCATCTCTTGTTTATATGCATAGGCACATAAAATTTCTACTAGCAATAAGATTTATGAATAATACCTTGATTACAAGCATTTCTGAAAAAAATTAAAAATGTCCTATCACGAAACTTAGCATAACTCATTCATTTTTTAACCGATTGTTATGTTTTTTGGTGTTTTGGAAAGCTACTTTACTATGCTTTTATACAAAAATAAAAAAAAAATTGTTTAATGATGCACTTTCAACTTAGAGTATAAAGAACATGACAAATTTTTCAAAAAATTGGATTTTTTTTAACTTAAACGATCGTAGCTCAGCCAATTCTTGATCGATTTTTAATATTTTTGTTTTGTTTAAAAGGTAAGACTTATACCTTTCAAAAAAATCTATAAAATCGAAAATCGGTTGCAAACTGACAAAGAAATAATTTTTTAAATTTGTAATTTAAGAATTGCCGTTTTTCAACACATTTGCCAATAAAAAACGTACTTAACGAAGTGATCCAGAAAAACTATGAGTATATCAGTACTCTATGGACTCCAACCAACCCGAATTTTCATATGAGAACCCCTGCATTTTTTATTTTTGCTCATTTGTAGCACAGTGTTATTATTATTATTATTATTATTATTATTATTATTATTATTATTATTATTATTATTATTATTATTATTATTATTATTATTATTATTATTATTATTATTATTATTATTATTATTATTATTATTATTATTATTATTATTATTATTATTATTATTATTATTATTATTATTATTATTATTATTATTATTATTATTATTATTATTATTATTATTATTATTATTATTATTATTATTATTATTATTATTATTATTATTATTATTATTATTATTATTATTATTATTATTATTATTATTATTATTATTATTATTATTATTATTATTATTATTATTATTATTATTATTATTATTATTATTATTATTATTATTATTATTATTATTATTATTATTATTATTATTATTATTATTATTATTATTATTATTATTATTATTATTATTATTATTATTATTATTATTATTATTATTATTATTATTATTATTATTATTATTATTATTATTATTATTATTATTATTATTATTATTATTATTATTATTATTATTATTATTATTATTATTATTATTATTATTATTATTATTATTATTATTATTATTATTATTATTATTATTATTATTATTATTATTATTATTATTATTATTATTATTATTATTATTATTATTATTATTATTATTATTATTATTATTATTATTATTATTATTATTATTATTATTATTATTATTATTATTATTATTATTATTATTATTATTATTATTATTATTATTATTATTATTATTATTATTATTATTATTATTATTATTATTATTATTATTATTATTATTATTATTATTATTATTATTATTATTATTATTATTATTATTATTATTATTATTATTATTATTATTATTATTATTATTATTATTATTATTATTATTATTATTATTATTATTATTATTATTATTATTATTATTATTATTATTATTATTATTATTATTATTATTATTATTATTATTATTATTATTATTATTATTATTATTATTATTATTATTATTATTATTATTATTATTATTATTATTATTATTATTATTATTATTATTATTATTATTATTATTATTATTATTATTATTATTATTATTATTATTATTATTATTATTATTATTATTATTATTATTATTATTATTATTATTATTATTATTATTATTATTATTATTATTATTATTATTATTATTATTATTATTATTATTATTATTATTATTATTATTATTGTTATTATTATTATTCAGTTCAGCAGCATCTAAATTTGAATCACAAACCATTTTGCACAAAATTCCATTTTTAACATATATTGCTACACCACCACAAGGAGTCTTTCTATCGCAGCGATAAACTCGAAAACCTTTTAGCTCAACAATAGAGTCTGGAACAGATTTATTGAACCAAGTCTCAGATACACAAACAATATCTACATCAGTATTCTCAAAGATATTACGAAATTCATCGATCTTATTTTTTAGGCTCTGAGCATTTAAGTGACATATTTTAATTCCAGATCGTTGTTTACATAAAATACGAATCATATTAGAAGTCACGTCTTTGGAACCAAAAACTACACTATCCATTAGAGATAAAATATTTCAAGTGTTTAGTATACGCAACGCAAGCTAAGCATGTTACATCAAATTGTATATTAATAATGAAAAATGATATGAAATTTAACAAAAAGTTTAATTTTAAAAAATAATATTTAAAAAAATTAAAAAAATATTTTAAATTATAAAAAATAAAAGAAAAACATTTGAATATAAAAATATAAAGATAATTTATCAAAAATATTAAATTATCAGTTTTCAACAGGTTGTGAGTTGAACGATGACTGAGCATCAGGCATATCAGGAAAAAAATTATTTAGATCCTCCATACTATCAATTCGAATAGGTTGTTCATCGGCATTAAATTTTATATATACTATGCCCCGAATTGTGAACGCGGATTTTAATTTTCTTGCATGTTTAAAACCCACTGCAGTTTTTAGAATCTTAAAATTTGTTGTGGTAAGGTTTTCGTTAATATAAAATGGCCGATCAGACGATTCCCCAATATGACTAAGCAACAATGAGGTTTTAAACTGTTTACGGAAAATTGTGATTGATTTTAAAACAAAATTTTTATCGTAGGGTGAAAATAGTTTGACCATTATCACTGCATGCGGAGAATTTTCCTTATCCTTATTGTTGTGGTTTTGCAGACGGTATATTGCTTTAACGGCTGGAGTATTTATGCCTAAAGTACTACAAATAGTTTGAAACATTACATATAAGTCTTCCTCTTCTCGGTATGGCACACCATTTATTCGAAGATCGGAAGCTATGACAGAGTTTTCTTGCCGTTGTAGTTGTAGTTTTAAATTACTAACTTCAGTTTTAAGAGAAACAATATCGTCAGCAACCGCTTCTAACGTAGTTACTCGTTGTGTTATTTTTAATATATCTGATTTTAATTCATCAAATCGCTTGTCGAATTCTTTTATCATACGTGCTTCACTTTCCTGAATAATAGTCTGCATAACTTCTGTTATTTTTTCAAATCTTCTATCAACAAGGTTTAACAACTTGAAGGGTGAATCATTAGTCGACAAACGTGGTGTTTTTAAAACAGTGTCAAAAAATGAGTTTTGTAATGGTTCTCTACCTCTCTTTGGAGCAGCAGGAATATTTTGGTTATTGTTGTTGTTACCAAGCTCTTTGTCTCCCGCTCTTAATATTTTGGAACTTTTTAACAGAAGGTACGAAAACTGTTAGACGAGGAAAATACGATAATGCTAAATTAACATTGTTGGTTTGACAAATAATGCTAACTTTTTATATCGAAAAAGCGCTTAATAAATTTTGAAAAAATGTATCAATTTATAATTATTATGGTAATATTATTTAAGAAATACCTTTAAAAGTGTTTAAAACAAATTCTCAGCAAATAAAAAGTCATTGGATTTCCTGATAATCCACAAAAAAAACTTTTTTTACAGCTAGATGAAAAAAAAAACGCTAACTTTAGTCTGAAAATCGCCAAATTGCAACACTTTTTTTTTGTTTATATCGAACTTAAGGGATTTTTTTTGGTTTGATCAAACGTCCAGTTCGATGGCGGACTTAGCAAAGGGAATTTAAGAGAGGGTTTAACAGAAGAAGGGAGACTTCACATATCTTTAAGTATTGATAGTCTTTGACAGCACAGAACCAATTACAACCAAAAACAGAAATTATTTCTAAAATTTGAGTATTAAAAACTGGAATTTTTTAACACTTTTTAATAGAATTATGTTGTAAACTTTTTAGGCTTTATTTTTATGAAAGTTAATGTTTATAATTTGTTTAAGTTTTACAGTTTTTTAAGTAATATTGTGGAGCAAAATTTAATGCGACTACACTCCTCTCTGACTTATTTTGCCAAGAGTAAATTGCCAAAAAAAAATGTAAAAGTTAAATTTTTCCATTTTTTTTTTGCTAAAGTTTGGTTGAAGTAAATTACAACACCTTTTACTAATATTTTGACTAAGTTATTTTTTTGAGTGTATGCAAATCTTATAAGTTCTACTTAAGCTGAACTTAATGCTGTGAAAAAATAAAAATAAAATAAATGAAATGTTTAAATTGTTCGGTAAAATAAAAAAGAATGTCAACCTGAAAATGTAAAAAAAAAAAATTACAAAATATTTAGTTAATTTTAGTTTACCAAGGATAGGTTATGGGTGGTGGAGCCTAAAGTTCAGACTCCTCGCATAGACCGGCTGGTCCATAGCGATACCACAATTTCCTTCAGCGACGAGGATAAAACGCGTTAGTCCATGTTGCGAACAGTTTTAGTTGCGTAAGGTCAGTATCATCCAGATTTTCGATTTCTGCTTTACCTAGTATTCGCTCGCGGTGTCTGGCCAATGCGGGGCATTTGCACAGAATATTTAGTTTACCAAAAATGTAACAAAAATTTTAGTTGAATTTAACTAATTTTTTTGTAAATATTTACATAAAAATGTTACGAAATTTTCAGCTAAATTTTTAGTTAAAGTTACGTTTTTTTTTTTGCTACATTCATTCTACGAAAAGTTAACTAAATATTTTTAGTTAAATTAACTAGAAATTTAGTTGGCTCAAAATCAGGTGCTTTTTGAGTTAAATGTAACTAAATTTTTTGCTAACTTTACAGTTTTTTTTTTTTTGAGTGCAGACATTTCATCCAAAAAGTCTTAGGTTACATGTCCCCAGAAAGTCATAATGCCCTGACTACTGCTGACTTTAAGTGAGAACATTTTTAAAATTTATATGAAACTGTCCTCAACTAACAATAAGTACATAGAGATGTCATGTAGATATCATAGCGCCGTCATTGAGGATGGCTCGAAGACTGGGTACTTATTCACCAAGTCTGAACTTCTGGTTTAAATATATACTTAATGGGGTCTTCGACCGATATTTCAATTCGTTTTGCATGAAATGGCAAATCAATATAACAAAATTTTTTCTTTAAAAAAACTTTTCTTTGGCAAGTACATCCAAATCTTCAGCAAATTATATATCGTGAACCTATATTCAAAATATGCCAACTCAAATTTGACCGAAATGAGTTTCCGATGGTAAATAGCTCCCCTATGCAATACCCATCTGTGGTAAAAATTTCAGAGCAAAAAAATAATTTGTTGTTGTTTTACATCAATTTTTGTTATTCTGCTAACTCAAAGTACATATTTTTTGGTGAAAATAAATGCCAACTCCCATTGTAAATTTCCAAAAATTTTTCAAAATTTAAAAAAAAAAAAATTTGACCACACATTTTATTGCAATTGCCACGCTGAGCACGAATCTGGTAAATATTTTGATATCTAATGACCAGTTTTCGAGATATTGCCATTTTGAAAATATCGGTAAATAGTGTTTGCAAGAAAAAAAAATTGCTTATATATATGTAACTTTTAAACTATTTATCAGATTGAAACATTTTGGGTGGGGCGAATAAAGCCAATGATATAAGCTTTCAAAATAGCTAGTTTGGAGTGACACTATTACAATACAGCGTGAGTTACAGAGTGCCAAAGTTGACCACCCCGAAATTAAAAATCTTTTAGAGCTAGTAACTTTTAAAAATATGCAAAGATTTTTATTTTTTTTTAGTTTTTGCAATTGCCGTACTAAGGAAAACAAAATCAAAAAAAAAAAAAAAAATTAAAAAATTTTTTTAAAAAAAATATATTTTTATTTTCCGACAAAATATGCCAACTCTAAAAAAATATTTGTTTTTTGATTCAGTAATAAATGCCATCTCTGAAAAATACGCAAACAAGTGCAAAATATGAAATTTTTGGCATAGGTAAAAATTATTTAGAATATTTAAACCATCTTATGGAAGGTACATTGTTTATTTTTACAATAATATGCGAAATAACTAGTTTTTTAGCTCTCCTGAAAAGTAAGCTTTTTCGAGTTGGCATTTATTGAATATAGTTCGACGATATATTGAGTAAGAGTACAAAATTCGCAGGCATTTTTAATAGTTTTTTTTTGAAAAATTATTTATCATATAAAATTTTGTTGTGATTACCGTAAAATATATTCAAGAATCAATTTTATAGGAATGCGTTCCAAAAAAAATTCCAAGGAAATAAAAACAAGTCTTTTATACCCCCCAATATCCAAAAAAAAATTCAGGGGCATTTTTTTGGCGGGGGGGGGCGGTAGTGGTAATTTGGGGGGGGGGGGCAAATTTCCTCTCGCATATGTGTTTAAAAATTCATTCTTATGCTTTTTGCACTAAAGAAATACAAGTTTATCAGTATTTAAAAAAAAAAAATTATTCCACGCCCATAAAAGGGGCGGACTAAAGAAATACAAGTTCATCATTATTTAAAAAAAAAATTATTCCACGCCCATAAAAGGGGGCGGACTAAAGAAATACGAGTTTATCATTATTTAAAAAAAAAAAAATTATTCCACTACATTATCTAATTCTTTGGGTCTAAATACAGGAGTTTGAACTTCTTGTAGCATAAAAATGTTGCATTTGTTAAACTAAAACACAAAAAATCGTATAAAAAAGTGGTATTTTTCATGGGTTGGTTTAGTTCTTCAAGGGGGAACTTTTTTCCCCTGGTCCGATTTTGCTCATTTACGAACTTAACTTGCCTTGGAACATATGACATATTCGAGCCAAATGTCGGGAGTCTAGCTCTTTTATTTTGGACTACATCGTGTTGACTACAGACGGGCAGACAAACAGACGGACGGTCAGACGGACGGACATCGCTAGAATGCCTTAGAATCGATCACTGATCATAAAAATATATACTTTATGGGGTCCTAGACCGATGTTTTGATGCTTTGCACTCGGAATGACAAAGTGAGTATACCCCCATACTGCAGTTGAAGGTTATAAAAAAAAAGTTGAAAAGTTAAATTCGACTTGGCCGAATCTATGAATACCCTCCACAATGCCCTTTTTAAGTGATAGTAAATTTTCTAACGTGAAAAATAAAATTTTTGATTAGAAATATTTTATTTTGTGTAAGAAATTTTTTTTCTGGCACCACAAAAATCCTATATAATCTGTTCCTTAAATACATTTCAGATAATTTTGGATCATATTGTAAATATATGTTCAAGTATTAGTGATGATTGCTGTGTTTTTTTTTTTTGTTGCGGGTTACAACAGTAAATGAATTGTATGCAAGTGAAAAGTTGCTTGTGGTGTTGAAATGAAATTAATTAAGAATTTGTATTTGAAGAGAATAGTTCGTTAAATTGAAAAATTTTCCTCCAGCGCTAAAAAAACAAAGAAGAAAACGAAGCATACAAACAATGTTTTCTTTTTTTTAATTAAAAAAGTGTTAAATGAAATATAAAAGATAAAAAAGGGATTTCCAAAAGGAATCATATAAAACGTGTAGCAAATTTTAAATTCATTAGAAAATTCTTTGTGATATGACAAAAACTTTATGAACGTGTGTTTGTGTACGTGTGTGCGTGGGTTGGTAATAAAAAAAGGCCTAAAGGTCATTAGGCTTAAAACACGTTTAACATTTTTCATGTTAAACTGTATTTGTCTTTAAGCTTACAACAACTAACCAACCAAAAAAAGAAAAAAGGAAAACAAAGTCCAAGGATTATATATTTGCTGCTTGTTCCGCTATGTTTTGTATGTGTATTAGGGCGGGTCGATTTTTTTTGTCAAAAATCGTATAGCAAAAACATAATCTACAAGAAATTCTAAGAACATTTCCCAAAGAAACCATGTTTCTAAAATCAAACCCTATACCGCGCCTAACGACATGAAGATTTGTCCGTCCGTCCTTTTTTCATAAGCAAAACATAGAACTTGACTCTTTTTTGGTGTTTGTGTTAATTTTTGGGCTTTGATGTGCTCTGAGGAATATAGTAAAATTTTATTGGCAACATTTTTGCAGAACACTTCATCTCTACCCTCCCCCTCTTTCGGGGTGTTTTTTGCGATTTGTAAGAATAGAGCCAAGAAATACCATTATGAGAGGGAGTTAGAGGGTTAATATGTTCCACAAAAATATTTTAATATGTTCCACAAATATATTTATATACCGATATGCTGCTAGAACATATCCAGCGGCATTGTTTTACTAATTGACGGTGGATATAATTCGATATAATTTTTGGGATTATGACCGGCAAGTATATTAGACATAATCCCTAAAATGGAGAAATAAATAATTAGATTGATTTGTAATGAAAACGCCACAGACGAAAAATAAGAAATTTTAACAATAAATCGCTGCTTTTATCGTTTATCCATGATAATTTTACTCCAAGGAAAGGAAGCGCAGGGGTTGTGGGTTCGATTCCCTCCAAAGCCTTTATAAGTTAACTACAAAGGGAAGCTGGTGCAGCGGATTTTTTTTAGTATATAAATTTTATATTATAAAAGTACGTAGTTAATGATCATAATGATATTTCGTCAAAAAAACAAAAAAACACATAGAAACTTTTGTTGGATGAAATTGGAGAGTTGCATATCGGAGAGGAAAAAAGATGTGTTAGAGAAAAATTTTTGATAACTGAATATTTTTTTTACATCAGTATTTGTTTTATTTTGAGTAAATTTTTTTTTTAATTTTTGTAAAAAAAAAATTTCGAGTGTAATTTTTTTTTTGAGTGTAATATTTTTTTTAAGTTTTTTTTAATTGACAAAAATAGTTTCTAAAATATTTTTTTTGGCTTACCATTTTTTTCAAAGCGTGTTTAATGTTTTTTTCAACACGGGAGTTCGGGTTAAAACCCATTTGCAATTCCCCATTTTGCTAATAACTTATGAACCACTGGTCAGATTTCGCTGAAATTTAGTATTAATCTGACCGGAAGTATAACAAATATCTTCGCTATGCTTCAGCAGCTTTCCGTATACATTTTTCATTCTTCCGCTAATATTTGAAAGTTAGCATGTTTCACACAGACAGAAAGACAGACGGACGGACGGATTTTCATGTCGTTAGGCGCGGTATAGGGTTTGATTTTAGACCAATGGTTTCTTTGGAAAACTTTCTTAGAATTTCTTGTAGATTTTGTTTTTGCTATACGATTTTTCAGTTTTTTTCGATCCATACAAATCGACCCGCCCTAATGTGTATACAAGATTTTACCTCTACGCCAACGTTGTCGTCGTTTTATATTACCTTCCATTTTAGCCTTTCCATCATCATTAATCAAATGTGACGAACCTTAACTGATGGCGAGATAAAATCATTTTAATGTCCATAATAAAAAAATAATGGTTTGGCAAAAGGCTCTAACAAGGAAGGTCCTTTCTGCATAATGCATCGATTCATAAAATTTTAAAAAGTTTGAGAGCAAGGAAAAATTAATGACCGATGTTTTTAAGAATTCCCGTTTTAATTTCAAGAAGAGTCAGAAAAGTATTAATCAATATATATTTACACTCAAAGAAAAAACTTCCTCATATTGATGGAAAGTTACATCAATATGATGAAATTTCACATAAATTGTCTTCCTATGTAATCAATATGATGAAACGGTGTCATCAATAACAAGTTTTTTTTTAATTTAAGAAATAAGATGACGAAAAATTATTTAATTTATTTTTATTATTATTTGATTCTATTTGATTCAATTTTATTTATTTTTATAAACTTTGCCATTTTTTATATTTAAAAATTTATCTTTTTGTTATCTTATATCCCCACCAAGATTTGAACACCAGACCTCTTGTTTGTTGGGCTTAGCCTCTAACCACTTACCAAAAGCATATCAACAAATAATTACACTAAAAATCCGTTTTGTTTATTGTGTGCTATAAAAAAAAGAAAAATTTTGGATTCTTTAAACTAAAAAAAAAATAATTACAAAAAAATAGGTCATGCGATACATTACATCGCTAAGAACAAATATAAAAAAAAATAAAGTAGATCGAACGGTTTTTGAGATATCGCTATTTGAAATTTCCAAAAATGGCGGTTTTTTGCACCGTTTAAGATTTTTTTTAACGTCTAAAAATTTCTTTGATATATCGATGCGCATTTCGATCAAAATTTTGGATTTTTGAAAAATTTCCACCTACATTTTGAATTTTTGAAAAATTGATAAATAAAAAATATCTTGGGAATTATTATTTAGAGTTTGCAAATAATCGAGATATTTCATAATCGCGATTACGTTTAAAAAAATCGCCGTTAATCGCGATTATCGATTAATCGAATTATTTAAATGAATTGAATTTTATTGAAAAATTCTTTTAAAATTTACATTTCAGAACGTACAAAAATTAATAATAATTATTTTGAAGAAATAAAAATATTTTTTATTAAATACATATGGACATTTCCATTAAACTTTTCATTGGTTTGAAATTTTGGTTTTTTGGCAAACACTTTTTTTATTTGCATTTAAATGGCTATCTATTGATAGAAATGCATAAAGGACTTCTAATGCAATCAGCTTACAAACACTTAAGGCCAAAAATCTTAATTTGAGGTAGTTAGCGACAATCAAACTTCAGAAATGTGGAAAAGTTGATTGAAATTTCATAAATAATTATGTACTCTTTGGCTTATTGTACTTGTGCCGTTTAACGCATTCGTCGAAGATTTAAAATATATGGTCTCTATACTTGTTAAAAAAGATGTTTTTTGAATTTGATGTGCCATCAATAATAAAAAAGTTATTTGGTGGTAAAGGTTTGAAGTTAAAATTTCTTCATTTTCAATTTGTCGTCGTTTTTTGATCAGGAAATTTGCGCCGCTTCATACTTTTCAAAAGCTAATACGAAGAATGACAGCTGTCGTAATTCCCTGTAGATTGAAACCGGTTTCATGAATGTGTCCTCAATAGGCGGACAAATATTTTTTTAATTTTTATAATAAAATCGATATAGCGTGTTAAAATTTTGATTAGCAATCGTCAGACGATTGCTTGCAATGCGTATTATGGATCCTGTGCAAAAATTGGGACTTAATATAACTGTTCGCTGAAAACGCGCCAATTTTGTCTCCAGATAAACCGCCGGGGCACACCCAAACCGCTAATGGAAATTAATTTCTATAAATGGCAATTGCTGGTAGTTTTAAAGCTTTATCCCAAAACTGAGCGGCATTAATAAATTTTGAAGATTGTGGATTGTATGCATCTTTCAAAATTTCATTAATCAGAAATTGCATCACTTTTAAAAATTCACAATTGTGCATAATCCACAAGTTTCTTATCTAATTTGAGGGTCTAAATCCGAATATGACCTTTAATTTAGTCCATCGTCATTAGATTTCGCGTAAATTGCATATCAAGCATTAAGAAAGCAACTTTTTAAAACAAACTTTTAACGTAAAAATCTGATTGTATATCCACGTTAATGGACGTAATTTATCCGGTTTTTATTGGGGATAGTATGAAACATTAATTAACGTTGATTTTGTTAAATTCTAATAATAATTGTAATTTTTAGATTTTTGGTTTTCAATTGAAATCTTTAAACCACCATAACTTTCGCGCGATTTGAACTTACTAAATGCATGTTTATACGAGTAATAAACGATTTTGATGTGCCATCAAAAGAAATTTTGATATTTTTTAAACCTTAAAATCAAAAGTTAAATGGAAATGTTCATATGTACATATTTATGGAGATTTTTATTTCAAACGTACCACGAACAAACAAATTTTCTTGGATTAAATTCGAACTTACAAAGCTTATTGTACTATATGAAACAAACAAATCGTGGAACAAGTTTTTTACGATTTTTGAGTCTGGTTAGAAAACATTATTTTTATTTATTTTTACCGAAAAAACAAAACTTTGTTATTTTGATTTTTTGATTTTTGTTTAACTGTTTTAACTTCGGAAAAATACTGTTTAGGGGAAAAATATTCTTTCTTAAAATTTTTTGGTGACTACTCCAACCAAAAGGAACGGTGAAAAAATACCCTTTTCACAATTTTTACCTTATGAGCTGCCTCAGGTATAATTTTTTTTATGCTTGATAGAAAAAAAACTCTCAAAAATAAGATTTTGCTTGTTTAAAAATAAAAACAGCGCAGTACTCTACCAAATATTCCTAACAAGGGTCAGCCCTCCGTCTCGTTTTGTTTAGACTTTATCGTGCTTTCAACAGACAGATGGATGGACAGAAAGACTTAACAAAGTTTTATAGAGAATTTAAGGAACTTTCTATTTAAAAAATCGTTATAAAAACCAGCGTTTAAAAGGCTACGTTAGCTACCCGTTTTTTTGCTTTTGCTTTTCATAACACTTCAAACAATTTCTATATTATAAGTTATAGCTTTTGTTTACTTTTCTTTTTTGTGTTTGCTTAAACTACAACAACATGAAAAAAACAAAAACTCCAAACAGAGCAGTAGCGGAAAACAAATTTTATTGTTGTAGCCTACAAATATACTACAGTAGTATATTTGTAGGCTACAAATATACTACAGTAGCATATTTGTAGGCTACAGTATTACTACAGTATAACTACCTTCACATTGTAAACAAATGTAGCAATATAAAAATGTGATCATATTAAAAATATCGTTAAGATGGTGTAAAATGAATACAACATCGAAAAAACAATAATAATAATTTTAAATAAAATTCTTTTAATTTTGGTCAAAAAAATATAGAAAAATTTGGAATTTTGTCGAATTTTTCGATATTTTCGAACATAAACAAGATAAGTGTGTGTGTTATAGTTTTATTAAATTTTCCCTTTGTATGCTACAAAAACAATATTTGTAGGCTACAGGTAGGCTACCAAAAATAATTTGTAGGCTACTTGTAGGCTACAGAATTCTAATGTTTTTGTTTTATTTGCTACTTATTCATTTTTAAAAACAATCGTTAGCTCTCGCTACAAAAACAGAAATGTGCAAGTATTAGTAGTTATAGCAATTGAATGATTTACATATTGTTTGTTTTTTAAACTACACATATTGTCAATTTTGGTTGTTTAAGCTACTTTCTTCGTAGTAATTTAAACGCTGATAAAAACAGGGTTTTTCATAGAAAATTATTAATCGTAATCGTACGATATTTTTGTCGATTACGATTAATTGGTGCGATTAATCGCGATTACGATTTTAATCGTTTTTCAAACTCTAATATTATTGTATTAATTTTGAAATGCTGAGTACGAATATCAAAAAATTTCTGAAATCGGTACCAGCGGTTTTCGAGATATTTTTTTAAAAAATTTCTAAAAATTACGGATTTTCCTACGTTCAAGAAATTGTTATAAAAAATCTTAAAATATTCTTCCATTGCGAGATTGAGAGAAACTTTAATTTGAAATTAATTTGAGTCAAATCAGTTCATTTTAATCCATAGCGCCAGTCGATCAAAGTTTAGAGTTTTTGATGAAAATTTAAAAAATAAACAAGAACTTTGATCGAAGGCCTCCAGCGGTTAAATTTATCGGATTTGGCTTAAATTATTTTAAAAACAAACTTTCGAACTCTTAAAATCTAAAATAATGTCAAGGAAAAATTGTTTTATTTTTATTTTTTTTAATTTCTTGATCGTAGGAAAAACCCGCAATTTTTTGCAAATAGCCTGATATTCGTGTTCAGAGCATCACAAGACATATTTAAAAAAAAAATTAATTTTCAAAAATTTAGATTGGATTCAAACTTATACCACATAATTTTTAGGTCTTGCAGAATTAATATTTGCCAGGAGACTTGAAAAAATCAAAAGTTGAAGTATTATTAGAATTGGTTCTTTAAATAGCCTTTGTCTGATACTACTACACCGAAAAAAAATCCTGCCTTATATGTACAAAAACGTTCGTAAATTGTACGAAAAATTTCGTTGTTTCGCACCACGAAATTCTTGCGTACAATGTACGAAATGCACGAAATTTGTTCGTAAAATAAACGATTTTTTTTTTTGTATTTTACAAAAAAATTCCGTAAAATAAACAAAATTTTTTTTGTATTTTACAAAAAAATTTCGTAAAATAAACGCAATAAATTTGTGTTTTACGAAAATTTTCGTAAAATAAATGAAATATTTTTTTTTTGTTTTACGAAATTATTTCGTGAAATAAACGAAAACCTTTCGTAAAATAAAAAAAAAATCGTTTAATAACCGAAATTACGTTTAAAAATTCTTTCTTGATAATAAGAACAACGTTTTCAGCGTTTTAACGGCAACATTTCGAATATTGTCCCGTTATTTTTTTTTTTACAGAGCTTACAGCCAATTAATTGTTTCTTCTTAACAGATACTTATAAGATTTCATTCATTATTTACATTGATTTCGTTTAAGGCTACGTTTACACTACAAGAACTTATGATGATAAGTTGAGGTGAATTATGATTTTTTGGAGGACCACCTCCCCCCCACATTAAAAAAAAAAACTTATATCATCAAGCCTCAAATTTTATTTGATCCTTAAAGTAAATAAAAACCAAGTAAGAGCTTTAAATTCGGTTGTGCCGAATCTTTTATATCCCAAATATGTAAAAAAAATATCAGAGTTATCATTATTGAAATTAATTCTTTATACTGTTTTATACCGTTTTATGCAGGCGGACATTAATAGAATGCCTTAGAATCTAAAGATTTCTTCTTTTTTCATTAGTTTTGTGAAATTACAAAATTCTTGATTATTTTTTTTTTTTGTAATATAAAGTCCACTTTCGTATATTTTACGAAAGGAGTTTTTGCGAATTATTTTCGTAAAAATACGAAAGTCTGTACACTTTTTATTTGTAATATGTAGTCAACATTCGTATATTTTACGAAAGAAGCATTTACATTCTTTTTTTCGTTACTTTCGTAAAATTACAAAAGTTTTTACAACATCTTTTTCGTAATATCTAGTCAACATTCGTAGATATTACGAAAAAAATATTTTCTAATCATTTTCATTACTTTCGTAAAAATACGAAAGTCAGTACAAAAGTTTTTCGCACTATGTAGTCAACTTTCGTGTATTTTACGAAAAAAAGAATTACGAAACTTTTTTTCGTAAAATGTTGCATGGATTTTTTTCGGTGTAGGAAAATATTCGCTAAAAAGTTGATTTTTCTCAACATTCCCCTCTCCCCTTTAGAGTTTATGATCGAAATCTCATTCGAACGAGATTTTACCTCAGGTGTGAATAGGCCTTTACATATTTTTCGCACAATCTGACATTGCAGACACAAATAATGGGATTTTTAATTTTGGTTCACAGAAAAAAACCAATTGTTATATTGACCCCCATATTTGTGAATACAATTAAATTTTTCACTGAAAGTGCTCCTATACGGAAATTTGTAATATCAACTAACGTTTGTAAATATTAATTGTTGAAAAAACAATTGATAAATGAGTTTGTAATAGTTCTCCTAAATTATTATTTGTATTGACAAACGTACAAAATCTTAAATTTTAAAGAAATTCAACAAACACAAAACGTAATTTGTTGATCTAACAAAAGAAAAAAAATAAATTTTGTTTTCAACAAAGAAATTCAACAAACACAAAACGTAATTTGTTGATCTAACAAAAGAAAAGAAAAATAAATTTTGTTTTCAACAAAGAAATTCAACAAACACAAACGTCATTTGTTGATATGGTAAAGGAATTCAACAAACGAGTTTGTGATATCAACCAACAGTATTAGTTGTATTGACAAATTAAAACTTTTTTATAAGAAAAAAAATTAAAAATAAATTGATTAAAAATCGAGATAAATGTAAGAGAATATTAATATTGAAATTAAACAAAAGTATTTTGTTAGTCAATATTCTTTTTTATAACACTTAAGAATGTTATTTACTTTTATCGTTTTACCGTTTTTGTCTTGTGTTGAAATTTTTTTTTTTCGTTTGTTCTTTATTTCTTTCTTTTTTATATACAGCAATAGCAATCGGTAAAAACTTGGAAAGCAAATTCTGTAAAAAAATTATTCCAAAAATATAAAGGCAAAAACATAACAATAGTTAACAAAACAAAATGTTTATATAAAAAGATTAATTTGTTTTCGAAATACATTTTTTAATAATATTTTCTATGAAATAATTTCAATTGCTGCCGTACCCCTTGCTAGCTCAGATAAAACTAAATTCATAATCTTTTTTTTTTTGTAATTTTCTTCTTTTTTCATTGTCTGCTTTTTTAAAAAGAAGTACAGACACAAATAAAAAACAAACTACAAGACGAGAGAGAGCATGTTGTTGTTATAGTAGGTTTGTGTTTATGTTTTATACTTTACAAAAGCTACCAAATTCTTTATAGACAGCGATTGTTAAAAAAAAATTTACGATTTTATTAGATTGACAAAGTTCTTTGTATTTATTGATATAAATTGTTGAAAATATGACTTTTATTTGACAAAGTCGTTTATTGACAAAAATTTTTGAAAAAAATCTGTTTTATTTACAAATTATTGAACATTAATAACACACGGGTTATTTGAAAGTTAAAAAAATATTTTTCTTTGTCTTATTGACAAACTGCCACTAATGATTTGTTGAAATTTTCCTTTCATTTTGAAATAAAATTATTTGACGTAGTTTGTTAAAAACAAAATCGAATTTTTGTATTATTGACTAACGGGATGCCGTTTTTACTAAATGTTTGGTTGATATCAGTATAAGACATTCACAATTGCTGTTTGTTGACTTGAATTTTATGATTTTATTTTCTGTGTTAGGATATATTGGCCATATTGGCAAATTACACTGTGAAACAATTGAAGGGTCATTTCTAAGGGCCTCAACCAAACACGACAGTTTGAAAGTACTTGTGTGTAGTAGTAAAACCCCCATTGGGTTTGGCTCTGTAACGTCTCAAATTTTTTTTTATAGTCCACTGAATTTTTATTTTTTTTTAAAGGCGTCTAAAAAAAGTCGAAAAAAATAATGCAAATGTTTTTTTGAGCCTGAAATTGTTTTGAGATGTCTGCAATAGAATTTGATTGGGATTTTTTCTAGAACATATTAACCCTCTATCTTCCCTATTTATTGGTAATTTAAGTACTTTTTTTAAGAAATAGCTAAAAAGTCTACTTAGACTTGCATTTATAGGGTTAAAATATTCTACGAATATTTTCTGCATCAAATTTCACTAGGGTTACTGCAGGCAAAAAGTTCGACTGGTATAAGGAAAATGCAGAAAAAAGATAAATTAGTTTTAAGTGTTTTTTTTTTAAATATTTTTGCTTAATTAAATAAGTCTATAAAGTGCCTGTTTCATAATTGTTCATTTTGTGCGTCTTTTTACAATGATTTTAATTGATGCATTTAAATGAAAATAAAAATGAATTTTCCTTATAATAACAATATAAGTTGTTGATTCAATTAAAAACGTTGTTGAACTAGAATTTCATTGTTAACAATTTATTTAGTTACTTTTGATTTCACGATATTTTCTGTGTAAGAAAATGGCTCTCTTAGAGATTGATTACAACTGGAGAAACAAGCGCTTTCCGCAACTGCCCCCATATATTTTGTAGGAAAGCAAAATAAAATATTTTTTCTTGGCAATTATGCATTTCTAGGTTTTATTTTTATTTTTTTTAAATTTGGAAACAACCGTCAGACGCACTTTTCCGCTTGACACTCCAATTGTGATGAATATCTTATTTTCAATGCTCTATAACAATCTTAAATTTTATGAAATTCTAACTTTTTATTTTAAAGGACCTTCCTTGTAGAGTATATAACAAAAATAACAAAAAATGTTTAACACAAAATAGAAAAATGGATTTGTGAATGAATACTGAATTATACGAATTTACCTTTTATGCCTATTAACAAATACCCCAATCCTGTGACTACATCAACGTTAACACTAACACCACTACCAGCACCAACCAGAAGAAGATCATCAACGTCCTCACGACAACTAAACATTTCAAAATAATGTCAACGCATTTATCATCATACTGTAGAAATATGGTCAACAACAAAATGCAGGTGACAAGCCTAAAAAAATTAGTTAAGTTCTATATCTAAGATTAGGGAGGTTCACTTATGAACGATATTATAAGGAATATTTTTTTCAAGGTAACTTTACTAAATTTCCCTCAATGTTCAGTTTTTTTAAATGACTATTTCAGTTCTTTGTTTCAAAAATAACTACATAAAAAATGATGACTTTCATTAGCATTCAATTTTTAAAGTCATTTAATTTTGTTCTGTAAGTAAAAATAAGTGATTCTTCTTTAATTTTTAATGATTTGTGTACGTTATTTTTTTTTTTTAATTGTTGACATTTTTTTAAAGAAAAGTCATTGGTTCTTACCAACTTGTGTTGGTTATTTTTTTGTAGACAAAACATTCCAAAAATTATTTATAAAAATATAAAAACATGTTTGTATCCAGTGACTTTGGCACGATGGGTAGAGTGTCTGGCCAGAATGTAGTTGATTGCTGGATCGATTCCTCAAAAATTTTATTAAAAATTTTTTAAAATAAAATTCAGTTGAAAAATTGTAAAAATAACCTACGAAATCATTAATTTTTAATGTTTTCGTAGGTCATTTTTTTTAATTTGTTGGTAAAAATAACACAACAATCAATAATTTTTAATGTTTATTTTTTCGAATTTGTTGTTAAAAAAAGTGACCTTATTTTTTAATGATATTTGTTGTATAAAATTTTATTAACAGTAAAAAATAAATGTTGATGTTTGTTAAAACAATTAATTAATTACACTCAGAAAAAAAACTTGTAAAATTACAAGAAAAACTTGTAATTTTTTTTTGTTTGCTACCTCCTATTTGAAAAAAATTCCTAGTTATTTTACAAGCTTTTTACCATTAATTTCGTAATTTTACAAGGTTTTTACCAGTAAAATTGTAAATTTACAAATTTTTTGACACGATAAAATTTACAAGGAGGTTTCGTAATTTTCCTTCCCTTTTTACCAATCATTTTGCAATTTTACAAGTTTTTTACCAATAAAATTGTAAATTTACAGTTTTTTGGCGCAATTGAAATTACAAGGAACTCTCTTGAATTTACTAGATTTTTTTTGTAAAATTATCTTGGAAATTTGTAAAATTACAAAAAAATTGTAAAATTACATAAAAAAAATTAAATTTCAATTTGTTAAAAACAAGGAAAACTGTCAAATATGGGTAAAATGGGATTGCGAGAATTTTCCTAGTAATTTGACTAAATTTGTTTTTTGTGTATACTTGGATGGTTTTCAAGTGTTTAACACTTGTTTTAAATGTGTTTTTTTATTTGTTTTTGCCTACAAAATATTTTGAGGGTAGCAAAAACTGTAAAAAACTTGGAAAAAGTTAAGAAAAATATTTTTTTCAAGTGACCGATTTGGCATGGAATACCTCATAAATTTGATCTATAAATTCTGCCTTAATTTTTTGGCTCACATTCATATAAACAACTATGTTAAATCTATATATGTGTGAGTTGGTAAAAACAGGAATATGCGTGAGTACCCAGCAAAAACTGACATTACTAGTAATGGGTTTTGTAATCCGAAACAAATGTTTATCACTACTTAGTTATTGAATGAAACACTAATTATTTTAACAAGGGCGTGAGACAAAAATAACTAGTGAAGAGTATGGAGATAAATAAGTAGTTACTGCCTCGGATTACAAATAAGGAGTAAAAACCCATTACCAATAAGAAGTAAAATAATTAGTTAATTAAAACTTTTAAAATGTAACTAGGTTTTTACTAAAACTTAAAAATTTCGTAATTTTTATTAAGTTTTTAAGTACTTTTTAAGTTAATTGAATTGTAAAGGTTAAAAACTGCAAGTGCAAGAAGATATTATTACTTAGAGGTGCTTTTATAACATATTACTGAGAAGTAGTTACTTTAGGGCTTAAAATAATGTTAATGGTAATGGGTACTCATTATAAATAATGTACTTGGTAATGATTACTTTTCACAACTCATTATCATGTTTTTGCTGGGTATGGTCAACAATGTTTAAGCACAATAGGACTACTTATAGAATAGACTGGGTCGAAGTCCAGCAAAGTTCTCTCATCATGTTACAATAGTCCGCGAAAGTGGTAAAAAGATATAAAGAAATTAAAATTGATTATGATTTAGTGAACAACTTGCGAAATAAAACAGCATTTTTTCTAAAAATCGTTTGTTTGCATTTTAATGTTAAAGTTTACAAAACATTAAAAAACATCCCATAATCCAATTTCCTTGAAATTCGCAAAAATTAAACAGCCTTGAAAGAATTTCTCCAAAATTTAAGGTTATTTTAAAATTAAAATAAATTAACCAAAGAATAACCACCAAGTGGCTAAGAGTCAATACTGTAACGACTTGTTTTGCTAGGGTAAAATACTTAGCCTTTGTCCAGGTTCCGCTACAAGGAAATAATGTACACGTGCTCGTTTTGGTTTTTAGATTTCACTCTCGGTTTTATTTATCATTCTAATAATATATTTCATTTAAAGATATCGTATTAATTGCTTCGTTCCTCTTTGGCTCCTCTTCGGCAATCTTCGTTGGGCCACATCCTTGGCTTCCTGTGGCCGGTTCTTTGATCTGGGTATCCTACCGAAACAGGTCATCACCTAGGGATACCATTCGGGTCCCTCGTTACACTCATTATCCTTCGGCTATGGTCGGGGCACCTCGCTCGTGCTTCGATATTTATACGGGGTTGTTCACTGGTCGTGCTAGGAAACCACTCCCAGTCTCCAACCCAGTTGCCTTCAAAAATCGTCTGTCCAGTGGTCCACTCGTGTTCGGTAACCACTCGTGAACCCTCGTACATCCGACCCGTGATCACTGGCCAACGTTTCCCGCACAATCCTACGCCATAATTTCTTCTCGGGTGCTAAACCTGATGGAACTCGCTTGTCCTGATACTCGGAACACCTTCGGTAGCTGCTCGGTTAACCAGCAGCCGCACCAGAAACGAATACTACGCTACCTTTCACCACACGTCCCTCGGAATCTGACTTCCACGGGTGCTCGCTAACCACCCGGTGAAGTGTTCCTTGGTTCGTCTACTTTCTAACCTTCGTCTGGTGCTCGGTAACCACCAGCCGAAGTGGATACTTAGTTCCTGAAAAGGTAAGATTATTCCATCCGGTGCTCGGTAACCACCGGGTGGGATAGTTTCTAGACTACGGCTTAATATAATCCCCTCCGGTGCTCGCTAACCACCTTCGGGAATGCTCGTTAAATATAAAACTTATGGCTAACTTCATCCAGTGTTCGGTAACCACCGGCTGAAGTGTGCTACTCACTACTGACAAACCACAAGTGTCCTCGGGTGCTCACTAACCACCGTCGGAGGATTATCCTAGCTTCGGCCTGGTGCTCGCTAACCACCAGTCGAAGCATATACTTAACTTAGATTTGGACTTACTACGTCTTTCCCTGGTGCTCGATAACCACCAGTGAAATTTCACTACTACTTATAGTAACTCTAACTTCATAAGGTGTTCCCTAACCACCGAATAAAGTGTCTACCTTAAAATAATTACCAGAACTTACACACAGAATTGCTGATCAAAGAATAAGAGCGTTTTGTTAAAACACGCGTCTTTTATACAAATCTGAGCTTATGGAAAACTACCAACAAAATATTCCTGTGTGTTGTTTTTATTTACCTAAAGGTCAATATTAAAAACAAGTCCCTATATTTCCCTATATTTTATTTACTTGTTTACTTGTTTAATACAAAAATAAAAGCCCACTGTATGTTGTTGCTACTTGTTTGTTACAAAATATTTCTACTGTTCGGTTCTGTTGCTTGTGTGCCTGCTATTTTAAAACTGTGTTGTTATTGTTATTTCATTAATCAGGGTATTTGTAGACTGTGTACGGTAAGTATACGGACACTGTCTGTGACACAAGTTTGTGAACAAACTTGTTGTCACAATACCGAGAATTTATTTTATTTTATTCACCAAAATATATTAAATAGGCTCAAAGTCGTAAATCGAGGGCATTGGGCACGAGGGCAAAGATCATACGAAAATTTAAGGGTTTAATTTAGTGCCTACGGTCAGTACCGTAGAACCGGGAATACCGGTATTCCCGGTTCTCGGTATTCCCGGGAATTGGTACCGTTTTCCCGGTTCTTAATTCATTCCCGGTATTCCCGGGAATACCGGTATTCCCGGTTCCGGTTCTGACGGTATTCCCGGGACTACCGGTATGTATATTTTGTAATATTTTGTACAATTAAAATTTTTTATTTGCTTATACCAAAAAAAATACAAAACTTGTAAAAAATACCATTTCCATTTTATTTTTTGAATTTAAGGAAAAATAGTTACATGATTTTCAAATGGGTGAAATCAAAAAATGTCAACCAAACCATGTAATCGTGTAATATCTCATACATGGGTTAAAGTATTCGCACACTCAAAAAATTATGTTAGTAAAATCAACTGAAAATGTCAGTTAAAATAACTACTTTGTAAGTTGTTTTGGGGTCAACTAATTTTTCAGTTAAATCAACTAACAATGTTAGTTATTTTAACTGACAAAAAACAACTGACTTATGTAGTAAAAACTACTTACATTTGTAGTCAAAACAAAAATAAAATAATCAATAAATAATTTTTTTTCCAAAAATTTTTCAGAAAAAAAATTGATGACCAACTTTTTTCAAAGTTTTTTTTTTTTTTTTTTTTTTTTTTAAAAAAAAGTTGTGAAAAATAAAAAAAACGAAAATTTATTTTTATTTTTTGGAAAAAAACTTGAAAAATTTTTCAGAGAAAAAAAAAATAAAATTAACTACTTTAAATAACTGTTACTACATCACAGTACTTTTTTGTTAGTTATTCAAAAAAACTACTTAAAATAACTAACAGAAATAGTAGTTTGATATTTTTCATACAAAAACAACTGACTTTATAGTTGAAAACAACTAACTACTGTAAAATATACAAACAACTAACATGTAGTAACTTACATAATTTTCTGAGTGCATATTTTTTAATGTACAACGTCGCATAGATTGGCGTTCTACATAACTAACAACAATCCGGATACTAGTAAGCTATTTTAAACAAGTTATTTTCATTTTTGTAGGCCAAATGTAAACTCCGTCGCCAGTAACATTTTCAATTTTTAAACTTTAACCGGTTATATCTTAAAAACCAATAACCCAAACTCTTAATAATTGACTACATTTTTAAAGAGGGCATGTTGACGTTCTTAAAAAATATTTTTGTATAGTCATAACTATCTCTTTTACCCATACAAACACGGCTTCAATTGTGTAACGATTTTTCGACACTTTTTTTAGACATTATGGAACCTGACAATTTTGTTGTTTTTGACGTATTGTGTTTAGAAAAATAATAGGTTATTGCCCCATTTATTAAACGCGAGGCTATAAAGTATCATTTTGCATCATTGGTTTCAAGTTTGCTCCCGGCATATTAATTTCTCTGTATGAAAAGCTAATCATAAATAAAAAATTGAAAAATGCTGTAAACTCCGTCTCCACGTTTACAACAAAACTACTTAGCGTGCATCTGAAATATCGTCATATTTTGACGTATCTAGTTGACATCTAATGATTTTTTTTCGGAAACCAATTTCCGACAAATAGTATTCGAAAAAAAGGGCAAAAAGTGACGAAATGTAAACTCCGCCTCTGTAAACTCCGTCAACTTTTTTTTTTTTTTTGCAGATTGCATTAAAAAACCTTATGAAGTTGTTAAAACCGACGCAAATATTAACACTAGTCATTCAAAAAAGTAAAAAAAATTATTTTAACAGAAATAATAATAAATTTATTTTACATTTCCTTAGAAAAATCCTATTAAAATAAAAAATAATTGTAAAATCTTTAATAACAAAAACCAGAAAAAAATCCTAATTACAAAAATTGTTAGCAATTACATAAATAAGTGTTTTAAATTACAATAAAATGTTTTCAAAGAAAATTCAAAAAATTGAATGTATTTTTCTAAGGTGAATGTAAACTCCGTCACCAAAAAAATCATAAAAATGTCGATAAAAATTGTTTGAAACAGTTTGTAGAAGCGATCTTTTATAGTTATATTAGTAATGATTTAACATATCGATTTTAATAATAAAATGTACCAAAAATTAAAATTTTTTGTTTGTACAATTTTGGCTCAAAACCCCTGACATTTTTTGATTTCACCCAAATAAATTTACAAACACAACTAAGTATTTCTGAAATACCCCTGCAAACAAAACGATACGACATCGATTCGCCGGTTGTATTGCCGATACGATAAATGTTATTGCGGCAATTATCGAATTCGTATCGCCGGCGATACACCTTTCGGGAGAAACTGTTACCCGACGGCAATACATCCCGGCGATACGAAAACGATTCGTCTTGGCGATACAAGGGCAATATCGCCAGATAATCGTATAAACGAAAAATAATAGATTTGTATGTATCGCCGGAATATCACCAAAATGATAAACCGGAGATACAGCTATATCGATTCCCTGAAGCTGAAAATAGACATTATTTTTTTTCATTCATATTTTGGTCATGTTAACAGGAGTAAAAACATTTGCATTCATCTGAAAAATATATCCGCAACATTCGCTGAAATTTTTATTTTATTTTTGAACGCGCATTTGTGTTTTTCGGCCAAATTTATATTCTTTCAATGATTTCTTGTTGTGCTTGATAAATTATTTTATTTTAAATTGACAAAGAAATAAATATTTTCAATATTTTTTTTTTTTGTTTATCTCCAAAATATCGTTCGTATGAGAAAACGGCGATATAATAAAAATACTACTTTGATTTTTTATTGAAATAATAAATTTTCGTATCGCCGCAATATCTTTTCGGCGATATATCGCCCTATTGTTTGCAGGGACTGATTAAATAGAGTAATTTAAATATTGTATGTTATAGTATTTTTTTGGTTTTTGAGAACCGGTACCAGGATCAGAACCGGGAAACCGGTATTCCCGGGAATATATCTAGAACCGGGAAACCGGTACCAGAACCGGGAATACCGGTATTCCCGGGAATACCGAGAACCGGGAAATGGGGGGCACTAGTTTAAATTGAAAAATGGAGAAGAAAATTTAATTTCTAAAAATTATAGACATTCGTGGTATTCGGTTTCAAACACTCGAATTATGGTGTGATCATCAATAGGATTTAAAATGTTGGTTGTTTTTTTAATAGATAATTGTTTTATACATATGGGTGTAATCAAAATTTTATGTCAGTCTTTTTTGAGCCAAAATTGTACAAGCAAAAAATTTTAATTTTTAGTAAATTGTTGAATTAGAATCGATATGTTACATCACTACTAATAAAAATATAAAAAATCGTTTCTACAAATTGTATCAAACAAATTTTATTGACAATTTTATGATTTATTTGGTGACGGAGTTTACATTAACCTTGGAAAAATACATTAAATTTTAAAATTTTTTTTTTGCATTATCACATAAATAAATTTTCACACTATAACAATTTGATACGAAAACTTTGTTAGATTTCCACCCAGCCTATTATGTTCTTCTATAAGTACATTTCGTTGAGTTTAAAACCATTTTAACTCAAATTGGCTTTGGTTTTGTAATAACACATACTAGGACTAAAATCTCATGTGCGTATGTGCTGCAATGAAAAAAAATTATGTGGCTTTAAAACAATATACATACTTATTGTGAGTTTTTACCCAAATTATTCAAATTAGCAAAGTATTTAGTATTGCACATAACTAACAATAAATCATGTCTATGAGTCATTACATACCACAGGGAACATATGTTAAAGCTACTGCTTTTGTTTTCTTCAAAGTTTGGTTGAAATATTCTGCTTTTTAAAATAGTTTAAAGCATTCGAAGAAAAAAATTAATAAAGCTTGAAGGATGAAATTTTGTATTGTGTGTTGGTTTTTATAAAGGTTCTTAAATTTTTTTAAATATTTTGTTAAAAATTTTTAAGGATATTAAAGGATAAAGTTTTGAAAGGTCATTATTTACATCCATTTTTTTAATTTGCCTTCAAACACTCCAGTTAATGTTACCTTGTTTTAACATATTTTTTAAACATATTCTTTAAAAGTGGGCGTGGTAGTTGTCTGCGTGCCCTCTTTTTTTTTTTGTGATATTATTTGTACAGTCATTGAGAGTATGTATACCAAATTTAAAGAAATTCTAATCAAAATTACAAAAAATTTTAAAGAGTGGGCGTGGCCGTTAACCCGCCACCCATATTTTTCATAATGTTATTTCCGAAGTCAAAACGAACATGTATACCTAATTTCAAGTAAATATAAATAAACTAATTTAATCCGATTGGCCTCAAATTTGTAAGTCTAGTACACTCAGAGAAAAATGCTTCCCAGTTGGAAAATGTGTCACTGAGGAAATTTCCACAGTGATTCCTTGAGGAAATGTCTTCAGGTTCTGACAAATCATAGGCAATCCTTGATGACATGTCCTAACATTGTCATCACTGAATGTTTGCTTTAAGAGTGTGGACAATTCCTCTAAGACGTCTAAAAGGAATTGTCTTCAGAATAGCAGTATATTAAATTAGAATTTTAAATCTGGGCAACTCTTCAATTTCCAAGAAAAAGATGGCAATATTATCGACTTAATTAAAATAAAATCAAAATCCAACAAGTAGAATAAAAGTAATAAATAGACAAACAATTTTAAAAATAAAGTTTGGAACAAGTGGTTAGGTGTGGGACTAATAAACTGGAGGTTCCAGGTTCAAATCCAGTTGGGACTAAAAAAAACGAAAAGTTTTTTCTAAATATGAGAAAGATAATTTATAAAGGAAAATGGATAAAAGTAAAAACTAAAGGAAATACGAAAATTTTTTGTATTTTCGCATGACCTATGTAAGACATTTCCCCAAAGAAGTCTTAGATGACATGTCCCCAGAAGGTCAGCCCTGACCACTGCTGACTTTGAGTGAGGACATTTTGAAAATTTGTATGAAACTGTCCTCAACCCAGTACATAGAGATGTCTTGTGGATGTCAGGTGTGACTCTGACATGTCATCGCTCCGTCACTGAGGATGGCTCGAGGACGTTGCCAACTGGGTTCATAATATTAATGACATGGTTTCATAAATATGAAATCGCACAAATTTACAAAAAATAAAAAACTGTATGGGGACCGCCTTAACGGTTAAAGATAGAGGGTAGGTGTGTTCAGAGAAAATGTTTGGACTAAAAAAATATTGTGGGTCGGTCATACATTTTGTTGCTCTAATCGTTATCCCACGATCTTCCTGGGCAAAAAATTTGTAGAATTGATAGAAGTTTTACACAAAAAAATTTCAAAAAAATCGAAGAGTACAAATACATACTAGAGCGCTTTTAAGAATTTTTTGGGATTTTTTTTTAGAAAGTACGTAAAAAAACAAAAATTTTGAAAAAAAAAAATTTGAAATTCGGACCATTTTTGAAGAAGTTATGATTAAAAGAAGTTTGAGTAAAGGAACAAACTAACAAATTTTAAAAATTCTATATCTTTTGAACGGGTCATCAAAAAAATCTGAAAATTTACCACGAAGGAGTTTTCGAAGGGTACTAAAAACTGTAAACAAATTGGGAAAATCTAAAAAAAAAGTTTTTCAAAGTGTCCGATTTCACATGGAATGCCCCATATATAGATATAGATTATAAGAAAATGGGGCAAAACAATTATAGCTCCTTATTTTAGTTCTTCCAATGTAAATATCATAAATTTTTTTCTAAAAAAAAAATGCTGAAATGTTACATCATATTTATGAAATATTTCATTATATTTATGAAGAGTTTAATAAAAGTTTATGAAATTTTATTGAAAAAATGTCATTAATATTGACCCTATAAACAATTATGAAACTGTTTCATTGCATTTATGAAACTGTAACATTAGACGAACTTTAATGAAGATTTTCATTATATTTATGACACACTCAAAAAATTATGTAGGTAAATTCCACTGAATATTCACTTAAAACAAATGAACTTTTATTAAAAACCATTCCAGTGTTTTTTCTTTTAAAATAAAAACACAATACAGTCAATTTTAAATGTTAATTTAATTACTAACCAAAACATTAAAAATCTAGTGAATATTCAGTTATTTTGTATTGAAAAACAGTAAAACTATAGAAGAAATTTTTTACTGCCGAAATTAAATGTAACAGAAAATTCGTTTTTAATACAGTAAATTATATTTTTTAAACTACAGAAACAGTAGAAAATAAGAAGTCCATAATAAAATTAATGATTTTTCTTTTAAAATAACTTTACTGATTACTTTTTAAAATAACCTACAAACAGTTAATGACATAATTTTCTTAGTGCAGTTTTCATTAATATAATGAAGGTTTTTCTTTGAGTGTAGAATAAAAATTTTGCCCTAAAACTTTGGAAAAATCAAAAGTTGTAGAAAAACTGCCACTCTAATACTACATGTTATGTCTTCATCACATTTGATTATTACGTTTTAACACCTAATCATTTTTACCTTGATACCCATATTGGTCTTAATCACGTATGCATATTGACCATTAACCCAATTTCGACAAACATGCATTTCCTTATACTAAAATATTTACCCACAAACAAAAATGTAATGTCTTCATTTAAGTAGTAGCAACATATGAATATGACATGAAAAATATTTTTGCGTTCTCTAGATGACCATTTATTAAGATTTATTTTATTTTTTCAATTTAGGTCAATTCTTTTACATTTACACAATATCTAAACATTTCTACGACAAATATTTCGCACCTTTATTTTTGAATGTTTTGTGAATGAAAAAGGAGAGACAACAAAATACTGGTTTGCATTGCATTAACCCTAAAAAGAACCTACAGATAATTTGAATGAGGGGAAAAAAGGACGTAATAGAAATGAAATTTGATAATTTTAACATGATAACGTTTTTAGATAATGTTTAAGAAAGTTGCAGGACGCAACCTCAGTTTGACTATATAAGCTAACGATTAACAAAAAAAGAAAATAAGAATTACTGTTTTCATTTTCTTAAAACCAAAAATTTAAGTAACTTGAGTTAATAAAACAAATATTCACCAGCTGGTGAATAAAACTGAATATAATATTTTGCATCAATATTTTTTTCATAAATTTTTTTATCAAAATTTTTTTTCATCGATATTTTTTTCATCAACATTTTTTTTTCATCAATTTTTTTTCATCAATATTTTTTTTCATTAATATTTTTTTTTTTCGTCAATATTTTTTTTTCATCAATATTTTTTTTTTCATCAATATTTTTTTTTTTCATCAATATATTTTTTTTTTCATCAGTATTTTTTTTTCATCAATATTTTTTTTTATCAATATTTTTTTTCATCAATGTTTATCGATTTTTTTTCATTAATATTTTTTTCATCAATAATTTTTTTTTTTTCATCAATATTTTTTATTGATTTATATTAAAAAGCAAACTCTTTGTGATCAGTAGGGCAAGTACTTTCATGCATCTAAAAAACGAAAATATGTGCCTATAATATGCATCTAAAAATCCAAAGTATGCACTTAAAACTTCAAAAATATGCATCTAAAAATTATTGTTTTTACTAAAAAAATAATTTGTCAACATAAATTAGGCTTTGTCCAATACTTTACGGCCTTCGACAATTCTTAAAAATGTTTTTTGAGTGGAAACAATTTTTAATTAGTAAAATATTTTTTACTTGAGAAGTTTTTTTTTTTGAGTCACTGAATATTTCTAAAGTTAAAAATTTTATAAAAGAAAAAAATATATACAAAATATTTCTAGAACAAACTATTTTTAAAACTATTTTTGTTCTTTTTTCTAAAAAAAAAAAAATATTTTTTATATATTTTTTTTTTTTCTTTTCTTGGAATTTTCTGATTTTCAAGTCAAAAAATTAACTAAAAGGCAAAAGACCTTATCCCAACTCTAAGCAAAATAAAAACGCAATTTTCCTGTAATAAAATGTTAAATTCGAAAACATTTTTTTATTTTTTTCTTTACGAGTAGTAAAATATCTCAGAATAGGAACATTTTAAATAGGAATCATTTCTCAGAATCTAAAAATTATACTTCCAGAATCAATTTTCTATAAAAAATGCATCAGAATACGATTTCTATAAATAAGTATATTTTTCTAAAAGAAATTTAAATTTTTCTAGGGAAGTTTTGAAAAAATATTGATGAAATTTAAAAAAAGGCAAATTTATATGAAAATATGCAAAAATATGCATCTATACCAAAATATGCAAAAATATGCTACTACAAATCAATGCCATTTTATTGCAAATTCATTGATTCGGATAGATATTTAATTTATGTTATATTTACAGTGCTGATTAAAAATATGCATTTTCATGAAAGTACTTGCCCTAGTGATCAGTATAAATCCCCTTCCAATCATCGTAGGGTGCTAAAATTTGGCGCTCGTTGCAATACCATCTTTCAAATTTTGAGGTACACTTTAATTTTAATTTCGTTTTTTTTTTAGTTCTAAAGGGGGTGTCATATTTTTTTTGCCAAAATATTCAGATTGATGGATATCACTAAAATGTTTTAGAAACCTTTACGGATCAATAATATAAGTATAAACATAATGGGGTCCTCGAACGATATTTCAATGCGTTTTGCAGGAAACGACAAATTAATATAGCGTTACTTTTTCTAAAAAAATTCTGGTTTGGCAATCACCTATTTAAACAGCAAAAGAATATCATGATTCAATGGTTTGGGCAAGAGTACAAACTTCGCAGAAATTTTTTCTTTTAAAGCCACTCTGTTTTTCACGGCAAAATTTTCGCCTAAACTTTAAACGCCTCAAATCGTAATAAAAAAATTTATAAGTCAACAATTTTTGACAATTCTGAGAAAGAAACTATCAAAAACAAAACCGAAATGCCACTTTTTACCACAATTTAAATTGTCATTTATAATAGTTAAGCGTCAAAACTTTTTTAACAATTTCCCTATAATTCCTCGGGTTGCCAAAAAAAATTTTTCAATGTAGTTTGAAAGATTTTTTCCCGTGAAAACGAATAGAGTACTATGCTAGAAATTTCTTAGATTCTGAAACATTTTTCTTTAGAAAAATTCTCAGTTCAAAAACATTTTTTCAGTATAAAAATTCTCAGATTCTGAGACATTTTTACTATAGAAAAATTCTCAGATTCTGAGACATTTTTTCTATAAAAAAATTCTCTTATTCTGAGACATTTTTTCTATAGAAAAATTCTCAGATTCTGAGAAATTTTTTCTATAGAAAAATTCTCAGATTCTGAGAAATTTTTTCTATAGAAAAATTTTCAGATTCTGAGAAATTTTTTCTATAGAAAAATTTTCAGATTCTGAAACATTTTTTCTATAAAAAAATTCTCATATTCTGAGACGTTTTTTCCATAGTAAAATTCTCAGATTATGAGACATTTTTTTTATAGAAAAATTCTAAGGTTCTAAAAAAATTTTTCTATAGAAAAATTCTCAGATTTTTAGACATTTTTTCTATAGAAAAATTCTCAGGTTCTGAGACATTTTTTTCTACGGAAAAATTCTCGATTATGAGACATATTTATATAGAAAAATTCTCAGATTCTGAAACATTTTTTGTATAGAAAACTCTCAGATTCTGAGAAATTTTTTCTATAGAAAAAAAATTTAGATTCTGTGATATTTTTTTCTATACAAAAATTCTCAGATTCTGAGACATTTTTTCTATGGAAAAATTCTGAGACTCAGAGACACTTTGTTCTATGGAAAAAAAATTTCAACATACAGGCGACCAAAATCGTACTAGTTTTTTAAAATTATTGAGCTTTTTCTGTATTCCTAGTTTCCTTTAAGGTTTAATGTCTGGTTGAGTATTTCTTCAAATATGGGATTCCTTAACTTTGTAAAACGTCTTACATTGAAGGAGTTGCCATTAAATCCTATTCGTGGAAAATACTACAGGCAACACCTTAACATGGAAATTTACTTTGACAATATAATTTAAAAAAAAACAACAAACTGAGGCAAATTTAATATTGAGTGAACTATATTTTGATAAATATTTAATTTTTTTTTGCAAATTAAAATACAATGCAACACCCAATCGATACTAAAGGCAATAACGATTTTAACACCAATCTTTCCTATGGATATTCAAAGGATATTATGAAAAAAGTAAAGAACATAAAACGAAATGCTACAAAACAAACATTAATTACACGCAGCCTTTATAATGGAATTTGGTTAGAATCCTTGCAGTGCATGGACGGTTATGGAACGTACACATTTCCCGATAGTAGTGAATATCGTGGTTATTTGAGTAGAGGACATTTTCATGATTATGGTACTTTACATTTGGCAGACCCCTATAATTTTACTTTAAAAGGTACTTTCATCAATGGAAAACTTGATGAAATTGATGATATGTGGTTTGATGATGGACTCCATGTAAGTGGTGATTTGTCTATGGATTTAAGTTCTTGGAAATATTGCTGTAAAGAAGATCGACGCTATGCAGTGGAGCAACGGGAAGGTCTTCAACCGGTTGGACCTTTTTCTTGGCTTACCCCAACACGATCTCCCAGAGATCTTCCACAAAATGTCTATGATGTTGGAGAAGGTATTTTTAATCCACGTTTGAGTTTAATATATCAGCGGCCTCCTCCCTTTCCCGATATGTATTTTGTAGCTTGTAAAACGGATATTGAATGGATAACGAAAAATTGTCGTCATAGTTTACCGATTAAGAAAGTTGATGCAGAAGTTTGCCACGAAATAATACAAAATAATTTAAATAATGACTTTGAAACTACTGAACAAGTTCCGAGTTGTAATTATGATCAAGATAAAAATTGTAAACATTATTTTGATAAACTCTTTAAAGAACGTATTGAAAATGTTGCTCCTTCCGATAATGACAAAGATTTAGAAGATTCAATGAGCAACCGTTTGCTTAGTAATTCTTCATCATGTAGCACATTTTGTACTAGTTCTACGGAAACTGGGGTACTTACTATAAGCCATATTGTAAGATAAGCAATCTTAATTTTTTTCAAAATTTACGTAAAAAATTCTCGAGTCAGGAGTATTACAATATTTGGAAAAAAACACGAAAATTACATTTTAAGGAATTATATGTATTCATGTTCTTCAATGACAATTAAATTAACTGTGTAGTGCTTTCTGATTAAAATTCTATCAGCAAAACTGGTGGTAAATTATTACTTATTTGCCACTACAGTGAAATTACTAAAAAAAATTGTTTAAATTTCTTAATTAAACATGGGTTTCCGTTGGAAAGGGCCGGTACAAAAATTTTTAGTCAAAAATGAGACTCGTATTCCTTAATCAAGTGGCATGACACACGTTAAATGTCTGGGGAAGTTGTAATAACTTGGCTGATTTTCAACCGACTTAAGTTTTTAGTACCTTATTAGAGAGCTATTTGACTCCAACTCATAATTCTGTAACCACTTGAATTCAAACTTAATTCAAAATATCGAAAAAAAAAATGAAAAACTTATAAAACGACGTTTTTTCCCCGTGTAATTCTTTCTTAAACTTCATTTCCGATGCGGTACACCTTACCCATGTCCGATTATCCAGAAATTTTGTGAGACGTATTTATACATCCAAATAAAAGTATCTAACAAGGAAGGTCTTTCATAGGGTACCCACCGATTAACCTGAAACTTGCATATGGAAAAAGGGGCGGAAAATAAGAGTGACCTGTTTTTTTAGCTGCCCAATCTCACATTTAGCGGGTCAAAGGGGAGGGGGAAAACGGGTTTTTCGTTTTTTTTTTTCGATTTTTCACATTTCTTCAAAAGGAACTATATGCACATTTTAAACAGATCGAAATGTTTTTCGAAGGCCTATCCAATGACGTATCGGTTGTTTCCAAATTCGGCTTCGTTAAGTTCCTATCTTCGAAAATGTAAAAATCGTATGGGTAGTTTATATGGAGAGGTACATACGTAGGACCGCCAAAATCATATATAATACTAGCAGGCCCACCCGGAACTTTATCACCGGTAATAATAAATACGGAATTAAAGAAGCTTCAGGATTAGAGTCCCCATTTCTAAAATTGTCCCCTGCAGAATCTTTATTTCATTAAATTTTTATCGTTGAAGTCTTAATTAAAAACTATTTAAAACAAACAATAAAATTCAAACAGCCCCGTTTAGCCCGGAATCATGTTCGTTCCGGTAAAAAAATTTCTTGAGCATTTTCAAACTCTTATATCGTTATTATTGATATCCTTTCGTTCCCAGTATCATTCCATTTCGTTCCCCGTTCTATTCAATTTCGTTCCCTGTTCTATTCGTTTCAATTCATTGAATTCCAATTCATTGTGTTCCATAACATGCGTTGGGCAGGAGGAACCAACATTTCAAGTTTATATGACCAATATTTCAGGAGATAGAAAAGGTTACAAAGTTCACTTCTTTGCAACTATTTGCTCCATTAAAATCGGAATTTTTAAAAAAGGCGTTTTCAGAATGTTTTGAAATCTGATGAGTAGTCTTAAAGGTTTTTAAATTTGAAGTCTTTTGACCCAAAGTGATCTTTAAAATCGGTGCGGTCAATGAAACCTACCCTAACTCACCCTGAAGGAAATTTATAAATATTAGTGAAATCATTTTTGAAACATCATAAAAGGTTTCGTCTATTTTAAAGTTTTACGTCGATGAACCCTAGGACCATTCTTAATATTGGAGAAAACATTTTTTAAACCGAATAAGTAGTTTCGGAGATTTTGAAATTTTACGTTTTTTTAACCAAAACTGGGCGTAGAAAGGGTGTGGTTGATGAAAGCTAGCCCATGTCCACCCTGAAGGACCATTCAAAATGTATATTGGTGATAAAATTTTTGAAATCGGATGAGTAGATTCATAATATTTAAATTTTACGTTTTTCGTGCCAAAAGTGGGCGTATAAATGGCCGTGGTCAATGAAACTCAGCATATTTCCACACTAAAGAACCATACTAAGCATTGTGGAAAAATTTTGGAAATCGTGTGAGTAATTTAGGAGATTTTTAAATTTTAGGTTTCTTGGCAATAAAGTAGGCGAAGAAGTGGGCGTGGTCGATGATTCCTAGCCTATGTCCACCCTGGAGGAACACTCTAAATATTGGTGAAAAAATGTTTGAAATCGGATGAGTAGTCTCATAGATATTTAAATTTTAAGTTGTTTGCCAAAAGTGGGCGTTGAAGTGGGCGTGGTCGAAAAATCCTACACTATGTCCACTCTGGAGGAGCACTCTAAATATTGGTAAAAGCATTTTTTAAATCGGATGAGTAGTTTCAAAGATATTTAAAATTTAAGTTTTTGCCAAAAGCGGGCGTAGAAGTGGGCGTGGTCGATGAAACCCAGCATATGTCCATCATGAAGGACCATTCCAAGTATGTATTGGTAAAAAAATTTGAAATCGGTTTAGTAGTTTTGAAGATTTTTAAATTTTACGTTTTTTGTCAAAAAGTGGGCGTAGAAGTGGGCATGGTCGATGAAACCTAGCCTATGTCCGTCCGGGAGGAACACTCTAAATATTGCTGAAAACTTGATTAAAATCGGATGAGTAGTTCCAGAGATTACTTTCTACAAACAAACAAACAAAAAAACATTCAAACATTACCTCTTTATAATATTAAGTAGTATAGAGTATAGATTCTTTATTAAAATTATACTGACCCGTATTTTTTCGTTTGGCGAAATTTCTGCTAGTTTGGCTTTTATTAGGATTTCCCCGAAAGACCACCTTTTTTCATAAGTTGGCAAACCTTTTTTAAATTTGAGATTGGGCAGCTAAAAAAAACAGGTAACTCTTATTTTTCTCCCCTCATTACCATATGCAAGTTTCAGGACAATCGGTGGGGCCCTCTGAAAGACCTTCCTTGTTAGTTATATTTTCCAGCGTACACAGATAAAAATGAGTTGTTAGATCAAGCACGAAATACACCAGGTTGAGCATTATTTTAATTAAAAGTCATCTAATGAGGAAAATTGTTGGATCAAGCACGAAAATTGTAGGTCAGTCATTGACTGTTCCTTGATTAAACCAATGCTTGATTTGAGTAATTTGTTAATTGCTATTTTTCTGTTATTTTTGATTAAACCAATGCTTGATTTGAGTGAGCGGTTAATCAATAATTTTGTGTTATTTTTGATTAATCCAATGCTTGATCTGAGTGAATGGTTAATCATTATTTTACAGTTGTCGTGTTTTTTGTCAGTCTTTTCAAGTCATTTATTTAAATTGTTTTTTTTTTTTTGTGCCTTATATTATTTTGTTTTTTGTTTCGTCTTGTGTGCGTGCAAGTACTTTTCTATTCGACGACTAACGAAAACTAAAACAAAAAACGCAACAGCGTTCATCGCATTGTTACTCAAAGCCTACTATGATGAGTTTTTTTGTTTTTATGAATTTTTTTGTGAATTTTTCAGATTTGAGCAAATGGTTAATTGATTCAAGTAAAATTTAATTAAATGACAAATTTTAAGCTGAGCAAATATTTAATTGTTTTTTTCCATTGAATATTTTTTTCTGTGTATGTACTAACAATAAGTGGAGGGTATAAAAACACACAATTTTTTCCCCATGACCCTTTCATTGACCTAAAGACAGTCTTTCATATTAATTAATTTCCGCTAAATCCATTAACCCGTGGCGCCCTTCAATCAAAGGTTTTAGATTTTTGGAAAATGTTTACCAACATTTTGAATTTAAAAATAATCTCGTGATACACGAATATCAAAAAAATATGAAATTGGTCGAGCGGTTTTCAAGATACATATAGCCATTTGAAATTAGACAAAAAAATGTATAAACGGTGGTTCATTTCCTACGTTCAAAAAATTAAAAAAAAATGGGTTTTGGTGAAAATTTTCTAACAAAACAATATTTTCATCTAAGGGCGACATATGTTAAAATGATCTTATGTGAGAAAAATCATTTTTTTTTTAGTTTTTTTTTTTGTATTTTTGTTAAGCAATGAAAAATTCTTATTCTAAAAAAAGTTCAAAGTCCTGCACTTGGACCCGTTAAAATTTTTCTCGTTCGTTATATCGAATATTCATTAAAGCTAGATTCGTTAAAATGGTCTTTCACTGCATTGCGAACACAAATATCAAACTCAAGACTGCTAAAAACGGAAGGTTTTCATGTTCCAAAAATTAAAAAATAAATCTCCATATTAAAGTTTCTTGACTTCAATGGTCATAAATAGGGATGGGATTTCCATGAAAATACATGTTTTTTGTCGATAGTCTAAAAACGATATAGATTAATTATCTTTCCGAATCAAGAAATTTGCGTTGAAATGGCATCAATTTGTTTTTGCATATTTATGCATATTTTTGTATATCTTGGTTTTAATTGCATATTTCCAACTTTTAAGTAAATACACTCAAAATAAATTCTCTGTCCAATCAGCAGAAAAATTTGCTGAAAATACACCCATTTTGAGCCATATGAGAAATCTGCTGATTTTAGCAGACACGGTTTGCTAAATATCTGTCATAAGAGGTGAATAAATATAACAAGAAAAAAAAAACATACGCCGCCAGCCAGCATCGAACTCACTACCTTCCGATTTGAAAGTACACTTCTTAACCACTACGCTACGGAAGCTTATACTTTTATCTGGCGTTTTAGTTATTAAGCATGTGTGTTGTTCGACAGCAGAGAAATCTGATTTTAGCAGAAACATCTGCTGATTTTAGCAGAAAAATCTGCTGATTTTAGCAGAAAAATCTGCTGATTTTAGCAGAACAATCTGCTGATTTGAGCAGAATAATCTGCTGATTTGAGCAGCAGATTTTTCTGGGGGGGCTTAGCCCCCCCCAGAAAAATTTTAGCCTCCCCCCAGAATTTTAATCACTCACAATTTTTTTTTAATAATTTAATGATTTCATTAATTTTTGCAACAATAAATAATAATAATGAGCCTTTAGGACTCGTTATGATTATTCCACGAGTCTTAAGGACTCGTAATGATTATTATATTAGATCTAATAGTTTTTCCCATTGAAAAATAGTCTGAATTATTGAAAAAAGTTTTTATATGAATCTGATGTTTTTGACAGTGATAAAAACTTTTCCGAATCTTAGGGTTTTAACTTCAGGAAAACATTTTATCTTCTTTGATTTAAAAAAGTGTCTAAATTCTAAGGGGTTTTTTATAGATAAAAGTTACTGGCAGAAAGAATCTGAGAATTTTGACTAATTATCATTAACTTTTTACAATCATCAGAACTTTTTCTTAAAAAAAATCATAGCAATCTAAAGATTTTACTATAGGGAAAACATTAAAAATCTTTCATTCTCAAAGCGTATCTGGGAGTTCTAAATTTCCAAAAAATATTCAGAATCAAAATTTGTTAAAAAAAATATAAATTTTTAACCGCTTTCGGGGGGCATTCGTTTCTAGGACACCTAGACGCATGTTAAAGGGAACGCTTCAGGAATAGGTCTGGGTTTTTCTATTAAAAAAAAAATACCAAAAAATTCAAAAAAAATCTAGTGAGGCTTTAAATTGAAATTTATTTGTTTCAAAAACTATTTTAAATTTTAAAAATAAGAAAATTTTTTCTTTTTATAGATTGTCTTAATTTCAAAAAAAAATCTTGTTTACATAAAATTTTACATGTTACTATTTAAACCCGGCGTTAATTTTTGCTTTTAAAGAAGTTTTTCGTATGAAACCAATATTTTTTTTTTGACATACTTTATTTTTTAGTGCATATTTTTAATTTTTTAGCGCATATTTTAAATTTTCATAAAACTAAAGATTAATTTAAAACAAATTGGCTGTACTCTGCTATCAAAGTTTCAAGAAAATTAAATCACATTTTTCTTAAAAAAATCTCAAATTTTCAGACATTTTTGCCAATGAAAAATTTCAATGGACGTCCCAGTGCGATGGATTGAATCTGTTGTAGGTACACTGTAATTTGTCCACAGTGTTACGACAAACACATACATATTACAAGTACTTATACCAACTCATACTTAACATAAATTTATTAACAATATAAGCATCACTTTGGGAATAATGTTTTATATGAAATAAATAAATACAGTACGAAGGAGTATGTAAAGAATAAATTTTACCTTTTTGTGTTTGTGTTGTGTTGAAAAGGTAAATTGTCTGCATTGTAACATACAGACAATAAGGAAATGATATGCAAAATTTAAAGTAGCATAATATAATAAACATAAACCAAACATGTTATTATGGGAAAAATAAATAAAATATAATTTTTGTTGAATGAACATTAGGGTGGAGCAACTTTAGCTTTTTTCGAATTTCGATAAAGTCTGGGTCGGGAAAGTGGCTGTTTAGGTTCGATATTAACACCCAAAAATATAGGACCTGTACGAAAATGACTTTGGGTTCCTTTTTTGACTTGAAAATCGAAACGTTAAGAACAAAGTGAAAAAAAAAAATTTGTTGTAAAAAAAAAATTTATTTTGGTCTGTAAAATTTTTTTATATATTGTTTTTTGTTTCTTATTTTGCAAAAAAATATTACTCAAAATATTAAGTAATATTTGCTCAAAATTTAAATTTTTAATTATCGTATAATTTAATTTGGCATTTAATGCAATTTGAAATTAATTAAAAAAAACCAAAATATTTTTTTTTGTAAAACAAAATTTTTCTGATTCAAAAAAAATAATAATTATATTTTTACTTTGTCCGTAACTTTTCGATTTTCAAATCTAAACATGAAACCCAAAGCCAATGTCCTAAAGGTTCAATATTTTTGTGTGTTTATATTGACCATATAAGGCAACTTTCCCGACCGCGACGTTTTTGAAATTCAAAAAAAGCTAAGTTTGCTCCAACCTAATAAACAAGGATTTCAATTTATGAAAATCACATGATGTTTTTACAAGTGATGTTTCGTTTTTTGATTGTATACATGATTTTCATATTTTTTTTTAAATTACTTAAAAGCTTGCTCATGCATAATATTGTGGTATGTTTTAAAAAATAAAAACATGTAATAAATTTCGTGCTATCAAATTTGATTGTATAAAGAATTTTAAAATAATTAATGAATTTTCCAAAATATGTACATTAGGCGCTATGCAGAATTGGTAAAAAAAGATGCTAAATCGATGTTGTTTAAATTTCGGGAAGATCCCACTTCATCTTGAAGTGCCTATTCAGCTCTGAAATTTTCACTTTTCTAAGCCAAAGAGATTTTTTTAAAAAAATTTTCAAAAATTTAAATTTGATCAGATCTTCATAATTTTGAATTTAACGAGGTCTAGGTAATAATATCTATTCACTCAGAAAAAAATGAACTAAAAATGCGAAAACTACACTCAAAATAATAACTCTGTAAAATACTCTGTAAAATGACTGTAATCTCAATTCAACAGATATTTGACAGAGTTTCTGTCAAAATACAGATTTAATGAATATACTTTGTATTTTGTTGTGACAAAAAAACAGAGTTTCATCTGTTATATTACGTTTAACATTGTAATCTTAATTTTACAGATAATTAACAGAGTTTTCTGCTGAAATACAGATCTAAGCAAAATACTTTGTATATTTTTATAACCAAAAATGTTTTTTGTAAAAACTCTATTTTGAGTATTTTTTTGTTACTAAACACCATATCTGTATTCTTTTTGAAAAAAAAAACTGAAAAAGTACCAAAAAAAGTTATGAAAAGAAAAAATCTTTTCAGAAATCTTATAAAATGTTTTCAAAATAACATGATTTTAATAAAACTCTGTAAATTTACAGAGTTTCTTTCTGTAAAATTTTATTTGCATCAAATGCATTTTACAAATACATCTGAATTTACAGAATTTTTCTTTGCTAAATGGTGGTTTATTTAACCAATATTTTACTAGAAACTCTGTAAATTAACAGTTTTTTTTTTCTAAAATCATTTTACAGGGTTTTAAAGTTAAATTAAAGAGTTTTCTCTCTTAAAAGGCTTGCTTATTTAACCAATATTTTACTATAAACTCTGTAAATTAACAGTTTTTTTTTTGTCAAAATGATTTTACAGTTTTATAGTTAAATTACCAAGAAATGTTGCTAGCTGGAAAAGTATGGTGTACGGTGTTATTATTTTGAGTGTAACTAAATTCAAGGAAAATTGATAATGATTTAGCTCCATTGGCATGTTTCCCTTCTGTTAAGTTCATATTTTTCTAAAAAATAAGGGAAGAAAAATATTTTAATGTTATGACAATTTGAACTAAATGGAAAAAAAATATTTCAATTAAGTTCATACACATTTAAGGACCCGATTGGGTGACGACCCCATTGGGTTCGGACCCCATTTAAGGAAAATAATAAAAAATGTTCCTAACAGCTAAGAAAATTTCCCAAATTTTAGTTAAATTTAATTAAATTGTGGAAAAATGTATAAACTATTTTGAAGAAAAATGGTCCAAAGTTTAAGTATGGTCTTTTAAAAAAAAAAATGTCAAAAATTATCAAAAATTCATATTTGGCCAGATCTTCCAAATTTAACGAGATCTAGGTAATAATATCTATTTAAATTTTAAATATCAGCTTTATACTATATCGACTACCTCAAAAAAACAGAGGTTGGAAACATGCAAACATTTTGGAGAACCCCGAATATTAAATTTTAGCAATAATGTAAAAAATATGAGGTTTTTCTAGAGTTCTCAACTATTTAAAGTATTTTAAAAACCGGTTTTCTAATAGTTAGCAAAACCATCTTTGTTTTAAAAACCGGTTTTCGATTTTTTTTAGTAAAAAACCGGTTCAAGTAAATTAAATTTCTGTTAGAATTTTAAAAAAATAATTTTCATTGCGAAATGACTAAATGGAATTATGAAAAACGTATACAAAACGAAACTAAAAAAAAAACTGAACTAAAGACAAAGTCTGTTTGAATATTATTCAACTTAAGGTCAAGTTGACAATCAGTTTTAATGAACAAACAGATTTTTCACATAAAAATATGTATAATTAAAATAATATTTTTCATAAAAACATAAAAAAGAATGATATTAAATAAAATATGGCCAACACGTTTTTCCATAACACGCATACTATTAAAAATAAAATACACACATACAAACATGTTAAACATTAAGACAAAGTGAAAGTGAAAATTTCATTATAAAGCCACGTATTATAAACTCACACAATAAGGGAGGAGTGGCTTTTAAATGAACAAAACTATACAAAGACGAATGTAAAGACTTAAAAAGGATAAATATGTGTATATATGTGTGTAATCTTGTATTATAAATGAATGAGAGTTATATGAATTCATGTTTTATTATATTTTCTTTATCAAAAAAAAAAAAATGTTTGCATGTTTGATTTTCATTTCCAGAGAATGGAAAGAAACAAAAAAAAATCTAATAGATAATGGAGCACACACACTTACAAAACTGTCTAGAAAAATCGCGTTTTTAACCTGTAAGTGTCAACAATAGCCAAAGAAAAAGAAACATACCGGACAACTGGCAAGACTAGTCGACTAAACAGAATGAGTTTTCAAATTTTGTAAAATATCATATATAAAAGAAATAACGGAAAATACCAGAAAAACATCGAATTGGTTATTACTACAACAACTATGAGTGATTTGGTTTTTACAAAACTTTAATCAACGTGCTTTGGTGCTTTATGTACAGTACCTATCCCCAGTAATAATAATAAACGAAAAATATATTAACCATTTTACTGATTCTCTTAACTTATTTGGAGTTTTGGTACAAAGTATAGAAAATCTGTGGCCTTTTAAAATATTGGTCTCCCGCATCTTTGACAGCAACATTTTTTAATTTTTTGCTTGGACGGCTTAACAACCAAGCAAAACTTTGATAACCAAATAAGGTAGCTTATTTTACACCATTCTTCATTGATGATTTTATCATGGGATGAGATTCAAAGTAATGCATACGAGTAAGGTATAAAATATAGCATACCAGAACATAACACACTAAAAGAATTATGTCATTAACTCTTTGTAGTTTATTTAAAAAGTCCCAGCAAAACTTAGATTACCAAATAAGGTATAAAATAAGGTATAGTATCTCTTATTTTATACATTGCAGCATTGATGATTTTAACAGGCGACGAGACTAAAAGTAATGCATCCACATTATCACAAAGAATACCAGTAAGGTATAAAATAAGTCATAAATTTATAACGAAGAATACGAGTAAGGTGTAAAATATATGATATTTTATAGGTTACGAGAAATGAAATAATATCGCATACCAGAAGATAATATATAAGGTGTTACGAGTAGTGAAAAAGTAATTTTGTATTAAATTTACTCACGTGATAGTAAGTGAGTGTAAGTCGATAAAATATGCTCGTGAGTGTGTGTCGTTAGAAATTTCCTGTCGTGAGCCCATCTCTAGTTTAAACTTAAGATTTTTTTTAAAAATAATTATTTTTTATGTTATTGTAATGCATTATGCATCCAATTATAAATAATGCATTATTTCAAACTTTCAAATAATACATAATGTAACCAAATATAAGTCATCCATGATTTAATGTTTAGAAATAATACAAAATATGAAATACATTTTTTCCAATAATCATGCATTACGTAGCAAATTATTAGTAATGCATTATTTTTCATTTTAAAATAATACGTTGTGGAACAAATGTTTGGTAAGACATCCTAAAATAATGCTACAAATAAGGCATATACATTACCTGGTAATGTGTTATATAATCACTACCCATTACCAAAGTTTTGCTGGGGTATTACGTTTTGTCGTTTTTAAAAGAAAAAACATTTGTTCAATGTTCGCGAAACTTGGAGCAGATGGCACCACCATAATGCTTTCACCGCCACTCCAGCATTTCAAACTAAAACGAAATACCCTTACTGTCGCCAAAGCAAATCGAAGATGGAAGGAACTTGGGACAAGTCGTATAAGCAGAATTTTATGGCCACGCTATGATTTAGGAAGAACTAAATTCTTACTTACACTTACGAGAATAGAATGTCGTATGTTGACAGGTTTAATAACGGGACACTATCTTGTCGGAAAACATGCCAAGCACATGAATCTTATTACCGACGCAAGCTGTAAAATGTGCGAGACACCAGGCGTCGAGGAGACCATTGAACACATCCTGTGTCACTGCCCGGCTTTGGCACGAACTCGACTATCAATTATAGGAAGTTCACAGTTCGAGACTTTGGAGGAAATAACGAGAATAGACCTGAAAAGTTTAAAACAATACGCAATGAAGGTCAATGTATTTAGTTTACATCGATAAGCGGAAAAAGTTTTGTGGTATCGCTATGGACCAATTGGTCTATGCGGAGTGCCATCTGGCACCGCCACCCTAACCTAACCTAAAGAAAAGTCATTAGTTTTTATTTACTTGTGTTGGTTATTTTTTTGTAGAAAAAAAAAATCCAAAAATTATTTATAGAAATATAAAAACATGTTTGTATCAAGTGACTTTGGCACGATGCACAGTGGGGAAAAATGGACTTTTTTTGTCCAATTTTCCCTACAGGTCGCAATTCTTAACCGATTTTGATTTTTATTTTTTTGTATTTTAGCTTATGGCTTATGGTGGATTTTTGAAAAAAAATTTCGGATTACTTTTTATATTTTCCTAAAGTTCAGAAAATTTCCATTTTTTTCAGTTTTTTTGCAATAAAAAATGTATTAGGCATGGGACGAATGTGCTTTATGGACTAAATTAAAGGTATTGGAACCCCTTATCAACGACGTGATTAGTATTTTAAAATATATTATTATTTCGGTTTTTAAAACCAGACAAAAATTCAAGAATTTTCAGTTTTAAAAGCCTATATCTTTAAAAATAACGTACCAATTTCAATGAAATCTTTTTTATATTAAAGCTTATGTTTTGCTTAGTCAAAATTGGTACACAAAATTTTTTGAAACAAATATTTTATTTTTTTGCTTAAATTTTACCTTATGATTTTTGGAATTTCAAAATTATTTTTTAGTCTGTTTTAAAAGAAAAAAAGTTGTTACATTGTAAATTCGAAAAAAAGAGTTAAACAATTTTGCAAAAATACTTTATATACCAGTAATGGTTAAGAAAATGATAAGCTTTAATTTAAAAAAAAAATTTAATTGAAATTGGTACATTATTTAAAATGATATAGGTACTTAAAAGTGAACATTTTTAAGTTTTCAGATGTTTATAAAAACCAAAATAATAATAAATTAACAAATGCTATTAATGTCATTTATAAGGGGTTCAAATACCTTTAATTTTGTAAATACAGCTTATTCGTCCCCTGCCTTTTAAATTTTTTAGAGCAAAAATTCTAAAAAAATTAATATTTTCTGAACTTTAAAAAAATATTCAAATAAAACAAAAACGATTTTTAGAAATCCACCATGACAGACCGATGAGGAATTTTATTAGCTAAATTTCAAAAAAAGAAAAACTTAAATCGGTTAAGAATTGCGACCTATAGGCAAAATCGGACAAGAAAAGTCCATTTTTCCCCACTGTGCGATGGGTAGAGTGTCTGGCCAGAATGTAGTTGATTGCGGGATCGATTCCCCAAAAATTTTATTAAAAATTTTTAAAAAAATATTTCAATAAAAAATTGTAAAAAATTACCTACGAAATCATTAATTTTTATTGTTTTCGTAGGTTATTTTTTTGAAATTTGTTGGTAAAAATAGCAGAACTATCATTAATTTTTAATGTTTTCGTTGGTTATTTTTTTCGAATTTGTTGGTAAAAAAGAGTGAAAAAACGTAATTTTTTGATGTTTAATGTTATTTATTTTAGAAAATTTTGTCAACAGTAAAAAATAAATGTTGATGTTTTTAAAACAAATGAATAATTACTGGGATGGTTTTTAATTGTTTATTCACTGGTTTTAAGTGTGTTTTTCATTTGTTTTTGCCTACAAAATATTTTGAGTGTACACCTTTTGATCTCTGAGATGCAACGCTGCACCAAAATTACTCCATGGAAATTTTATTAATATTTTTCCTCAAATGTACTCTATATTGCGCAACTTTTGGCGTAAAATTTTTGGACAACAAAAAAAAAAAAAGTTTTTTCAAAATGCACTAAGATTGCAATCTTTAGTTGCTGGTAGCCAACTGGTTTTTTGTCCAAAAATTTTTTTGTTATTTTTCCCGTAAAAGGGTCCTAAATCCCCATCGTTTAAGGGGGCAAGCTAAAAATATTTGAATTCGGGACGCGCTAATTACCATATTACGATGATTTTAACATGATAATGTTTTTAGGCTGGGTCTAATTTTAAAAAAGTTGTAGGATGCCACCTCAGTTTTACTACACTCAAAAAAAAAGTGAACTAAAATCTGGGAAAATTAACTCAATTTTGAGAAAAAGAGGGAATGATTTGGCTCCAAAGATTTTTTTTCTTGGTTTTAGTTCATAATTTTCCCAAAAATAAGGAAAACTAAGTTATTTAATTTTAAGCCAATTTTAACTAGAAAATGGGAAAAATTATACTTAACATTTAAGAAATAGATTGGGTCTAGACCCTGGACCATGGGTTCGGACCCCATTTAACTCAAGACCCCGTTGGGTCCTTTAAGGGTCCCCATAGATTTTGAACCAAAACTTGTGTCCGTTTCGCTCTAACTTGCTTAGTTTTTGAGATACGGTAATAAGGGCCCTATAGGGTCTTGAGAATCTTAAAAACCGGATAACTCAAAAACTATTAATCGGAGAGCTTTCGGGTATTTTGCGGAAGTGTTCTACGAGTCAAGAGCTACAAAATGCCGTTAGACGTTTTCTCGTGTTGGCAGTATTTACCGAGATATGTGTATCTATAAAATCTCGGGAATTTCAAATTTTAGATCTAAAATTAGGGTCTTGAGACCCCGACAGATACGCAGAGCTAGGTTGTTCCATATTTTTCTTTGTAGTCTTTCTTTTGAAAATTTCATCCGTTTCGCTCTATCTAGCTTAGTTTTCGAGATATCGCCATTTTGAATTTTTAACTAAATTCTAAGAAGTTATTTACTAAATTCTCAGAAGTCATTAACTAAATTCTAAGAAGTACACTTCCTCAATTCAAAGAAGAGAAATATGATGATGTTTTTTTTAGTAAATTTTAACTCAACTTGAACTAAATTGTTTTTTAAGAAATATGTCTTAAAAATAAAGATACGATTCTTAGATTTATGGAAAATTTCTTTGGCAGTAAGAATTTTTTTCCTAATATTTAAAAAATCCATTTAAAGAAAACTTTGAACTAATTATAAGTAAATAAACTAAAATTTTTTCCTCATAGTTAAGAAAATTTCTAATTTTTAAGTTAAATTTAACTAAATTTTAGGAAAATTCATGATAAATTTTCAAAGACATTTTTTCCTTAAATTTAGTTATGACTTTTTTTTTCAGTGTATATAAGCTAACAATTAACGAAAAAGAAAATAAGAATTACTATTTTCATTTTCTTAAAACCAAAAATTTTAGTAAATTGGGTTTGTAACATGGATAATAATTCACCTCGTGGTGAATAAAAAAATATTCACCAGCTGGTGAATAAAACGTAACAAATTTATTTTTTAACAAAAATTTATTTTTTCATCAATTTTTTTTTTTTTCATTAAATTCTTTTTTTCGCCATTTTTTTTTTTCACCAAATTTTTTTTTTCATAAAATTTTTTTTTTTCATAAATTTTTTTTTTTTCATTAAATTTTTTTTTTATAATTTTTTTTTTTCATAATTTTTTTTTTTTTCTTTATTTTTTTTTATTTAAAAAAAAAATATAAATTTTTCAGATTTTTTTTTTATCCATCACATTTTTTTTCATAAATTTTTTTTTCATCTATTTTTTTTTATCATAATTTTTTTTCATCAATTTTTTTTTCATAATTTTTTTTTCATAAATTTCATTTTTTCATAAATTTTTTTTCTTCAAATTTTTTTTTGATCAAAATTCTTTTTTATATTTTTTTATGTTTTTTTATTTTTTTCACATCTTCAGCAAAACATTATCATGATTTAATGTTTTGGGCAAGAGTTCAAAATTCGCAGGCATTTTTTATTGACGATGTGTCGGATCTTCATTAATACAGAAGGGTTTATTTGAATTTGGGGTGAGGATTAGGGTTCAAGTTAGTTTAAAGATTTATTAAAACGTTTTAATATTCTTAAAATATCTTTTAAAACATTTTAAAATTAAATATGTATTTACAAAATTTTTCAAGCCCAAAAAATTAGAAAAGAATACAAAATATAAACAAACAAAATTTATTCAATTATTCAAATTTTTGATTTTTCAACTTTCTGATTTGACTTACTAGTTTTGTTGCCTTGTTTTCGAGAAATCAAATGTTATAACATGTGCGTATGAGTAATATCAACACTTAAAAATATTTAAAATAGTGATGGGAGCGTGAGTCAGCTTTTATTCACGCACAATATTTTATTTTACTAAGAGGGGAGCAAAATAAGATATACCTGTTTTTTTATAGCTGCCCAATCTCACATTTAGCGGGTAAAAGGGGAGGGAAAAATAGGATTTTTTCGTTTTTTGAGGATTTTTCCCATTTCTTAAAAAAAAACTATATGCACATTTTATACAGGTCGAAAGATTTTTTGAAGACCTATCCAATGGTGTATGGGTCGTGTCCAAATTCGTTAAGTCCGTTATTGTCAAAAATGTATAATCGTTGGGGTAGTTTATATGGAGATGTATAACGTACGACCGCCAAAATCATATAAAATAGTGTCTATCAAAATTAAGCTGACCCATTCGTTTGGCGAAATTCCTACTAGTTCGGTTTTTATACGAATTTTCCCGAAAGCCCTTAATTTTTCATAAGGTGGCAACCCTTTTTTAAATTTTAAATTGGGCAGCTAAAAAAAACAGGTAACTCTTATTTCCCCCCCCCCCCCCCCCCCCTGTGAAAGATCTTCCTTGTTAGTTGTGCCAGTCGAATTTAGAGTCAACTTCATGGTTTAATAACAACAACCAAAATTTTCGTTTGCGATAACCGAAATTTGTTTATAACAACTTAACTTCTGTTGGCTCAAAAAAATTTCTGAATCACAAGCGAAATTTTCGGCGTCTGTAACACAGTGTAACACCCAAAATCGGAATGGTATGAAACCAAAAGCAAATTAAAGTTGACATATTCCATAACAAAACCCTCAAGGTTTTTTTCTAGTTCGGAGCTAGATTTTTTTACACGCATTTGAAGTTAGTGAAATTTTATTTTAATTATAATATTAAATGGTTGTAAACTGTATTAGTAGCGTATGATTAATATTGTAATTGCATTTAAATAACAATCATACGCAACGGTGTCCAGTGGTTTATTTTAATAATTGTCTTTAAATAACAATCATACGCAACGGTGTACATGGACGTATACAGGGGGAGGGCACAGGGGGCACGTGCCCCCCCTTTTCGATTTGAAAATTTTTAAAAATTAATACACTGCAACGCATTGTACAAAAAAATACACAGGTATCAAAATATTTTGGTTTTTAAAGAAAAGATTTTAGTTTTTTTTTTAGTTTGTGCGATCGGCAGTATGGCTTTCGTAGAAGTCGTTCTACGGGAGACCTGTTAGCGTTTCTTTCGGAACGTTGGAGTCGTTCCATCCACCAATTTGGTGAGAGCAAAGTGGTTGCTCTGGATATTTCCAAAGCATTCGATCGTGTGTGGCACGGTGCCCTCGTTTCAAAGCTTATTGCTTTTGGTGTCGGTAGTGAATTTTCTAGTTTTATATCGAGCTTTCTCTGTAACCGCACTATACGTGTTGTTATAGATGGGGTTTCATCAGATGAATTCCATCTTAATTCGGGGGTACCGCAAGGTTCCGTTCTTTCTCCCACACTTTTTCTTATTTTTCTAAATGACCTTCTAAGTCAAACTTCCAATCCTATCTATTCTTTCTCAGATGACAGCAACATTTGTCATTCATTTTCCTTTAATCATAGACTAAGCCTTACCGAGGTTGAAGCTATGAGGCAGAACATGAATGACACACTCAATCACGACCTTTCGACGATCACTGAGTGGGGTCTTGCTAATAGGGTCGATTTCAATGCTCGTAAGACCCAGTGTTGTATGTTGACCCACAGACGGTCTGTGGAATCAACGTCATCTGTATACATGGGGGGTATAGCTATCGAGGAATCAGACACTCTTGATGTTCTAGGCATGAAAATTCAATGTGATGTTCGCTGGAACCAGCATGTTTTTCAAGTGTCGAAAGAAGCATTCAAGTGCCTTGGTTTTTTAAAACGGTGCAAGAATTACTTCACTACGTCTGATCTCCTTACTATCTATACCTCCTATATCCGACCGAAAATGGAATACAACTCCCATATCTGGGCAGGAGCTTCAAGGTCTATCTTGGAGCTTCTGGACCGGGTGCAAAGGAGTGCGTTGAAGCTCATCAATGACAGTAGGGTATCCAGCTCTATTGACTCATTGGAGCATCGTCGGAATGTGGGTTGTGTGTCATTGTTCTATCGATATTACCACGGTAAGTGTTCAGCTGAGATAGGCAAACTCTTCCCGGAGACGCGGGTGCATGCTCGTAGTACTCGTCTATCCAGTAGATCACATCCATTCGTAGTCGAATGTCCAATGTATCGCACAACGCATTACAGAGAAAATTCGTTTCTCAGTCGAACCAGCCGTATGTGGAATAAACTTCCTGCAGTTGTCTTCCCAGTCAGCTACGACCTAGAAAAATTCAAATTAAACGTCCACAAACACTACTCCCTCTTTCCTCCTCCTCATAACCTATTTTCCTAATACCAACACAATGCATTGCATTAGTAGGGGGCATCCCCTGAGTGTTGGCTCAAAGTAAAAAAAAAAAAACTCAAGAGCGTAATCTAATTTCATTTCAAAAAAGCAATTCGAAATATATGTAAAATGTGTTTAAAAAACACATAAAATGGTTTTATCTAATAAAAATTATGCATGAGGATCATAAAAAAAAGTCTAAAAAAATGTCTAAAAAAATTTATAACTACAAGATTCTAAGATTAAATTGTGAGATTCTGAAATGTTATATCTATAGGAGATTCTCAGATTCTAAAAATATTTTTTCGTCAGGAAAATTGTTATATTTTGGAATTTTTTTTTTCTTATTGAAAAATTGTTAGATTCTAAAACATTTTCTCTACAGAAAATTTTGAAATTCTTAGTATTTTTTCTATAGACAAACTATCAGATTCCAAACTATATTTTCCACAGTAAAATTTTCATATTCTCAAATATTTTTATACAAAAATATATCAGATTCTGAAACAATTATTATATAAAAACTTTTTAGATGCTGATACTTTTTCTATCAAAAAAATCTTAAATTTTGAATCTTTTTTATAGAAAAATCATAAAAAATGGTACCACGGAACAAGCTAAAATCTAAAACAGCGCGATCACCAGACTTTTTAATGAATATGAATTTGGAATATCTAACAACAATTTTTGGATATAAATCTAAAATTTTCAATCTAGCATTTTTTCTGGGTTAAAATTGCACAAACAAAGTTTTGTAACTATACTCAAAAATACTTAAACCTCAAAAATTTGCCCAAAATACTCCCATTTTGATCCGTATGAGAATCGGCTAATTTTAGCAGACGCGTTTTGCTAAATTTCTGTCTGGATAATCTAGGTCGAGTCAGCAGAAAAATCGGTCAAAACAGACATTTTTATGGCTCTCACTCTTACGTGAAGCAATAAATACGGGGGGGAGGATAGGGGGTATGATTCTCAATATGCTTTTCGTCAAGGTCATAGCACTACATCTTTGCTTCTTAGGCTTTCGGATTCTATAAGAGAAAATATCAATACGAATAAGCAGAGTGTTTTAGTATCTCTTGATCTTTCTAAAGCCTTTAATTCAATTTGTTTTTCAAGGATGATAGTTAAACTTAGGAGTGAATTCAAATTTTCAAAATCTGCTTGTAGCTCATTTTGTCTTACCTGTGTGGTAGGTCTCAATTTGTTGAGCTCAATGGTGAGAGATCTAATACGCTTTTTCTTCATTCAGGAGTACCTCAGGGGTCTGTCTTAGGACCTCTATTGTTTATTTTATACGTAAATGATTTGCATACTTATGTCTACCAACTCTAGGTCCTGTAAGACTTTCTTGTTTGCTGATGATGTTTTTCTATTATTTTTCGGAAATCGAGCTTTTTGTGATGTGTTAGAGAGCAACATTAATAGCTGTCTAGATCGTGTGTTGCAATGGACTTTGATAAATTCACTAACTATCAATCCATCTAAGACCAAAGCAATTATGTTTGGTCCTACTAATCGTTTTGTTGTTGATCTTAATATCTTCTTGGGAGATGTTGAGATTGAGCTGGTTGAGCAGCATAAATGTCTGGGTGTTGTTCTTGATAGCAAGCTATCTTTTAAACCTCATATTGATGCATTGTCTGGTAGAATTTGGGGTGCTTTGCGGAAGATTTATTCTACAAATGTTTTTCTTCCTTTTCGTGTTAGGCGGAGATTAGCACATGCACTTCTGATGTCACAGGTGATATATGGCCTTGAAATTGTTTCAGGTATTGTGGGTATTCATTTTTCAAGATTAAGACGTATTGTTAATACAATTGTAAGATTTGTATATAGTGTTCGACGTAGGAATCATATTTCTGGTTATGTTAAACAATTTCTTGGTTGTTCTTTTAAAAATTTTGTTAATTATCGTAACTTATCTTACTTCCATCGCGTTGTTAAAAGTGGAAAACCCTTACGTGTATGCAGTGCTTTTATGTTTTCACGTTCTTCTAGAAATCCACAGATTTCTATTCCTCGTATTTTTAAATCAGCATTTGAAAGGTCTTTATTATAAGAGTCGCTAGATGTTGGAATGGATTACCTCTTGAGTTGCGTGTTTTCTCTCATTCTAATAACGTGTTTCGACTAAAACTTTTGGATCATTTTTCTAAATTACGCTGATTTTGTCGCTTATTATTTTATTACCTTGAAAGGTAATGCTGAACTTAATAAAAAAAAAAAAAATCTGGGTGGGTTATTGCTAATTTTGGACCTTATTTCTGATTCATTCTGCTTTTTTTTCCAAATGTTAAATTTTAATATGCATTGCGGCTGGGGAGCCAAATAGGTAGTATGTTATGTATTTAATATATTTTTTTTATGTTGTATTTAGTCTTAAGAACTCAGGTTTTATTACTATATAGTACATATAAATTTTGGCCTGGATGGCTTTGTATTACAATATTGAATTAATAAATAAAATAAAAAAAAAAATATAGTTAAATCTGCGATGACTAAAAAAAAATGAAAGTTGTGCCCCCCCGTTTTCAAATTCCTGGATACGTCGCTGACGGTGTACAGTGTTTTTTTAATAATTTGGCTATTCAGTAAATAAGTACTGGACCGATTGCAGCAAAATTCATACCAGTTATAGCTAAAGTAATTTAGAGCTTGGAAGCTGGACCCTACGTGTTCAATAAGGGCACCATCAGGGGCCCTTAAAGTAGGACATGTTTAGTACACAAAAACTTTAAATGCTTTAAATTCAACAACTTTAAATGTGTGTAAAAAAAATCTAGCTCTGATCAAAAAAAAAGGCCTTGAGGGCTTTGTTATGGAAGCGTAAGCTTTCATTTGCTTTTGGTTTCATTCCATTCCGATTCCGAAAGTTCGATTTTGTATCACTGTGTAATACTTAAAACCATGCATGTTGGCTCTAAATTCGACTGGCACAATTAAACTGTTTTCTCTGTGTAGTAGAACATTATTTTCACATTGAAATAATATCCCAGCAAAAATAAATCGAGATTTTGGCGACATAGCATCTTTTTATAGCATACCGAAGCGCATCCAAAGAGCGCTCTTGAAGATGCAGTAAAAGTAAGGAAAAAAATTTTAATTTTTTCTTAAGATTTTTTGTATAAAATTATTTTTTAATAAAATTTTATACTTGCTTTCCTTTTTAAAATTTTTAACACTTTTTGAATGAAAAATATTGAGTTTTGGACAAAGACACATGATTTGACTGCATCATTATTGCCCATTAATCGGCGCTGCAAAGAGTGCTTCAAACATAACATCTTTAACACATTTGGAATGATGGCGAATAGGACGACAAAAAAACAGCGAATGCTTTTTTGTTATTTCAAAGAATAGATAAATTTCCATTTATATTTCAAAAATTTCTATTTATATGTATGTATGTTTATCAGAAATTTCCATTTATATTACAGAAATTTCTATTTATGTTTCAGAAATTTCCAATTGTATTTAAGAAATTTAAATTTGTATTTCTTAAATTATCTAAATGCTTTTCAGAAAATTTTATTTAGAATTGCTATTAAGAAAATTTTAGTTAAAAAAAATCCACGTATATTTCAGAAATTTCCAATTGTATTTCAAAAATTTGTTTCTCGCTTTCAAAAATGTTTGGTAATTTTCAGGAATGAATTGACGATCGTTTTGGGGGTGTTCGAATTCCCCCATCATCAGAATTCTTTAGAAAATTAGGTAATACTGTTAGCATGCAAACATCAAATATTCATACTCTAAATAATCTCAACTTAGTGAAAAAGCAAATATGATTTTCGAAGTTCAGAAATATTTAACGGATTCTCTGAACTAGTCAATAGCATTTAAGATTTTCCAATTTTATTTCAAAAAATAGCCAATTGTATTTCAGATTTTCCAATTGTATTTCAAAAATAGTCAAGTATTTCATCTTTATTCTGCTTAAATCAGCTCTGAAAAGATACATGAATTCACTGCAACTTTACAGAGCTTTAATCAGCACTCTAAAGAAACCTGATTTCAGTGCATCTTAAGAGCCCTTGTTATGTGTATCCAACTAGCGCTCTAAAGTGTGACATCGCCTTAGAGATTCATGCATGAATTCAGCAGGTTTGGATGCGCTCCTTGACTCGAGTTTCCTTTCCAAAAGCTGCTGCCAGTTCAGCAAAATTTCTGCTGGGTAATATAATAATTATGCAATATTTTTTAATTCAGTTTTTTTTATTTCAAATATAAACTATCGTAAAATTTTTAAAATTTTAAAACACAAAATTTGGTTATCACAGCACAAATTTTGCTGAACTGGCAGCAGCTTTTGGAAAGGAAACTAGAGTCAAGGAGCGCTTCCAAACCTGCTAAATTCATGCATGATTCTCTAAGGCGATGTCACACTTTAGAGGGCTAGTTGGATACACCGAAAAAGCGCTCTTAAGATGCTCTGAATTCACATCTCTTTAGAGCGCTGAAAAAATCGCTATAAGGATGCAGTGAATTCATGTATCTTTTTAGAGCTGATTTAAGCAGAATAAAGATGAAGCACATTTGAAATTACAAAATTACAAATTACAAAATCTGAAATACAATTGACTATTTCTAAATACAATTGGAAAATCTTAAATACAATTAACTAATTCGGAAAATTAGTTGACTCTCTCTCTGCAAGCATTTGGAAGAAATATCGCCTAAGAGATCCAATTACATTTAAAAAATTTCCAATTATATTTCGAAAGTTTCAAGTTGGAATTCAGAAACTTCCATTTATATTTCAGATATTACCATTTATAACCTAAAAAATCTTAACAAAAATTTTTAATTTGTTCCCCTTTCTTTTACTGCATCCTCAAGAGCGCTCTTTTGATGCACTTCGGTATGCTATAAAAATATGCTGTGTCGCCAAAATCTCGATTTAGTTTTGCTGGGTATATAGAATTTCCAGAGTAGCCACTCAATTGTGGGATACTTTTTTAAAGGACAAAATCGGCTGCAGTTGATTTTTTCTTTGATTTGTAGATTATTTAATTCTTTAACTTTGTGAAATTGGTTCTTATTCGTAAAGAAGAAGAGATTCGCAGAAGAATCAAAGTGGAATAGTGGCTGGTGTTAACCTATCCACACACTGAAAAGAATACATTGCAGTAGTTCCACAGTGACGTTTGGGCTAGCATGTGAGGGTTTTTATCGTGTTAAAGTCTCGCATACCTGTAATATTCAGTGTGTGCCAGGGTCTTTTAGCGATTTTTACATTTAACCGAAAAAAAAACTCACTATATTTGTTGGCCACCTGACCTCTCTTTATTAAGCAATGTGGTCACATTTCGTAGGATTGGTACTGTACACTCGAAAACAGGTTATCTATTGGTCATAAGTGTATTAGTATAAGTTTATTTGTATTAATATTAGTATGAAATTCCTATACACATATGAGGCATTCCACACCAAATGTCCAGCGAAAAAAACACGTGTACCATAAACTTCTGAATAGCTTGTATGGATAGCCCTATATGGAACTTAGAAAATTGCGTTTTCGGTTTTTCAATTTTTCAAAAACTGGGCTTAGGAGGCGTGGTCAAATATTGGAAAAATGGTTAAATTTGTGGCGAGTTGCCTTGATTAAATATTTATCACATTACAACGGAATGCACCACAATGTCAAAAATTTACGTTCTCATATAGTTTTGTATGGGCTATAGATTAAAATTTTTTTTTTTGGAAAATTTTCAGAACCCGTTCTGAAATTTTCCATTTTTTAAAAAAGTCAATTTATCAAAAATCCGGCCACTTTTTTTTCTTTTTTTTAAATTTTTTTTTTAAAGTTTAGATGTTTGTCCATCCACACAAAAAAAAATCAGAAATGTGTTTTTCGTTTTTTTCGAGAAAATCGCATTTGAATTTTAAATTTCATAACAATTTTGTAATTTGCTTGTATTTTCTTGTGTCAACAGAGCGTATGACGAATATTTATGCAATTAATATTACTCATTCGTAACTTTAAAACAAAGAAATACAAGCAAATAACAAAATTATAATGAAATTTAAAGTTCAAATGCGATTTTCTCGAAAAAAAAGATGAACGTGTTTCTGATTTTTTTTGTGTGGATGGACAAACATCTAAACTTTTAAAAAAATAAATAAAAAAGAAAAAAAAAAGTGGCCGGATTTTTGATAAATTTACTTTTTTAAATAATGGAAAATTTCAGAACGGGTTCTGAAAATTTTCCAAAAAAAAAAATTTTAATCGATAGCCCATACAAAACTGTAAAAGAACGTAAATTTTTGACATTGTGGTGCATTCCGTATTAATGTGATAAATATTTAATCAAGGCAACTCGCCACAAATTTTACCATTTTTCCAATATTTGACCACGCCTCCTAAGCCCAGTTTTCGAAAATTTGAAAAACCAAAAACGCAATTTTCTTAGTTACATATAGGGCTATCCAAACAACCTATTCAGAAATTTACGGGACACATGTTTTTCTGTAGCGGGACATTTGGTGTGGAATGCCTCATATACAACCCACATACATTAGTAGGTACATATAGAAAGATAAATATGTAGGTATACGAGAATGGCAGTAATGGTATTTGGGCTTGTTTTAACATTTAACATATTCATTCTTTCTATCTTAAATATTTTGTGCCATTTTTTTTTTGTAATATTATTTTTCTTGGTGTGGTTTCATGGTATTTAGATATCGTGGTTATTGTATGCTTGTTTAGCTTCATTCACAAACTCATTCATTATTAGAAAAAATGAAAAATATAAAAAAAAATTAGAATAAATTCAAAAACGAATTGGGAAGGAAAATAAAATGAAAACATATAAAATTCGAATATTGTCCTTTGGCTAATGCTAACCCTTAGACAAAGAATTTTGAATTTAGTCTTCGTAATCAGCTCTACCGATGAGCATCTTAAAGAAATTTTTCAAAATATATATGTATTGAAAACGGATACGGATATAAAATTTTTTATACATACACTATTAAAATAATTATCGACTAATTAATATTTTTTATAAAAAAAAATACATATAAAATAATTAAAAAATTTCTATACAAAAAAATAAAATATTTTTTTCACAAAATTATAAAACCAAAGTATTAATAAAATGTGTTACACTTAAATTTAGTAATAGTGATAGAAAAATAATGTGATTTACGTAATACTGTTTTTTTAATTGGAAAAAAAGATAAAACAAATACTAAAAATTAAATAAATAACAAATAATTAAACATTAAAATTTTAAAATTAACTACATATTAAAATATTTTTTTATAAAAAAATAAATAAAGCTCTATTTAATTAAACAATAATTAACAAAAGGCAGGTGTTTACTTAATAATATATTAAAAAAATATAAAAAAAATAAATGTATTATTTGTTTTTTATTTAATTTAATCTGCTTAAATTTTAATATTTTTATTAAACAAAAATTGCTTTAAAATATATAAAAATTTATTTCGAAATTTCACTTGATTCCCATTACATATTCCTAATTTGACTACTTTTCAGTTTTCAAGGACTTAAAAGGTCGTTGACGTGATTGCTAACGAAAGTACATGCGAACGAGAACAAAATATTAAGGGTTTGGACACACCCCTCTTCAAGCAAGTTTAGATTTTGTTAAGGGGGTTTTAACCAAAAATCCAGCCAGATATAAAAAAATAAATACGCAATATTTTTTAATTCCATTTTTATACCCTCCAACCACAGTATGGGGGTATACACATATACACTCAAAAAAAAAAACTGGTAAAACGCCTGGTAAAATGCCTTGTAATCCCGTTCTACCAATATTTAACAATTTCCCTTGTTTTTTAACAAAAAATCTCGTATTTTGCTCAAACGAGAACTACAGTTTTATTGGTAATTTTACAAGTTTATTTTCGTAATTGTATTCTACCATTTTGAAAGGTTATTTTACAAAAAAAAAACTGTAATTTTACAACAAAGTTTTTATTACGAGGATTCTAGTTGATTTACAAAAAAAACTGTTATTTACAAAAAATATGTTATACGGGGATATATGTTGTTTAACAAAAAAACAAAATTTTTTTTTTTTGTAAATTTTCTATTTTTTTTAAAAAGTTTTCCAAGTCCCGGTCAAAATTTTTGTTTTTTTATTGAAAAATATTTAAAAAAGATGACAAAATTTTGAAAAATTTATTACGAGAATTCTAGTTAATTTACAAAAAACAAACAGTTAATTTACAAAAATGATTTATTACGAGGATTTATTTTGTTTAACAAAAAATTTTTTTTTTCTAAATTTACCATTTTGGTTTGTAAATTTACCATTTTTTTAAACATTTTTACCATATTTTCTTGTATTATATTTCCGGTTTTAAAACAATATTTTTACCAATAAAATTGGTTATTTTACCAATTTTTGGCGCCTTCAAAATTACAAGGAAATCCTCGTAATTTTACGAGAATTTTACCTACCTCCTATTTTACGAGAATAGCCTCGTAAAATCATGAGATTTTTTGGTAACTTTACAAGGTTTTTTTGTTGAGTATACTCACTTTGTTATTCCGTCTGTAACGCATCGAAATATCGGTCGGGGACCCCATAAAGTATATATATTATTGATCCATGATCGATTCTAAGACATTCTGTGAATGTCCGTCCGTCCGTCCGCCTGTATGTAGATGGCACGATACAGTCCAAACTAAAAGAGCTAGCCTCCTGAAATTTGGCATGAATATGTCTTATGGTCCTAGGCAAGTTCGTAAATGGGCAAAATCGGATCAGGAGGAAAAAAGTTCCCCCTTAAAGAACTGAACCAACCTCTGACAAAATACACTTTTTTTACTTGTTTTTTTGTATTTTTGTTAAATAAATGAAACATATGGTATATTTATCAGGATGGGAAGGTGCTCCCAACGTCCCCCACTGACCCACATCACCCCTCCCAAAAAAACAAACGCCCCTAACAATTTTTTTTTTTTAATTTTTTTACATTTTGGAGGGTATAAAATTCGGCACAGCCGAATTTAACACTCTCACTTGTTTTTATTTGAAAGTTAAACTATACACTCAAAAAAAAAAGTTTGTAAAATTACAAGTAAAAGGTCTTGTAATTCTATTTTACTAATATTTTTGTCTTTTTACAAAAATTGTTGTATATTTAATAAAACGAAAACTACAGATTGCTTTGTAATTTTACTATTATATGTTGGTAAATTTATTTTACAAATTTTTTAGGGAAATTTTCAAAAAAGTGAATTATTTTACAAATTAAAAAAATATTACAAGGTGTTTAGGTTTTTCACACAAGAAAACTGTAATTGTAAAACAAAATTTTACTTGATGTTATTTAGTCTTTCTACCAAAAAATGTTTTATTACAAACATTTTTTTTTTTAAGATCGTTTAAAAGGTTTTCAGTTTTTTAACACAAAAAAATGTAATTAAACAAAAAAGTTCAGATTTTTTTTGCGTTTTGGAGTAAAAAATAATTTTTTATAAATATAAAATTTCATGAAAAAAAAATTGGAAATTTTTTAAGTTCCGGACACAAACATTTTTCAACTAATTGTAAGCTTTAGCAAAAAATTGAATTTTTACACAATTTTTTAGAAAAAAAAATGTTCATCTCGAAGTTTATATTTTACAAAAAAATTGTAAATTTACATTTTCTTTTGTTAAATCAATTTACAAATTATCCCCGTAACATTACGGGGATTCTTGCTAGTACATATTTTACAAAACCTGCCCCGTAAAATCACGGGGATTTTTTGTCATTTTACAAACTTTTTTCTTTGAGTGTAAAAATAGATGCTATGTCGCCAAAATATCGATTTAGTTTTGCTGGGAATCAACAAGTTCTATTATTTATCTTAAAAGCCTTAACCTTTGCAAAGATAACAAAGTGGGTGTCATAAAAATCTATGGGCAAACACCAAAGTTACTACACTCAAAAAAAACCTTGTAAAGTTACCAAAAAATCTTGTGATTTTACTAGGCTATTCTCGTACAATAGGAGGTAGGTAAAATTCTCGTAAAATTACGAGGATTTCCTCGTAATTTTGAATGAGCCAAAAATTGGTAAAATAACCAATTTTATTGGTAAAAATATTGTTTTAAAACCGAAAAAATAAAAAACAAGTGCACTCAAAAAAAAAAGTTTGTAAATTTACAAGTAAAAGGTCTTGTAATTCTATTTTACTAATATTTTTGTCTTTTTACAAAAATTGTTGTATATTTAATAAAGCGAAAACTACAGTTTGCTTTGTAATTTTACTATTATATGTTGGTAAATTTATTTTACTCATTTTTTAGGTAAATTTACTAAAAAGTGAATTATTTTACAAATTAAAAAAATATTACAAGGTGTTTAGTTTTTTTACACAAAAAAACTGTATTTGTACAACATAATTTTACTTGATGTTATTTAGTCTTTTTACCAAAAAAATGTTTTATTACAAACATTTTTTTTAAGATCGTTTACAAGGTTTTCAGTTTGAAATGTATGTATTGAAAAGTACAAAATTGCAATATAATTTTACAAAACTTATTTTATTACTAGAATTAATGTTGTTTTACAAAAAAAAAAATTAATTATTCAACAATAGGACACGCAAAAATTTTCTAAGTTCAGATTTTTTTTTGCGTTTTGGAGTAAAAAATTTAGTTAAAAATAATTTTTTATAAATAATTTTTACACCATTTTTTTGGTAATTTGTGTTAAGTAAAATACTACAATTTTTATGTGTTTCTACTATATAATTGTTCTAGTTTTTTTTTTTTTTTGTATTTTTACCTTTTTTTTTTGGTGATTTTACCATAATTTTTGGTAATTTTTTTTTTAAATTTGGTACCTAAAATGTCAATAGAAAGCTGTCAATTATGAAAAATCTAATTTTTCTTATTTTAACTGGTACTTAAACATCCAATCTACAATATCCAAATTTTTTTTTACGATTTTTTAAAAATACTTGTGAAAATAATTAAAAATTCAAAAAAAAAAATGTTATTTTTTGACTAATTTTTCCTCAAAATATAAGAAATTTCTTGTGTAGCCTCCTTCGCAATTCTCATATGTTCTACTTAAGAAAAACGAAATGTCGAAAAAAAAATAAAAAAGTGCAGTGTTATACATTAAAAAGTTTGTTAAAAGTGCTCAAGTGAAAAAAAATCTTTTCAGGTTGTTGAAGTGCTACTCCAGCTGCCGAAGAAGGAAAAATAAGATGCACCAATGGAAATAACCTTTAAATTTACAAATCCAATATGTAAATAAACCATTTTTTTTGTAAATTTACAAAACAAATATGAAAATTTAAAAAACAAAATTGTATACTTACGAAAAAAGTTGTAATTTTACAAAAATGAAATAGAAAATACAAAAGCAATATTGTAAATTTACAAATTTTATGGTTAAACTACTGTTTTTACGGCAAAAAAATAAGGAAAAATGGTACATATACAATAAAAATTGTAAATTTACCACTTTTTATTGTAAATATACAAGTTTTTTGCATAAAAAACAGTAGTTTAACCAAATAATTTGTTAATCTACAATTTATTTTTTTCATTGTCTATTTTTCCTTGTAAAATAACAACCTTTTTCTGTAAGTTTACAATTTTGTTTTGTAAATTTACCAAATTTTTTGCAAATTTACAAAAAAAAATGTTCACCTCGAAGATGATATTTTACAAAAAAAACTGTAAATTTACATTTTCTTTTGTTAAATCAATTTACAAATTATCCCCGTAACTTTACGGGGATTCTTGCTAGTACATATTTTACAAAACCTGCCCCGTAAAATCACGGGGATTTTATGTCATTTTACAAACTTTTTTTTTTGAGTGTGAGAGTGTTAAATTCGCCTGTGCCCTCCAAAAAAAATAAAAAAAAAATTTGTCAGGGGCGTTTTTTTTTGGAGGAATGGGGGTGGGGTGGTGGTGATGGGGTCAGTGGGGGACGTTGGGAGCACCATATAATCAGATCCTATTAGATCCGGAAATTGACCCGATCTAATTATATCAGTTCTGATATAAACTGATCAAATTAGATCTCGTGAGATCCGACATTTGGCCCATATATATTCTGATCTTATAAGATCAGAATTGATATACAGTCGAACCCGGTTATAACGAACTCCGAGGGACCAGTAAAAATAGTTCGTTATAAGAGAAGTTCGCTATAAGATCCAATTTTGTTTTATTTGATGTTTTTTCATAAATAAAATACTGATTGAGAATAAAACAAAATAAAACCAAAAATGTTCAACCTTTGGCAGTGTTGCCACCGGTCAACTAAAAAATTATCCAGTAGTTTGTCCGAAATTATACAAAATCCCAAAAATTATCCAAAAAAAAAAAAATCAAAAACGATTTTTTAACGAAACAAGTTTTTTTTTAATTTAATTTAAAGAATACATAAAATAAGTAGTAGTTTGTCCAAAATTATCCAAAATCCCAAAAATTATACAAAAAAAAATATCAAAAGCGATTTTTTTAACGAAAGTGTTTTTTTAATTTTAAATTCAATTTAAAGAACACATGAAATTATTTTTAAATAAAAATTTAAATAAAAAATATGTTATAACAATAGTATTACACTGTAGAACAAATTCAGGTTAGCAAAATTTAGGTCGATTCTGAGAGTAGGGGTGAAAATAGAGGCTAAATTAGAAGACCCGTATCGCGGCGTTTGTTTATATTTTTAATTGACCTTTGAACTTTGCAGTCAAATGCCGATTTTCAGCATATTGTTTATATGTTTTTTTGGTTTTTTTTCAATCTAATTGTTGGACAGGTCTCTAGCAACAATTTGGCTTTCACAGATTAAAAAAATATCAATCAGTCGACGAGTTATAACCAAAAAACCATAAAAATAATATGCTGAAAATCGGCATTTGACTGCAAAGTTCGAAGGTCGATTAAAAAAAATTCGAACTAACATAAACAAACGCCGCGATACGGGTCTTCTAATTTAGCCTCTATTTTCACCCCTCACTCTCAGAATCGACCTAAGTTTTGCTAACCTGAATTTGTTCCACAGAGTTACTCTTTTGTGTGCTCAAAATTTGTACCCCCATTTCTTTCAATGCCTTCTTTTGTAAAAAGAATTGAAGCAACAGTATTTGAAGATAATTTATTTCGTAAATCGGTTTTTGTTTTCTTTAAAAAAAATATATTTTGTCCATGTAAAACTTTAAATTGTAAATGATAAAATTATCCATAAATTATCCAAAAATGTAATTATCCAAAGAGTATCCAAAAAATTTTAAATTATCCATTTTTTGGATAATTATCCAAGAAGTGGCAACACTGACCTTTGGTGAGTTTAATAAACATAATTGCCACACATTAAAAATTATTTATGGGAGTTCGTTATAAAAAGGTAAATATACAAGAAATTGTGCTCGTGGGACCATAATAAGCAGTTCGTTTTAACCGAGGATTCGTTATAACCGAGTTCGTTATAAAAGAAGTATCCCAGCAAAACTTAGATTACCAAATAAGGTATAAAATAAGGTATAGGATCTCTTATTTTATACATTGCAGCATTGATGATTTTAACAGGCGATGAGACTCAAAGTAATGCATCCACATTATCACAAAGAATACCAGTAAGGTATAAAATAAGTCATAAATTTATAACGAAGAATACGAGTAAGGTGTAAAATATATGATATTTTATAGGTTACGAGAAATGAAATAATATAGCATACCAGAAGATAAAATATAAGGTGTTACGAGTAGTGAAAAAATAATTTTGTATTAAATTTACTCACTTGATTGTAAGTGAGTGTAAGTAGATAAAATATGCTCATGAGTGTGTGTCGTTAGAAATTTCCTGTCGTGAGCCCATCTCTAGTTTAAACTTATGCATTTTTTATAAAATAATTATTTTTTATGTTATTGTAATGCATTATGCATCCAATTACAAATAATGCATTATTTCAAACTTTGAAATAATACATAATGTAACCAAATATAAGTCATCCACGATTTAAAGTTTAGAAATAATAAATATGAAATACATTTTTTTCAATAATCATGCATTACGTAGCAAATTATTAGTAATGCATTATTTTTCAATTTAAAATAATACGTTGTGGAACAAATGTTTGGTAAGACATCCTAAAATAATGCTAAAAATAAGGTATATATATTACCTGGTAATGTGTTATATAATCACTACCCATTACCAAAGTTTTGCTGGGATTTTGTGTGAAAATTGATGACAAAACGTCGGGACTTTAGAATTAGTTCGTTATAACCGAGAATTCGTTATAACCGAGTTCGTTATAACCGAGTTTGACTGTAGTTGCATATGGGAATATGGCATTTTTATAAAATTTCTATTGTTAACAACAAATAATAATCACATTTTTATTAAAAATTTTAATAATTCGATTTTATTCAGTACTAAAATTATAATAATCTTTTAAAATGTAATAAAATAATAAAAAACTCCAGTTTTAGTAACAAAAAAATCTATATTTGAACTTTAAAACTACAAAATTGAAAAATGTAATAAATCCCATAAAAACGAGTGTCTATCATCGAGCCAACATCGAGTGCCAGGAATTCCTTTTTAAAAAATTGTGCATGGACTTTGGGATCGATGTGCATTAGGGTGGCACAATAATGACTTTTTTCGAATTTCATCGATCTTCGAACCAAATTATGGTTCGTTTTTGTCTAAACACTGTATGTTAAAATTTTTAACCAAATCAGACAAGATTAACCCGCGTCTTTTGGGGGTTTAAGTTTTGCCCTAAAAAATGTTTCCCCATACAAACCAAATATTTTTTTTCGATTTTTTATTTTGTAAATATTATTTTACTTGATTAGCTTACTAACGAATAAAAATTTAATTTTGGTGGGATAGCCCCTTCCGCTTTAAAATTGACTTCGAAAAAAAAAAACATTTAGAGTAGGACACTAAAGACCCAAAATTTATATTTTTTTAAACTTAAGGGTTTTTCCGCCAAAATGAAATTTTTAATAGTTAATAAGCTAAACAAGTGAAATAGTTAAAAAAATATTTGGTTTGTATGGGGAAAACATTTTTTATGGCAAACCTTAACACCCCAAAGGCACTGATTAGTTTTGTGCGATTTTTTTTAAATTTAATCATACAGTTTTTAAGACCAAAATGAACCATAATTTGCCTGGCGATCGACGAAATTCGAAAAAGTCTTTATTAGTGCCAACTTAATATACATACCATCCATATAAACAATATCCTTGCATATTAAAAATAAGAAAGAACTGAATTTTTAAAAATGAATCCTTTTTAAATTTTTCCAATTTCATTGGCATTATATATTGTCACTAATTTTTTAAGGCTTATATGTGTTGGGAAAATTTGCTCAATCTGCATCTCCATAGTATTCGAAGTTTTTATATTGAATTTAAGAGCATTTCACAATCTGCAAATTAAAAGAAATTTTTAATATTTTTATTTCTTTATTTTCGTGGTTATTGCAAAAATACTTACATTAACGTTAAACACATCGCAGAGATAAATTTAAATTAATTTTTCTTGATTTTAATAAAAATTTTTTATTTTTTCCAAAATAAATACTTTTTTTATTTTAAATATTGTTATTTTTTGTTTGACAGAAAATTCGAAATATATTTTTTGTATTTGCATATTCAATTTTGTTTTCATTTGGTATCAAAACAAATACAGTGGGTAAAAAAAGTAGTCGGACACTCATAACCTCAATTTCTTTCATTAAATTTGGTGGTTAAAATTCATGAAATTCCAAAATGTGTTGGTACCATTTTAAAGATGGGTTTTCACTCTTTAAGAATCAGTTGTACTTGAATCAAAATGATAGCTAAGTTTTTTGCAAATCAGCGAAAACTAAAATAACTTGTCAAATCACCTCAAAAAAGAACTCGGACACTCATTAAATGCCTCCAGATTCCGCTTAATTCTAAATAAAATTAAAATGGAAAATGACTTAATTCTATCCTGGTGTTACTAATTGTTAACCTTCATGTCAGTTAAGCCAACATTCTTATAAAATTTAAGCGGATTCAGCTAAAATCTCCTAAAATAAGAGTTTTTCTATTAAGATGGCCGATATTTTTTAACAAGACTTTACAAAAAACGTCAAGTGCAATTCGAGCTTTGATGTACTAAATACTAAACTAAGCTAAGCCATTTGTGACGTCATATACCAATTTCAATACGCGAAATGAGTCAAAAACGAAGCAAAAATAATAAAAAATATAGTATGCAGAAAGAAAAATGCACTAAAATTGCATCAAAAACTAAAAAACCATTAGAGGAAAGGTGACTAATGGTAAGAGTAGAACTCAAATATTGTTTTATGACGTAGTTTTTATGCAGGGGTTATGTTACCAGACCTCTGCGGGTGGTAAGTTGGTGTAACAACAAAAAAATAAAATTCAAAGCATTCAGAACCACTGATATTTCATACTGGCCTATCTGTTTTGTTACTTATAAAGGTAAGTTCGCAGGTTTTCGGCCTAATGAATGATCTGACATGCAAAGAAAGGGTTATCATGTGCATAAAGCCTAAATTCTGGATGCAGTGTTAGCAAGGGAATTATTTATATATTAAAATCCCTTCACAGTAACATTTATACCTCTCAGATGGCAACTCTTCAATTACAAATGTATCCAGGAATAATATATGACATCTCACCTATTCATTGGACTATTTTACGCCGAATATTTCACGGTTTATTGCGCATTTTTTGCGCGTTTTTCTTTCTGCATACTATATTTTGTATTATCTTCGCTTTGTTTTTGACTGATTTCGCGTATCTAAATTGGTATATGATGACACAAATGGCTTAGCTTGGTGTAGTATTTAGTACATCAAAGCTCGAATTGCACTTGACGTTTTTTTAAAAAATCCTGTCAAAAAATATCGGCCATCTTACTAGAAAAACGCTAATTTTAAGAGATTTCAGCTGAATTCGCTTAAATTATATAAAAATTTTGGCTTAACTGACATGGAGATTAACAATTAGTAACACCAGAATAGAATTAAGTCATTTAACATTTTAATTTTACTTAGAATTAAGCGGAATCTGGAAGTATTTAATGAGTGTCCGAGTTCTTTTTTGAGGTAATTTTACAAGTTATTTTAGTTTTCGCTAATTTGCAAAAAAATTATCTATCATTTTGATTCAAGAACAACTGATTCTAAAAGTGTGAAAAACCATCTTTAAAATGGTACCAACATATTTTGGAATTTCATGAATTTTAACCACAAAATGTTATGAAAGAAATTAAGGTTATGAGTGTCCGACTACTTTTTTTACCCACTGTACAAATAACGAAGATTTTAAAAATAAAGGACATTCATTTAAAATCGAATTTTAAAAAAGATTATTTGTTTGATTAAGTTTATAGTGGATATGGATATAAATCTTGCTTTAGCGACAGATATGATAGAAGATATAACCAGATATGATACAAGATATCGTTATATATAGCAACAGATCTAACATATCTGGTTATATATATTTTGATATTGTATAAGACACAAGCATCTTGTCAGATATAATTATATCTAAAGATTTTTACTCGGGAATCTGTAAAAAAAAATTTTAAGAAAAAAAATAATTTTTCTTATTTCCAAAATAACTTTTTAAAATTTAAAATAGTTTTTGAAACAAATAAATTTCAATTTGTGTTTTTGCTAATTTATGCCAAAATATGCACTTAAAAGTTGGAAATATGCACAAAATATGCATTTAAAACCAAAATATGCAAAAATATGAATTTTCACCAAAATATGCAAAAATATGCTAAAACAAATTGATGCCATTTTAACGCAAATTTCTTGATTCGGAAAAATAATTGGTCGATATCGTTTTTAGACTATCGACAAAAAACATGCATTTGCATGGAAATCTCATCCCTAGTCATTAATATATATACTTTATGGGGTCCCCGACCGATATTTCGATGCGTTACAAACGGAATGACAAAGTGAGTAAACCCCATACTGTGGTTGGAGGGTATAAAAATGGTAAACTTAAAATGATAAATATGTTTAAAAAAATGGTAAATTTACAAACCAAAATGTTAAATTTACAAAAAAATATTAATATAAAAAAATTTTAAATTAAAAAAAAAAAATTGTTAATTGTTAATTTACCAAAAAAATTGATTAAATTTTACCAATTTTTGGTAGTGATAATTTTTAAGCCACAAAAATTATAAAATAATGGTAAATTTACAAGAAAAATTTAAAATTTTGTGTTTTTTTTTTTGTTAAACAACATAAATCCTCGTATAACATAATTTTTGTAAAATAGCAGTTTTTTTTGTAAATCAACTGGAATCCTCGTAATAAATAATTTGTTGTAAAATTAGAGTTTTTTTTTGTAAAATAACCTTTCAAAATGGTAGAATACAATTACGAAAATAAATTTGTAAAATTACCAATAAAACTGTAGTTCTCGTTTGAGCAAAGTACAATATTTTTTGTTAAAAAACAAGGAAAATTTTAAAATATTGGTAGAACGGGATTACAAGGCATTTTACCAGGCGTTTTACCAGATTTCTTTTTTTTTTAGTGTATAAGTACATACGTAATTAGTTATTAATACTGTTTTGATAATCATTACACTCAAAAATAAAAGTTTGTAAAATTACAAGTAAATGGTCTTGTAATTCTATTTTACTAATATCTTTGTATTTTTACAAAAATTTATGTATCTATATATATAAAAATGGATGTGTGTATGTATGTATGTATGTATGTTCCGTATGGACTCGAAAACGGCTGCACCGATCTTGATGAAAGGGAATATTCAGAATATCCTGACTAGGGCTGTCAATCCCGAAATCCCGAATCCCGAAATCCCGGGATTTTTGTCATAAAACGAATCCCGAATCCCGGGATTTTAATGCTCAAATCCCGGGATTTTTGAAATATTAAAAATGTATGAGAATTTATTTTTAAAAATAACACTTTGTTCAATTATTGTTACATTTACATAAACAAATTAAAACTTAAACTTTTTTTTAATTTTATCGTAGCTAATTTGAGCTGAGAATTCTACCCAGGCTTGCTGAATAATAGTCCAAAGCACTAACCATTAAGCCACAGTCACGGAGCCCTTTGCCCAAAATTTGCAGGTTTTGGCGAAAATTTTCTAAAAAGCCGAAACTTTGATCGAAGGACGCCACGGGTAAATTTAATCCGACTGGCCTCTAATTTGTACCACTAAAGTTTTAGGCGTAGGAGAATAAAATTTTTCCGGACGTTCAAAATTGGAAGAAAAACTCTTTTTATACAAAAAAATGGAAGCCTAATGTATTAAGTTATTACTTTTCTCCTTTAAAAGTTTTTATTATTTTTAATTTTCTTTAAATTAGTTTTAAAATTATACAGTGCAACAACCAAAATCGGAATGGGATGAAACCAAAAGCAAATAAAAGTTGTCATTTTCCACAACAAACCCCTCAGGGCCTTTTTTAGTTCATTGATAAATATTTTAATAATAATTAATTGAAAACTGCATAAATGGCGTATACTTAATTTGTTAATTGCCTTTAAATAACAATTAGAACAATTAGAAATAATTTTTTTAATAATTTCGTTGTAGCGAAATCGACGCAAGGGTTTTCGTGGGAATCAAAGTCACGACTCCCTGCTTAATAGGCTAGCACGCTACCTCTAACCCACAGTAGCCCCCTTAATATAAAGACTCTACATTTTTTTTACTTTTATAATCAAAGAAATTTAACCCGAAAAATCCCGGTATCCCGAAAAATCCCGGGATCCCGAAAAATCCCGTAGTCCCGAAAAATCCCGGGATCCCGGGATTTCGATTTTCAAATCCCGAATCCCGGGATTTTAAAAAACCGATCCCGTTTGACAGCCCTAATCCTGACGAGTAACACTGTCAAGTCGGATTTTTGATTTTCCGTCTGTGGGCGGAGGGGCGGGGCAAAATCCAATTTTTGCATCCCCCCACTAATGACATCTATATATAAAAAACGGATGGACCGATTTTGATGAAATTTATATCAAAGATAGTACTAACTGAGTACTCATTATGTGCCAAATTTGAGCGTTATCGGACAAAGTAGCATTAAATGCCATGCAACTTTGTATTGAATTGAAAGTTATTTCAATAATGCAAAAAACGGCTATATGTCTGTTCCTTATGAACGCGAAAATGGCTGGACCGATCTTGATGAAATTTTCAGGGAATATTCAGAATAGCCTAGGGAGTTACATTGTGCAGTCAGATTTTTATTTTTTTTGCGTGTGGGCGGATGGGCGTGGCAAAATAGAATTTTAGCATTGCACCACTAATGACATCTATATATAAAAAACGGATAAACCGATTTTGATGAAATTTAAACCAAAGATAGTACTAACCAAGTACTAACTATATGCCAAATTAGAGCGTGATCGGACAAATGGGCGTAAAATGCCATGCTTTATTGCCAGTGGGCGGAGGGGTGGGAAAATCGAATTTTTACATTGCACCACTAATGACATCTATATATAAAAAACGGCTGGACCGATTTTGATGAAATTCCAACCAACAATAGTACTAACCATGTACTAACTGTGTGCCAAATTAGAGCGTGATCGGACAAATGGGCGTAAAATGCCATGCCCCTTTGTATTGAATTGAATTTTATTTCTGCATGCTCCGCAATAACGCAAAAACTGTTGATTTGATTTTAATTAAATTTTCAGCACTGATAGTATTGACCGAGTGCGGAACTATAGGCCATGTTATACTGCGACTGGAAAAAGGGGCGTAAAATGCCACGCCCCTTTGTACTATACTGGACATTGTCTGCCTGTTTCGCAATCACACAAAAACAGCTGAACCGATTCTCTTGACATTTTCACTACATACAGTGCTAACCAAGTGCATATGTAGGCCATATAAGATCGTTATTTGAAAAAGGGATCAAAATTGCAACGCCCTCAGTACTATACTGACCACGATTGAACAAAGAGGCTTAAATTGACAAGCCCCTTTGTTTTATACTGAACGTTATATCTGCCTGTTGTGAAATCACGCAAAAACGGATAAGCCGAATCTGTCACTACTGATAGAACTAACCGAGCGGGAACTGTAGGTCATATGTATAGCGCGATTCGGCAAAAGGGCTTACAATATCACTCCCGTTTTTTCATAAATAAAAAGTTATTTCCTCCTCTTTCGCAATCACACAAAATCGACAAAACTGATGTCAATGAAATTTGCAGCACAGATAGTACTAATCGAGGATGCAGCATGGAACTTTAGACTATCAAGATTCGATAAAAATGCGTTAAATTACATGCCGCAAAAACGGCTGAACCGATTTTGTTAAAATTTCTCGATAGATAGTGCTAACTGAGGGTGGAAACAAAGGTTACTAGCTGGGCCCGGACCCGTGCTTTAATTTTGTCTGACACTATATTTAAATTAAGATGCAATATAAAATAGTTTTTTTCTTAGGGCCAGCAACGCGGACCGGGTATAGCTAGTATTTAATAAAATGAAAACTACAGTTTGCTTTGTAATTTTACTATTATATGTTGGTAAATTTATTTAACATTTTTTTTTTTTGTAAATTTACAAAAAAGTGAATTATTTTACAAATTAAAAAAATATTACAAGGTGTTTAGTTTTTTTTACACAAGAAAACTGTAATAGTACAACAAAATTTTTCTTGATGTTATTTAGTCTTCTACCAAAAAAATGTTTTATTACAAACATTTTTTTTTTAAGATTTTTTAAATCGTTTTCAAGGTTTTCAGTTTTTTAACACAAAAAAATGTGATTAAACAAAAAATATGTATTGAAAAGTACAAAATTCCAAAATTAATTATGCAACAATAGGACACGCAAAAATTTTCGAGGTTTAGATTTTTTTTTTGCGTTTTGGAGTAAAAAATTTAGTTAAAAATCATTTTTTAATAATAAAAAATTCATGAAAAAAATATTCGGAAATTTTTTAAGTTCCGGGCACAAACATTTTTCAACTAATTGTAAGCTTTAGCAAAAAAATGTAATTTTTACACAATTTTTTGGTAATTTGCGTTAAGATACCACAATTTTTATGTGTTTCTGCTATATAATTGTTCTAGTTTTTTTTTCGTATTTTTTTAAATTTGGCACCTAAAATGTCAATAAAAAGCTGCCAATTATGAAAAATTAAGTTTTTCTTATTTTAACAGGTACTAAAACATTCAATCTACAATTTCCATTTTTTTTTTTTTTTTTTGATTTTTTAAAAATTCTTGTATTGTTATTTTTTGACTATTTTTTCCTGAAAATATAAGAAATTTCTTGTGTAGCCTCCTTCGCAACTCTTATATGTTCTACTTAAGAAAAACAAAATGCCGGAAAAAAAAATAAAAAAGTGCAGTGTTATACAATGGAAAAAAAACCTTTAAATTTACAAAAAAAAAAAATATGTAAATAAACCAAATTTTTTGGTAAATTTACAAAACAAATATGAAAATTTTAAAAACAAAATTGTACACTTACAGAAAAAAGTTTGTAAATTTACAAAAATTGAGTATAAAAAAACAAAAACAATATTGTAAATTTACAAATTATTTGGTTAAACTACTGTTTTTACGGCAAAAAAATAAGAAAAAATGGTATATTAACAATAAAAATTGTAAATTTACCACTTTTTATTGTATATATACAAGTTTTTTGCCATAAAAACAGTAGTTTAACCAAACAATTTGTAAATTTACAGTTCTGTTTTTTGATTTTCTACTTTATTTTGTAAATTTACAACTTTTATTTGTAAGTTTACAATTTGTTTTGTAATTTTTTTTTTTTTGCAAATTTACAATTTTTATTGTAAATATACGTGTTTTTCAATATTTGTTTGCGGTAAAAACAGTAGTTTAACCAAATAATTTGTTAATCTACAATTTATTTTTTTCATTTTCTATTTTTTCTTTGTAAAATAACAACATTTTTCTGTAAGTTTACAATTTTGTTTTATAAATTTACCAAATTTTTTGTAATTTTCCAAAAAAATTTTCACCTCAAAGTTAATATTTGACAAAAAAATTGTAAATTTACATTTCTCCCCGTAATTTTTTTGTTAAATCAATTTACAAATTATCCCCGTAACATTACGGGGATTCTTGCTAGTACATATTTTACAAAACCTGCACCGTAAAATCACGGAGATTTTATGTCATTTTACAAACTGGTTTTCAACCGATTTTAGTTTTTAGTACCTTATTAGAAAGGCATTTTACTCCACATCATAATTCTGTAATCACTTGAATTAAAACTTAACTTAAAATACCAAAAAAATTGCGAAAACAGAAAAAAATTCACATTTTTCCTTGTAATCCGTTTTTTAAACTTCAAGGACCATGCTAAACGCCTTACCCATTTCCGATCGTCCTAAATTTTTGTGAGACATATTTTTACCTCAAAATAAATGTATCTAGGGCAAGTTAGGGTCAATATCTACCATTTTTTTTTTTAGCACCATATAAAATAAATCAGAGCCAAAAAATAAAAGGTGCAATTTTAAAAATTAACAAAAAAATAGAAAGAATTGCGATCACATCTCGAATTATGGCTTAAAAGTTGCGTAATTTGGAGTAGAATTTTTATAGTTTTTTACAAAATAATCGAAGATTTTTAACTTCTTCAAAAAGTCGATTTTAATTTAAAAAAAAAAAAAATTAATTAAAAATTTCAATTTTTTTGAGAAAATCGCCATCTTGAAAAATTGATTACTCAACACCATCTTGAAATAAAAAGCTGAAAATTGGTGTCCAAGTTGCATTTAATAAGTACTAAAACATATCCAAAAATAAAATAAAAGTGAGTGATTTGGCTTGGAATGCCCCATATATATTTAAATATCATTGATAAGTAAATACGTGATGAATTTACAACTGTATAAATAAATTTTAATGCATTTTAAAGAATAAATTATTTTTTGTTTTTTAGAAATTCTCTTTTTGCCCGCCAAAAAAGGAGCGCCAAGTACTTTTTTTTTCTTTTTTGGCTCATTTTTTTTTTTTTTTTGTCGTCTAAAAACATAATCCACTTAAAAATCGGAGTAACACCAAAACTTTATTTAAATCCTATCCAGGGCACCGTGCACTTTTTATTGTAAAAATACAAGTTTTTTGCCATAAAAAACAGTAGTTTAAACAAACAATTTGTAAAATTACAATTTTATTTTTCGATTTTCTACTTTTTTTTGTAAATTTACAACTTTTTTTGTAAGTATACAATTTGTTTTGTAAATTTTTTTTTGCAAATTTACAATTTTTATTGTAAATAAACGAGTTCTTCAATATTTTTTGCGGTAAAAATAGTGGTTTAACTAAATAATTTGTTAACCTAAATTTAATTTTTTCATTTTCTTTTTCTTCGTTGTAAAATAACAACCTTTTTCTGTAAGTATACAATTTTGTTTTGTAAATTTACCAAATTTTTTGTAAATTTCCAAAAAAAAAAATTTCACCTCGAAGTAAATATTTTACAAAAAAAATTGATAATTTACATTTTCCCCCCGTAATTTTTATTTTAAATCAATTTACAAAGTATTCCCGTAACATTATGGGGATTCTTGCTAGTACATATTTTACAAAACCTGCCCCGTAAAATTACGGGGATTTTATGTCATTTTACAAACTTTTTTTTTTTTTTAGTGTAGGAAAACCGCCATTTTTTTCCAATTTCAAATAGCGATGTATTAAAAACCATTCGACTAATTTTAAAAATTAGTGATCCAAATTAATAAATATGAGGTACCGCAATACTCATTTGTACACTGAAAGAATTTTGTTAATTACGGCTATTAAAACGTTCATCGATTCTATGAAAAATAATCATTAGAAGTCATCCAATGATGCCCTTCATAGAATCTATGAAACAAATTCATAGAAACCAGAAACCTATGAAAAAGTTCATAGGCTATGTAAAAAAAATATTATTCAATTTCTATTTTTATTTATTTTATTATTTCAATTTTATTTATTTTTTTATTATTTTATTTATTTACAATTTTCTATTTTTAAAAATTCGAACCCAGAACCAGTTGTTCGGGAAGCTTAGTCTCTAGCCACTTACCTAAAGTATATAAACAAATAATAACACTTAAAATCCATTTTGTTTAATATTCTGCTTTAAAATATTGAGTTTGTATCTATGCTCTGTCACAATGCTCTGCCAATAGCTGTGTGTGTGTTTGTAGAAAACAAAATTTTTGTGTAATAAAAAAAGGCGTCGACAATAACCACTTCAGTCGGTAGGTCTTGGGTTCGTGCCCCGGCCAGGGCTGCAACTATGTTTTTTTTATTTTGTTTATTTTTTAATATATTTAGTCAACTGTTTTAAATATTGTAACATTATTTTAATTATATTTTGAGGATGTTTATTTTAATTATTAAAAAAATTTAAAGGCATATTGATAACATTTTCTTCTATGAATGACATTCATTAATTCTATAAATTTTTTCTATGAATTTCATAAAATCTATGAAAAAAATTCTATCAAATATTTCACAATACTAATGAATATTTAATCAGCCAATGAATTGTTTTATGGATCCAATGAATTTGGTTTTATGAAATTTGTTCATAAATATTATGAACAATAATTCTTTCAGTGTATACCCTTTTAACCACTGTACGGGGGGATACTCGCTTTGTTATTCCATGTGAAACACATCGAAATATCGGTCGGGGATAGATAAAGCAAGTAGGTTATAAATCCATGATCTATTTTAAGACATTCTATAATGTCCGACCGCCTTAATATAACAAGATGCAGTACAAAATAAAAAAGCTAGACATCTGAAATTTGGTACAAGTTTGTCTTATGATTTCAGCACTTTGTAAATGGGCAAAATCGGGCCAGGGGCAAAAAATGTTCCCCTTGAAGAGCTAGATCAACCTCAAAAAACACCAAATGAAAACATTTTTATATCAGAAGAAGTTCAAAGTACTCCGCTTGGGCCTGGGGAAAAATACTATGCCATTTTTAGTGCGTGGATATTAAGAATTAACATTAATAAAAACCAATCCCAATTCCACCAGCAAAACAACGGCCCTAATTTGTTTTAGTATGTTGGACAGTATAAAGATTCGGCACATCGGAATTTAAAACTCTTGCTTGTTTTTAATTTTTTTTTTTTTTTAAATTTTCAAAAACCCAAAACTGGGATAGCTGTGTGCCAAGGGTTAATGCAATCCAATTGGCCTCAAATTGGAAGATTTTTTTTTATTTTTTTTTTTTAATTTTAAAAAATTTAAAACTTTGATCGACTGGGATCAAGGTTTAATTTAATAAGATTGACCTTTAATTTTTACCACATACATATGTTTTACGCATAGTAGAAAATAAATTTAACAGGACGTTAAAAATCGGAAGAAGAATTTTTGTTCATCTTTTAAGTAGCAGGTGACTCTGATGAACAAGCCCATTATTACACACTTTTCGCCAACACTTAATCTTTATCTTTAATCTCTAATGATTTACTTAAAAATTACACTAAAACTTGTACATAATAATTGTTCCTTTGTGGTCTATTTCTTTTCTTTTCAACAATAGAATACAGCAACACCCACCGGGACAACACCTCCACCTCATCAATTATCGGTTACTTGGGCAACACCACCGTGTGGTACAAATGAGAAGGAATTAAAAACTAAACCAGCACCAGCAACACCAGGTGGAATAGAGTTAAATGAAACAACAGGAAGAAAAAGGTAAATAATTTGTAAGAAAAACTTACAAAGAATAATTAACATGTAAATTGCAGTACAATGAATAAAAAAAAACTGGGAAATTTATAAACATCTGCAGTATATAAATATTTTAAAGAATTTTTAAGTTTAAATAAATTAAAAAAAAAACTTAAGGACAAAGTCAACTAAAGAATGCGCTCCATATAGCAGTTTTACAAAGGAAGTATTCCAACCCTTATGAACCGATTTGCATGAAACTTAAAACATACTTATGGGGGGAAATATTTTAAATAAACACACTTTTGAAACCAATGTCATCCGAAACGAATGTCAATATGAGATCTATTGAGTAGTAGTTACCACACCAGTTCTGAACGAGATCGGTGAAAAACTCACTGACAAGGGAAGTCTCCCTAGTGTCACCCGCGGATCTTTATGGAATTGGTTTTATTTTGTAGATCAGAAAAAATAAAGGGACGCGTATATTTTTTAGCGGCCCAAATTCTTATTTAGGGGTTAAAAAGGAGGGGGAAGACAATGCAATTTTTCAGTTTTTTTCGTTTATCTCCTATATTATTATCTACGTGTGCTAATAACGTGTCCAAACATGCACAACTTTTCGTCATATTGAATAAAATACCAAAATTTTAGGACATTTTGGTAAATAAGTCTAAAAATATTAACTTCTTTGGCTCGCTGTTAGCACCACGAGATAGGTATTTTTAATACCTTTAAACTGATATCACACATGCCTATATTTATTTTGTTTAAATAGGCGTAAATCGTAAAAAACGGAAAAAGGTCAATTTCCCCCATACAAATCAACCCCCTCCCTAAAAATGAGTTTGGGCCGCTAAAAAAAATACGTGTCGAATTAATTTCGTTATTAACAACATATCCAAATTTCATGAAGATCGGAGGGTGACACCAGGGGGACTTCCCTTGTGAGTGAAAGGGGGTCGAATTTTTACGCTTAAGTCAACATGCCCTTATTTCGGATTTATATAACTTTTCAGCTATTGCATTCAGAAAGTTTTGTTCAAAACGTTTTTGAATGACTTTTTTCAATCTTTTCCAAAAAAAAAAAAAAAAATAAATTCTAGACCCCAAAATTTGGCCGATTTTTTTCAAAATCGAAACTATTTTTTGAATTTTTTTTAACTAAAAACACTTTTTTATATTTTTTTTTTTGGCTCAAAAGAAAGCTTCTGATTTTTCCTATAAGACCTATGTGGTCCACTAGTGGGCTAAGACTAGAGTTTTTCACGGGAATTCCCGTAAATTTTCGATCCCGAAATCCCGGGAAATAGAGCGGGATTTCCCGGGAATTTTAGTTTTTTTGAAATTGTTGATTTTTCCACTTCTATTGATTATTTTGTATGTGATTTTTTATAGATTTTATTAAAATTCTTGATAATTGATACAGAAACGCAAGCAGGGACAAGAAGTACCCAAAAAGTAATCCAAGAGAGACCTTCTAACTAAAAAAATTCATAAAATCTGAGACTTACGAAATGAAAAAAATCTCACAATATCTAAATCTTCGATAGGATACAATTACACAGTGATACAAAATCGAACTTTCCGAATCGGAGTGGGATGAAACCAAAAGCAATTGAAAGTTTACATTTTACATAACAAAACCATCAAAACGTTTTTTAGTTCAGCGCTAGATTATTTTTTACACGTATTTAAAATTTGTGATTTTAAAGCCTTTGAAGCTTTTGTGCCCTTTAGGAGCCCCTGGTGGGGCACTTATTGGACGTGTGGGGTCCAGCGTCTAAACTTAAGCTCGAAATTACGTTAGCTATAACCGGTTTGAATTTCGCTGCAATCGGTCTCCTACCTACTTACTGAATAGTCAAATTATTAAAAATAATCCACTGTTCACCGTTGCGTATGATTGTTATTTAAAGGCAGTTACAAAATTAATTATACGCCTTATACAATTTACAAGCAATTATTATAATTACAATAAAAGTTCACCAACTTCAAATGCGTGTAAAAAAATCTTTGTTATGCTTTCATTTGGTTTTGGTTTCATTCCATTCCGATTTTGGTTGTTGCACTGTGTTATCAGAACCTGGCACTTTTTTTTAGAAGCTGAGAAATTTTCTTTCTGAGACCTGCATTAAAAAAATTTGCAATATGATTACACTGTGCTACAAATGAGCAAAAATAAAAAATGCAGGGGTTCTCATATGAAAATTCGGGTTGGTTGGAGTCCATAGAGTACTGATATACTCATAGTTTTTCTGGATCACTTCGTTAAGTACGTTTTTTATTGGCAAATGTGTTGAAAAACGGCAATTCTTAAATTACAAATTTAAAAAATTATTTCTTTGTCAGTTTGCAACCGATTTTCGATTTTATAGATTTTTTTGAAAGGTATAAGTCTTACCTTTTAAACAAAACAAAAATATTAAAAATCGATCAAGAATTGGCTGAGCTACGATCGTTTAAGTTAAAAAAAATCCAATTTTTTGAAAAATTTGTCATGTTCTTTATACTCTAAGTTGAAAGTGCATCATTAAACAATTTTTTTTTTATTTTTGTATAAAAGCATAGTAAAGTAGCTTTCCAAAACACCAAAAAACATAACAATCGGTTAAAAAATGAATGAGTTATGCTAAGTTTCGTGATAGGACATTTTTAATTTTTTTCAGAAATGCTTGTAATCAAGGTATTATTCATAAATCTTATTGCTAGTAGAAATTTTATGTGCCTATGCATATAAACAAGAGATGGTAACATAATTAGATTTGTGCGTGATTGACACATGATCACAAGTGAGCGTGATTGAAAATCAATTTTACTCACGTCGTTGTAAGTGAGTGTCAGTGGAATAAAAAAGTGTGAGTGAAATAAAAAAAATTTCAGAACCCGTTCTGAAATTTTCCATTTTTTAAAAAAGTCAATTTATAAAAAATCCGGCCACATTTTTTTTTTTTTTGTAAATTTTTTTTAAAGATTAGATGTTTGTCTAAGAGATGGTCACGTGAGTGAATTTTAACTTTCATAATAATTTTTCTTCTAACACTCACTCACAATCACGTGTGTAAATTTAATACAACTCACACTCACGTACGCCGAAGCAAGAGTCACTCACGCTAACTAAATCGCATTTGAATATTAATTTTCATAACAATTTTGTAATTTGCTTGTATTTTCTTGTTTCAACGAAGTGAATGACTACTAAATATTTGCATTAGTCACACGCTTCGTTGAACCAAGCAAATTACCAAATTTTCATGAAATTCAAATGCAATTTCTCGAAAATAACGAAAAAAACACATTACAATTTTTTTGTGTGGATAGACAAACTAGAGATGGGAACATGAGCAGATAAGAGCGTGAGTGTGACTGAATTCAATTTTACTCACGTGATTGTGAGTGAGTGTGAGAAAGATTATTGCGTGAAAGAGTGAGCGTGAGTTGATTTTTTTGCGTGAGTTTGCGTGATTTATTTTCTCTTCATATTTCCTTTCATTCCAAAAAAAGCAACAAAAAAAATGTAAAATTTAGCTTAACTTCAGATTTCGTCCCGAAAAAATCAAAACAAATGTATAATTTTAGACTTTGCTGAAAATTTTGAAAGATTTTTGAAATTATTTTTAGTATAAATAAGAATATCGTGAGTGTGAGTCAACGTTAGCGTGAGTGACTCTTGCATCGGCGTACGTGAGTGTGAGTTGTATTAAACTTACACACGTGATTGTGAGTGAGTGTTAGAAGAAAAATTATTATGAAAGTTAAAATTCACTCACGTGACCATCTCTTAGACAAACATCTAATCTTTAAAAAAAAATTTACAAAAAAAAACAAATGTGGCCGGATTTTCTATAAATTGACTTTTTTAAAAAATGGAAAATTTCAGAACGGGTTCTGAAATTTTTTTTATTCCACTGACACTCACTCACAACGACGTGAGTAAAATTGATTTTCAATCACGCTCACTTGTGATCATGTGTCAATCACGCACAAATCTAATTATGTTACCATCTCTTGTTTATATGCATAGGCACATAAAATTACTACTAGCAATAAGGATTATGAATAATACCTGAATTACAAGCATTTCTGAAAAAAATTAAAAATGTCCTATCACAAAACTTAGCATAACTCATTCATTTTTTAACCGATTGTTATGTTTTTTGGTGTTTTGGAAAGCTACTTTACTATACTTTTATACAAAAATAAAAAAAAAATTGTTTAATGATGCACTTTCAACTTAGAGTATAAAGAACATAACAAATTTTTAAAAAAATTGGATTTTTTTTAACTTAAACGATCATAGCTCAGCCAATTCTTAATCGATTTTTAATATTTTTTGTTTTGTTTAAAAGGTAAGACTTATACCTTTCAAAAAAATCTATAAAATCGAAAATCGGTTGCAAACTAACAAAGTAATAATTTTTTAAAGTTGTAATTTAAGAATTGCCGTTTTTCGACACATTTGCCAATAAAAAACGTGCTTAACGAAGTGATCCAGAAAAACTATGAGTATATCAGTACTCTATGGACTCCAACCAACCCGAATTTTCATATGAGAACCCCTGCATTTTTTTGGTGTAGCACAGTGTTATTTGTTTCTATAGAAAATATTTATGTCTCTGGACATGATTCTTTTTAAATCGACAAATTGATATAAAATCTGTGTAAAGAATGACTCTGAAATTAATGGTTTTTTTTTTTTAAACAAGAATTTTTAATTTTTTAAATAATTTTTTGGGGTAAATTTTTTTGTAATTTCATTTCACTGAAACAGTTACATTCAGTTTCAGAGACATAATTGAGATATTCAGTTTCATTGTGTTTAAGAGGCAAAGCGCTGAGAAACAATTGTAAAAATGAACTGATATGAATTAGTATAAATTATGAATTTTTATTATTATAACAGATAAAGCGATGTGAAATGCCATATTTCCCAAAAAATACTTTTAAGTGACTTCGACATATTTGGGCAGTTTTTTTTTATAAAAACTGGGTAACAAAAATTGTTCTATTTTTCTCGAAACTTCTTTTTTTTTTTATTTATTTTATTTTATTAAGAATTACCACATAATTACAAATTATATACTAATTTTACCTAACCGAGAACTGGTAACAATGACCTTCGTCTCGTTGTAACGAAACAGACCAAGGCCTCTGGTGGGAATCGAACCCACGACCCCCAGACTCATAGGCTAGCACGCTACCAACTAGCCTACTGGTGTTAATAAACATTATAAATAGTGTAATCGCATTCATAAGGTTTTTATATATTTTTTTGACAAAAAATTTGGGTTTTTAGTTTTTGCGGGAATTCCCGGGAAATTTAAAAATGAATCCCGCTTTCCCGGGAAATGAAAAAGTCCGAGAAAAGAAAAACTCTAGCTAAGACCTATTTATCTTAAAAAATTATGGCAGCACAAACTGGAAAAAATAAAATTTTTGGAAATTTTTACGAATAAATTGGGAATTAAGGGATTCATTTAAAAAAATCAAACAATTTTTTTTACTAGCACATTTTCTGTAGTAACTCAGCGAGTTTTTTACCGATCTCATTCAGAATTGGTGTGGTAACTACTACCCAATAGATCTCATACTTGTGCAAGTTCGAGCCCAATCGGATTAAAAAACATCAGAAAAAAACATTTAGGTTTTAAAAGTGTGTTCACTTGAGATATTTTCCTCCATATATAAAAAAAAACACAATTCTAAGGTTGGGATGTCGGTCGTATAGGGCATATTGGGGATTTGTTCTGAAATTGTCAAAGATATTTTTTGCCTTGTGTTCGAGAAAAAAATGTTGAACATTGCACTATGCTTATATTTTACAATAATGGGGTATATTACGTATGAGTAATATTAACTCTTAAGAAACATTTAAAATAGAGATGGGATCGTGAGTGAGTTTTTTTGACGATCACGCATGCTTACGAAGCAAAAATTTTAATCACGTAAGAGCAGAAACAAATTTGTCACGGGCACGATACTCACGTGAGCGTGAATAAAATAAAATATCGCGCCTGAATTAAATGTTAATATTACTCATACGCATTCGTAATATACCTCAATATTGTAAAATATTCAACAGGGCAAAAAACATCACTGAAAACTTCAGAACAGATAGTTATACACCTTAACTATTTTCTTGACCTGTAAAAAAAATTAAATAACTAAAAAAAAAACTTGTAAAACGACAAGAAAAGTTTGTAACTTTTTTTTTGCTACCTCCTATTTGACAACAATTCCTTTTCATGTTACAAGCTTTTTACCAATAATTTTGTAATTTTACAAGCTTTTTACCAATAAACGTGTAAATTTACAAATTTTTTGACGCTATAAAACTTACAAGGAGGTTTCGTGTTTTTACTAGATTTTTTGATACCTCCTATTTTAAGAGAATTCCTAGTAAAAATTACGAGCTTTTTCTTAATTTTAGAAGACTTTCCCAATAAAATAGTAAATTTACAACTTTTTAAGCGCAATAAAACTTATAAGGAAATCTCGTGAATTTACTAGATTTTTTTTTGTAAAAAAAATTTGGAAATTTGTAAAATTACAAAAAAATTAAAAATGTTATGTTAAAAACAAGGAAAACTGTCAAATATTGGTAAAATGAGATTACGAGACTTTTTCTAGTAATTTGACAAGTTTTTTTATACCCTCCACTCTAGTGATAGAGGGTATATATAAGTTTGTCATTCCGTTTGTAACACATCGAAATATTGGTCTAGGACCCCATAAAGTATATATATTCATGATCCTTGATCGATTTTAAGTCGATCTAGCGATGTCCGTCCGTCCGTCCGTCCGTCCGTCCGTCTGTCTGTCTGTCTGTCCGTTGAAAACACGCTAACTTTTGAAAGACTTTATGGAGGCTCCTGAAGTTTGACATATATGTTGGGTATTTACCGGGTCAGGTTGGTATTGCAATCCAGCCAAATCGGTCCAGTGGTTCAAAAGTTATGAGCAAAAGAGTAAATTTCGGCAAGGGAATTTTGCGAACTTACGAGATTAAAACCACTCTAACTTTCTAAAGACAATTCTGAGGGTGCTGAAACGTGTTACATATCTTTGTCGTTCCCAAGTCTATTTGGTTTTGAATTTCAGCAAAATCGGTTCAGTGGTTCAAAAGTTATAAGCAAGGCTCTGAATTTCAGATTTTTTTCACCTTAAACTGTTGAATACTCGTTAAACAAGTTTTAAAAGCATGGTGAAATACCAGTTTTTTTTAAACTAGTTGTTATTTGTTTTCCTGCCGTTGGGTTCAGTTTAGTTGTTAGACAAGTAAATATTTGTTATTGTTTTTGTTTTTGTAACTGTATGTAACGGTGTATAGTAAGTATTTTTGGAAAAAAATCATATATTAGTTTGTTTTTGGTTTTTAAAGACGAGGATGGTAAAATAAAATGACGGAAATATGTGAAATATTTTTTTTAACATATACGTATAGGTATAAAACAACAAAAATATTTTACAAAGTAATTTTGTTACTCAAACAAATAGTACACTAAAAAAAATATTTACACTCAAAAAAATTTTACACTCAAAAAAAAATTTTTTTTTTTTTTTTTCATTTTTAATTTAATTATTTTTTTTTAATGAAATTCACACTCAAAAAAATGTTGACAGTCAAAAAAATTTTACACTCACAAAAAAATTTGATTGATTAAAAAAAGTTTTACTCAAAACAATATATTTCTAATAAAAATTTGTAATGCAACTTTTTTAGAAAATTACTATCAGATAACATTGTGGAGGGTATTCATAGATTCGGCCAAGTCGAATTTAATTTTTCTACTTGTTTTTTTTTGTGTAAGTTTAAATTTAAAAATTTAGAACTTCTCCCAAAAATACAAAAAATCTATAAAAACTTTTTTTTTTTTAAACATTACTGTGTTTCATTTTATTGGCATAAATAATGAAATTATGGCCTGTGTTCTGTCTTTCACAACCTTTCAATTCATACATATGAAAATTTCAGAATCACATGAAATCAAGTTTAGTGTTTTGTTGATCACGTTTTCATTCGAAGTTAAAATCGAATAATTAAAATTAAAAAAAATTATAAGGAAAAAAGTGCATTCGTTTTACTTTCACCAAAATTTATTTAAGTGAAAAAAAAAACGAAAAAAAAAAACGGATGTGAAATCAAGAACACCAAAAAAAATTCGGAAATTTTCATTTTCACACTTTTGATGTGAATTACTTTTTTGGAACAGCGGCGGAAGATACTTACAAGGGAAGTCTCCGTGGTCTCACCCTACGATCTTTATGAAATTTGGACATGTTGTTCAGAACGAAAATTAATTCGACACGTATTTTTTTAGCGGCCCAAATAAATTTTTAGGGGTTGTCGATTTGTATAGGCAAAAGTTGACCTTTTTCAGTTTTTTACGATATTAAAATATTTAAAATAGCTTTCTCGTGATGCTAACAACGTGCCAAAAAAGTAAATATTATTCGACTTATTAACGAAAATGTCCCAAATTTTGGTACTTACTCAATATGACAAAAAATTGTGCATGTTTGGACACGTTCTTTCCACTCGAAGATAGGTTTTCCAAAGACCTTTCATTTGATATGCAACAATACTAGGTTTCTTTGCATACTACACTCAAAATAATACATTAGTAGATTTACTAATTTTTTTGCTAATGCTGGTTAGCTAACTTTTAGCAAATTTGTAGTTGAGATTAGCATGTTAGCAAAAATATCTTGTAAACTTCATTTAGTGCATTTGCAATTTTAAACAAAATTTGAACTAATTTTTTTTTGGTAAATTTAAAATTGAGTTGACCAAATTTTTACAAGCTTTTTTGCTAATATTAGCAAAAATAAATGGTAAATTTTTTTTTATTTTCAGAAAACTTAAAATGGCGCTATCTCAGAAACTAAGCCAGATAGAGCAAAATGGAGGCCATTTTTGGTTCTCGGGATCTCCATAGTATCGCTGGTCCTCTTCACATGCGTGTACCCTAATGGGTCCTAACTTTGGATCCAAAAAAGTTAGCATTTCCAAAAATTTTAAAATGCTCATAACTCGGTAAATATTTCCGACACAACAAAAAATCCAAAAGCATTTTTGTAGCTCTCAACATGTAGCAAAATAATCAAAAGCTCTCCGAGTAATATTTTTGAAGTTATCGAGTTTTGTAGTTCTCAAAACCCCCGTGGTCCCCTAAAATCACGTATCTCAAAAACTAAGCAAGGTAGAGCGAAATGGACACAAATTTTGGATCAAAAACTATGACATTTTTAAGGAACCCAACTAGGTCTAGGCCCATCGGGGTCTGGACCTATCGGGTCCGAACCCAATGGGGTCCTCAAATGTGCATGAACTAAGTTGAAATAAAAAAAATTCAGTTAACTAATTTTTGGCAAAACATTTTTGCTAACTTTACCAAAAAAATTGTGGGTTCAAAATCAGCAAATTTTCTTATAGGTTTACAAGCTTTTTTTGCTAACATTGCAGCTTTTCTTTTTTGAGTGTATAGGAGATAAACGAAAAAAACTGAAAAATTACCGTTCCTTCTACCCTTATTTTCACCCCCTAAAAATGAATTTGGGCCGCTAAAAAAAATACACGTCCTTTTATTTTTCCTGCTCTACAAAATAAAACCAATTCCTTAAAGATCGGCGGGTAACACCAGGGAGACTGCCCTTGTTATTCAAAAAATTCTGAAATTTTCAATATTTGACCATGCATACCACTTTTTTAAAAATCTTAAATTGAAGTTTTGTTATTTACAAAACTTCAATTTAAGTGCGAATACTTTGCAAATGATATCCTATTGATACCACAACTGTTCCACTACAGACAGTTGGTGTGGAATGCCTAATATATATATGTTTTTTTTATTAATTTACAAAAATCTAAAACCTTTGTCGCCGGGCGTCACGGGTTTATTTAATCTGATTGACCTCAAATTTTTACCAAGTAAGTTTTAGGCCTCGGATAATAAAAATTTGGCTGAACGTTCAAAATCGGGAGAAAAACTTTTTTGCCATGCCATAAAATGCCAGTCTAATAACACCGTCCTACAGCCAATATGTAACATGAACCGTATAATTTACGCCTAAATGTAAATATCAAATGGTTTCAAACTGCGTTTACAGTTTTTATACCCTCCACTTAGTGATAGAGGGTATATATAAGTTTGTCATTCCGTTTGTAATTCATCGAAATATCGGTCTGGGACCCCATAAAGTATATATATTCATGATGCCCGATCGATTTTAAGACATTCTAGCGATGTCCGTCTGTCCGTCTGTCTGTCTGTGGAAAATGCTCTCGCGGACAAAATATTGCACAGAGATGACTGAAACTTAACATATATATTGGAATTTCTCCCGAGAAGTTTGGTATTGCATTTGAGCGATATCGGTTCAGCGCACAGTGCCACATTTGGCCAATCTAGCACGACAAAAATCAAAAAAAAAAGTTCCGCGATTTTCATGATATGTTTGTATGTATTATAGAACATTCCTAATAGCACGGAAATAATCATATAAGATCGATAATTCTGTTCGTTACTAACAGGTGGGTGCATAAAGTTGCATCTTGTAAAATCCTGTAACAAGTGTACATTATTTCGCATAAATTAAGTCGAGTTTAAACTGTTGTAACTTTTGAACAAAAAGAGATATTTATCCACTCTTTTTTGATAATTTTAAAGGATATTTAAATGCTTTAAGTCATATCTTTTCTTTTTTTTAAAACAAATTTTTCTATTTTATATTAAATTTTTAACAAAATACAAATTTTTTAAAAGAAAATTATATATTTATTTTTTTTGATGGAATAGAACTTTTGTGTTTGGTCCGTATTGGTCGCCGGACTTTTTCAGATATATTGACCAATATCCATAGTACTTATTTCAACGGCTAACTTTTGCGACCGTCTGCGACGCCGACTACAGTGGGGCGATATGTAAACCTTGTTTTTACATATTTTTTAAACATATTTAAAAAGTGGGCGTGGCAGTTGTCTGACCGCCCCCTTTTTTTGTGATATTATTTCTACAGTCATTGAGAGTATACATACCAAATTTAAAGAAATTATAACCAAAATTACAAATTTTAAAAAAAGTGGGCGTGGCCCTTAATTGGCCTCCCACATTTTTCATAATGTTATTTTCGAAGTCAAAACGAACATTTATACCGAATTTCAAGTCAATATAATTAAAATTGGATTTTTGTCGTCCTAGATTGGGTAAATGTGGCACTGTGCAGCGGTTCAAAAGTTATGAACGAAAATGTAAGCACACCTCAAAAATTTCAGTACATTCAACATAACCTAATAATACAAAATGCTTTAATTCGGCTTCTGGTTGACATATGTGAACATAATTGAGCACCAAATGGTGTTTAAACAAGTACGAACATATTTTTTGACAAAAAAAGAAAAAAATCGCGGATTTTTTTTTTACCAAAATTTTTTTCGCGGAAATTTTTTTTCAAATTTTTTTTTTTTTCAAAAGTAATTTCCTTCTAAATAAAGTTGTTTGCAATAATCTTTTTGAAATTGTGGAGGGTATCACTGCATTCGGCAAGGCCGAATTTAACTTTTTTACTTGTTTACCCAGCAAAACTTTGGTAATGGGTAGTGATTATATAACACATTACCAGGTAATGCATATAACTTATTTGTAGCATTATTTTATGATTTCTTACCAAACATTTGTTCCACAACGTATTATTTTCAAGTGAAAAATAATGCATTACTAATAATTTGCTACGTAATGCATGATTATTGGAAAAAAATGTATTTCATATTTGTTATTTCTAAACATTAAATCATGGATGACTTATATTTGGTTACATTATGTATTATTTGAAAGTTTGAAATAATGCATTATTTATAATTGGATGCATAATGCATTACAATAACATAAAAAATAATTATTTTATAAAAAAATGCATAAGTTTAAACTAGAGATGGGCTCACGACAGGAAATTTCTAACGACACACACTCAAGAGTACATTTTATCTACTTACACTCACTTACAATCACGTGAGTAAATTTAATACCAAATTACTTTTTCACTACTCGTAACACCTTATATATTATCTTCTGGTATGCTATATTATTTCATTTCTCGTAACCTATAAAATATCATATATTTTACACCTTACTCGTATTCTTCGTTATAAATTTATGACTTATTTTATACCTTACTGGTATTCTTTGTGATCATGTGGATGCATAACTTTGAGTCTCATCGCCTGTTAAAATCATCAATGCTGCAATGTATAAAATAAGAGATCATATACCTTATTTTATACCTTATTTGGTAATCTAAGTTTTGCTGGGTATTTTGTGATCTTGTTTCCTTTTAAAAGAACTTCAGAGTTTTTAGGATTTTATTTTGTAAAATATTTGCACTTGTCTTAAAATGTCACATTTGATGGCAAATGAAAGTGGAGAATTTTTATTAGTTTTTCTGTTTTTTAATTTTGCCATAACAGGAAAAACGATGTGAGAATGTCATTTCAAAACTTAATCAAAACATTTTGTAAAAAATTTTAAATAATATTGAAGGATAAAATTTTGGAGGATAAAAATGGAGGTTTACTGCATTTAGTCTCTAGTTTCCAACGCTTTTTATTCAGCTTGTGTTTAAACACTTTTTTTCTTTTTGGTGGAAGGTATAATACGGTATAGATGTGAAATTGTAGCGCATTACAAAGTAAAAATTCTAAAACATTTTAAAATTTTCTCTAACCATTGTATGTGTAAGTGTAAAATTAAGCAGGAAATTTAATATTTCCATTCAATTGATTTTAAGTAAATGTAACGTATAAATATAATCCGATTTATATTGAACTTTTTCTCTATGCTTTTGAAATTTAATACTTTTGTTAATTCCTTATATTGTGTACTATTTTTTTTTTTCTTTTACAACACCCTTCATCCCATCCTTCTAACGTCTAAAGGTCACAGGAAGAGAAACCCTACGAGTATTCATTGAGTTATGCAGCCAGCAATCTGACAAGTCCTGTGGTAGAAGCATTCATAGGTGAGTTTTCATTATGTGTGGATGGTATCAAGTAAAAGAAAAAGTAAATTGATTTACTCGTATTGTGTAAAATCAAATTTAAAAATTTAATCAAATCAAATCTTACAATGTCACATTAAGCAGACAACACATGTGGCTTTGTCACAAAATAACAAGGAGTTGGAGAAGTTAAAGAAAAATATAAAAGATTTTAGTTTGAATTTGCAAGTTTTCTTACTTGCGACATTTTTTTTTTTGGCACAACATAAAAATCCTATTTGCTTTGGTAAAACATCACGTATTTAGGCCGCATTAAAATGTATCGCACACATGTTAAAGTTTTCAATGTCCTTTACTAATGGGAATAATACAGTGAAAGAAACTATCTTCCATGTATGTGTGTTCCTCTTTGTTGTCTATACAGAGCTTTTTTGAAGCCCACTGTAAAGCTGAAAATTGGTATGCATATAAGCATATGGGAAATTTAACTAACGGATCACCAATTTTGTTTATTTTTGGTTATTTGATAGATTAAAACCATATTTTTTTTATATTTTTTGGATCAATACTTTGGAAAATATGGGCGTTTAAAATAGCGCTTTTCTGACAATATTGACTTTTAGACAGTTTTTAATTATGTTTGTGCACGAAAACCGAGGGTCATACGAAAAAACTTATAAGAACAATATTGTTTATAAAATTATAAAGATTTAAAATTTAGAATTTTTTTTTTTTTTAAATTTCAGCAACAAATTTTGAAAACCATATTTGAGAGTCCCCGCACAACAATGTCGGTGACGTTTTTTTCATACAAATTTGGCAAGAAAAAACGCTCGACCGAAAACCGCTTGAATAAAATTAATTTTATTTTTGTGTCGGTTTCTCTCTCTATTTTAATTTTTGATATGAAAATTGATATTAAATAAAATTAAATAAAAATGTGCAAAAAAAGTGAAAAATAATGTGAATATAAACGTTTGACTGAATTTTCCGCTGCCGCCTTTGTTTTGCGCCTATACTCTCCCACGACCGAAACCGTCAACCGCTCCGACATTGTTGTGCGGGGACTCTGAATGTCCTTTTTTCCTTGGAAAGACACCATGGATTTCCAAAAACAAAATTTTTTATTAAAGTTTAGAACAGAGCTTCTCACTAACTTTTGCTTTGCGACCCCTTTTCAATAATTAAAATTTTTCGCGACCCCCCACAAAAAAAAAACAAGTTGAAAAGCTAAGTTCGACTTTGCCGAATCTATGAATACCCTCCACAATGCCTTTTTTTAAAGGTTACTACATTTTAACGTGAAAAAATTAACAATTTTGATTAGAAATATTTTATTTTGAGTAAAAAACTCTTTTTTTGTCATTTAAAAAAAAAAATACTAATTTTTTTTGAGTGTAAAACTTTTTTTCGAGTGTAATGTTTTTTTTACTGTAAAAATATTTCTAAAGAATGCACGTACGTATGTACACAAAATATTGACATTTTTGTAAAAAAAAACTAAATTTTTTTTTGAGTGCAAAATTTTTTTTCAGTGTAAAATTTTTTTCGATTGTAAAGTTTTTTTCGAGTGTAATTTTTAAGTTACCAATTCTTTTAAAACTAAACAAGTTTTAAAAGCATTGCTTTAAAATTAAACACGTTTGAAAAGCATTGCTTAGTTACCACCAATGCTTTTAAAACTTGTTTACCACCTGGCATTTAAGATGAACAAAATCTGAATTTCGGGGTTTTACTTATAACTTTTGAACCACTGGACCGATTAAGCTGAAATTCAATACACAACAGACCTGAGGAACGGCAAAGATACATGTCATGTTTCACCAGTCTCATTATTGTTTTTCGAAAGTTATCGTGTTATTTATCTCGTAAATTCGCGAAAACCCCTTGCCGAAATTTACTCTTTTGCTCATAACTTTTGAACCACTGGACCGATTTGGCTGGATTGCAACACCAACCTGACCAGGTAAATGACCAACTTATATGCCAAACTTCAGTAGCCTCTGTGAAGTCTTTCAAAAGTTAGCGTGTTTTCTACGGACGGACAGACAGACGGACGGACGGACGGACATCGCTAGATCGACTTAAAATCGATCGAGGATCATGAATATACATACTTTATGGGGTCCTAGACCAATATTTCGATGTGTTACAAACGGAATGACAAACTTATATATACCCTCTATCACCAGAGTGGAGGGTATAAAAAAAATTTAACGTGAACTTTGTCCTCAGTTTTTTTTAAAAACCTGAAGTAATGGAAAAATTTGGGAACCAAATTCAGAAGCAGCATTGAAAGATTAATCGAAACCGTGTGGTCAGATCCCAGACGCATAACTCCATTTTTGAGAACTTTGACCTCAATTTTCTCAAAAATTTGGAAACCAGGTCCCGAACTACGGCATTTTATATCGAAACATACTATCTTCATTGATGTTTTATTCCGAAAATAAAAGAAAAACACCAGTTAAAACGGATCAGAAATGAAGAAATGTTTACCAAGAAAGCATTTAAAGTCCAATTTGGTATAATGATTGTTCATTTTTCAAAATTAGGTACCAATGTTTGGTATTGATCGAAATTTTTTCAATCACGAATCTAGATCCGTTTCTCGGATCCAGATTTGGAATCAGAATTAAAAAGTAAATCGAAAAGAGTGGTCAGATCCCAGACGCATCCGAAAATGTCACAATTCAAGCTCTTTAAAATCTACATGAATACGTTTTTGTGAACTTTGTCTTTAATTTTTCCAAAAACCTAACGTACTAGAAAAATTTGGATCCCAGTATCGGAATCAGCATCGAAAAGTTAATAGAAAACGAACTGTCAGATCCCAGACTCAGCCAAAGCACTTCAGAAATAAGTGTTGGACATCCCGAGAAATTAACAACCGCACAGTGATTAAGTGATGGAATTTTTTTTCTTTAATAAAAGTATTTGTATATTTTTATAATACAACAATAAAAAAAATGTGTTTTAAATTTACCAAAATTTAAGATTTAAACAAATTTGTTCGCGACCCCCCTGAAACTCTTTCGCGACTCCCTAGGGGGTCGCGACCCACCGTTTGAGAACCATTGGTTTAACGCTTTGAAAATTTCAGAAAGGTGTTTTTTCGTATTGTTGAGCAATAAATTTTGAAAGTTTGTTAGTTAGCCAAATATTTGATTTTTTTTCAAAATTTTGGCAAAAAATCAAATAGTTCGCTTTATACAGCTTTTTGTGTTTTTTACTCGGAAACCGTAAGTTGTACGAAAAAACCTTGAGTGACAATATTGTTGATAAAATTATGAAGATTTAAAATTTAGAAACAAAAAAAAATTAGAAAAAAAAAATTCAACAAAATTTTTTAAAACAATATTGGAATGTCCTTTTCTCCTGTTAAGGACACCACAGATTTCCAAAAATAAAAATTTTTATTAAAGTCCAGAATGTCCTTTTAACGCTGTTAAAATTTCAGGGAGGCGTTTTTTCGTGTTGTCGAGCAATAAATTTTAAATGTTGGTGATAAAGCTAAATATTTGATTTTTTGCAAAAATTTTGAAAAAAATCAAATATTTGTCTATCTAACAAACTTTGAAAATGTATTGCCCAACAATGCGAAAAAACATATCTTTGAAATTTTCATAGAGTTAAAAGGACATTCTAAACTTTAGTAAAAAATTTTGTTTTTGGAAATCAATGGTATCCTTCTTAGGAAAAAGAACATTCAAATATGGTTTTCAAAATTTTTTGTTGAAATTGAATTAAAATTTTTTTTTTCTAAATTTTAAGGCCTTTATTCATAATACTTAAAGTGTACTTAAAGTAGGTTTATTTGACAAATATTCATGCAATATCAGTCAAATAAACCTACATTAGATTTAATTTACTCATTATGAATAACCCAGTAAATCTTTATAATTTTATAAACAATATTCCTCTTATAAGTTTTTTCGTACGACTTACGGTTTTCGAGAACAAAAATGCTAAAAATCTGTCTAAAAGTCAATATTGCCAAAAAACGCGCTTTTTTAAACGCCCATATTTTCCAAGAGTTGATCCAAAAAAAAATATAGTTTTTAATCATTTACGAAGTTCTATCTAATAAACAAAAATAAGCAAAGTCGGTGATCCGTCAGTTAAATTTCTCATGGATTTGCTCATATAGTAAAACACCAGGGACAGATCTTATCGTAGCCGGATTATTGATTTTTCCCTATGGGCGGAGAATTAATAGAAACAAGTGAGAGTGTTAAATTCGGCAGTGCCGAATCTTTTATACCCTCCAAAATGAAAAAAAAATTAAAAAAAAAAAATTGTCAGGGGCGTTTTTTTTGGGGGGGGGGGGGGTCGGTGGGGGATGTTGAGCGCACCTTCCCATCGCGACAAATATACCAAATGTTCCATTTATTTAACATAAATACAAAAAAACATGTAAAAAAATGTTTTTTTTTAGGTTGGTTCAGTTCTTCAAGGGGGAAATTTTTCCCCTTTGCCCGATTAGGCCCATTCACGAACTTAACCTGCCTATGAACATGAGACATATTTGTGCCAAACTTCAGAAGTCTAGCTGTTTTATTTTGGACTGCATTGTGTTATATACAGAATGACGGACGGACAGGCGGACATTCATAGAATGTCTTAGAATCGATCATGGATCAATAATATATGGGGCATTCCATGTGAAATCGGACACTTTGAAAAACTTTTTTTTTAGATTTTCCCAATTTGTTTACAGTTTTTAGTACCCTTCGAAAACTCCTTCGTGGTAAATTTTCAGATTTTTTTATGACCCGTTCAAAAGATATCGAATTTTTAAAAATTGGTAGTTTATTCCTTTACTCAAACTTCTTTTAATCATAACTTCTTCAATAATGGTCCAAATTTCAATTTTTTTTTCAAAATTTTTTTTTTTTTACTTACTTTCTAAAAAAAAATCTCAAAAAACTCTTAAAAGCGCTCTAGTGTGCGATTTTTAAGTTTTATAATTTAAATCTCATTTTTGAAAATGTTTGTACTCTTCGATTTTTTTGAAATTTTTTTGTGTAAAACTTCTATCAAATCTACAAATTTTTTGCCCAGGAAGATCGTGGGATAACGATTATTACTATTTTTTAAAATTTTTTAAAAAAATTTTATTGTAATTTTCCAATCTTAAAATCACTTCTACTGCTCCAATGGTGCATCATAGAGGGGTTCTTTATAAGACCGACCCCCATTAATTTTTACGTCTTAACATTTCTTTGGAACAAACTAATACCCTATCTCCAATTTCTAGGGGTGCTCCCACACAATACGAAATTTTTTAAAATTTCTTCCAACCGCTCTAACTGCCCAAATAGTGCCCTTAGAGCAACAAAATGTATGACCGACCCACAATATTTTTTTATTCCAAACATTTGCTCTGAACACACCTACCCTCTATCTTTAACTGTTAAGGCGGTCCCCATACAATTTTTTTTATTTTTTGTAAATTTGTTTTATTTAATCAGCTTCTACCGGTCCAATGGTGCGTCCGAGAGGGGTCATTAGTGAGACCGACCCCCATTTATTTTTACCCTACAACATTTTTTCAAAACATACCTACGCCCTATCTCCACTCCCTAAGTAGGCTCCCATACAAATAACAGTTGGAGCAAATTTTATAAAAATGTAAGTAGGCTCCCATACAAATAACAGTTGGAGCAAATTTTATAAAAATGTAATTTTGTATGGGAGCCTACTTAGGGAGTGGAGATAGGGCGTAGGTATGTTTTGAAAAAATGTTGTAGGGTAAAAATAAATTGTGGTCGGTCTCAATAATGACCCTTCTCGGACGCACCATTGGACCGGTAGAAGCTGATTAAATAAAACCAATTTACAAAAAATAAAAAAAATTGTATGGGGACCGCCTTAACAGTTAAATATAGAGGGTAGGTGTGTTCAGAGAAAATGTTTGGACTAAAAAAATATTGTGGGTCGGTCATACATTTTGTTGCTCTAAGGGCACTATTTGGGCAGTTAGAGCGGTTGGAACAAATTTTAAAAAATGTCGTATTGTGTGGGAGCACCCCTAGAAATTGGAGATAGGGTATTAGTTTGTTCCAAAGAAATGTTAAGACGTAAAAATTAATGGGGGTCAGTCTTATAAAGGACCCCTCTATGACGCACCATTGGAGCAGTAGAAGTGATTTTAAGATTGGAAAATTACAATAAAATTTTTTCAAAAAATTTTAAAAAATAGTAATAATCGTTATCCCACGATCTTCCTGGGCAAAAAATTTGTAGAATTGATAGAAGTTTTACACAAAAAAATTTCAAAAAAATCGAAGAGTACAAACATTTTCAAAAATGAGATTTAAATTATAAAACTTAAAAATCGTATACTAGAGCGCTTTTAAGAATTTTTTGGGATTTTTTTTAGAAAGTACGTAAAAAAACAAAAATTTTGAAGAAAAAAATTTGAAATTTGGACCATTATTGAAGAAGTTATGATTAAAAGAAGTTTGAGTAAAGGAACAAACTACCAATTTTTTAAAATTCGATATCTTTTGAACGGGTCATCAAAAAAATCTGAAAATTTACCACGAAGGAGTTTTCGAAAGGTACTAAAAACTGTAAAAAAATTGGGAAAATCTAAAAAAAAAGTTTTTCAAAGTGTCCGATTTCACATGGAATGCCCCATATATACTTTATGGGGTCCCCGACCGATATTTCTATGCGTTACAAACGGAATGACAAAGTGAGTATACCCCCATACTGTGGTTGGAGGGTATAAAAAGGGGTGTTACGTAAATTGGTGTTTAGCATTTTAGCTTATTTTTAAGCCCCCTAATGACTTGGGAAAAAAATTTCCTGGCATATAGTCCTAACGATGGAGCATATCCGGATTTAAAATTTTTGAACTTAAAAAAAGTCGTTAAACACAAACTGAATAATAAACGTTAGAAACTAGGGACAAAAAGTAGTAAAACTGCATTTACAGTTTTCTTCTTCGTGATCCTGTTTCCTTTTAAAAGGATATTGATATTGCAAATTAAAAAAAAAAATCGAAAAAATATGGAAGATCCTCCTCTTTCATTTGCCATCACCAGTGTCATCCTAGGTCAATTAGAAATATTTCAAAAATATTTTACAAAATGTTGCCTTTAAAATTTGAAGTCCTTTTAAAAGGAAACAGGATTACGAAATGAAAAACTGTAAATGTACTTCATTTAATCTCTACTTTTATATCATCCGGTTCATGTTTAGTATTGGGTGACATTACATAATCCTCACGGACATAATCTTCATTTCCGTTGTGGGGATTATGACCGAAATTAATTTGGACATTATCCCAATAAAAAATGGACATAATTTCCAGATTAATTTATGACCACGTAACAAATGGTCATAATACCCATTACTGGTATTATGTCTATTGTACTAGTTAAAAAAAGTTAAACGTTTTTCTGCGTGACCGGCCTTCGGTCGGACTTGGGGGTTACAAAGTCCATGCAGGGATTACAAAGTCCACCCTCATCGCAAGAAACATAATATGAATGGAGGTTATGACGGAACAAATTTCGGTCATAATCCCCATTTTGATTATGACCGTTTTGGAAAGGGTTATGGTACCCACAACTAATATGGAGATTATGATTGTGAAGTATTCGGTCATAATCCCCATTTTCGTTATGGGGATATTGTCCGTGGGTATTATGTCCTGTCACCTTAAAATCAAAGTCTAATATCTGTCCAATTTCTTGAAATTCTACCAAAAGTCATACTCCTTAATTTAACAGTGTATTCAATAACGTTCAAAACGAAGTAAAAAAACACGAAAACGTTGTAAAAATAAAAAATTATAGTTATTGTATGTATATTTTCTTTTTATTTTACTTTTCCCATTTTCCATAGATTTTCCTTTGCAACGTCATTTTGAAGATTATAATCAAAGTCCTGGCTACAATAGCACCACAGCCAACACTCCCAATACGGATCACAATGATGATGACGATAACGACGATGATGATGAAGAAGATTACTCTATATCCGTGTCGGCTATAATGCAAAGACGTGCTAGTGTACGTGGTTATCGCAGAAAAAGTAGTAGTCGCAACTCAAGAAGAGCTTCCAGTCCAATGGATCACGTATTGGACACTGTAGAGCGTAGACGCTCAAGTGTTTACACAACTAGTTCAGGTATGAAAAACTAATACACGAACATTTTAATATGAATTTAGAAAATTTTGTTAAATTTAATTTTTTTACAATTTACATATTTAAGTGTTTGGTAAAAAATATTTTTATGTGTTATATTCATGAGAGGGTATTACACTCGAATTAAAATGAGAAAAGTTACCTATTACACTATGTAACACGATTTTTAAGTCTGGTTAGAAAACATAATTTTTAAATTGTTTTTACCGAAAAAACATAAAAAAGTTTTACTTCCCTGCAAAAATTTTGTTTTTTGTGATTTTTTGATATTTTTCCTCCGAAAAGCTTATGGAAAGACAATTTTTCTTAAAATTTTTTCGTGACCACTCCCACCAAAAGGAACGGTAAAAAAAATGTTTTTTCTTATGCCCTTTTTGCAATATTTACCTCATGAGCTGCCTCTGGCATCAATTTTTGTTTTATGTCTGATAGAAAGTCAAAAATCCTCAAAAATAAGCTATTTTTCCAAAGGTGGCGTCGGTTATACAAGGGGAAATTTTTCCAACCAACTCCGATTTTGCCCTTTTGCAAATTAAGCCAGTGCAGGACTCTAACACAAATTCCTGACAAGGGTCAGTCCTCTATCTTTTTTTTTGTTTAGACTCTATCGTGCTTTCAACAGACAGACGGACCGACAGACATAACAAAGTTTTGGCCGCCAAAACAAAGCCTCAGGGCGTGACTGGATTTTTTTGTATTTTTTCAGAGATATTTAATAGAAAAATTAGTGGCGATCCAGACTCAGAACTTTTTTTAATATTTGGTACCTTTGTTTATATGAGAATTTAAAAAATTGGTTAAGCCCTTATGATGTCGACTTTTTTAGAATCTTTTTAATGGATTTTTGAGGGGTTTTATACAAAAAATTTCAAAATTTCAAATTTGTTTGAAGTAATTTTAAAATTTTTGTAGAAAACCACTACAAAAAGACATGAAAAAGATTCTAAAAAAGTTAACATCATATGGGTACATCGTGCCAGTTACTTTTTTCGTTGTCCCCAAAAATATAACAAAATATCCCCAAAAATCTCCAAAAATCAAAAAATACGTTTTTTTAATTATAAAACATTTTTTTTCTTCAATTTAAAAAAAAGTTATGGATGGTAATTTTATAATTTTATTTCGTAGATTTAGGCAGTTAAAAAATCCCCAAACGTGTAAATAAACGGTTTTTGGCAATGTTAATATACATACATTTTACAGCCGATAAATGCAAGTTTTACCGAATGCGCTTCGTAACCACTTACCAATGAGTGGATATCACCACACTCAAAAAAAAAACTTGTAAAGTTACCAATAAATCTCGTGATTTTACGAGGCTATCCTCGTAAAATATGACGTAGGTAAAATTCTCGTAAAATTACGAGGATTTCCTCGTAATTTTGAACGCACCAAAAATTGGTAAAATAACCAATTTTATTGGTAAAAATATTGTTTTAAAACCGGAAAAATACAAAAAAAAATGGTAAACTTACAAGAAAAAATGGTAAATATGTTTAAAAAAATGGTAAATTTACAAACCAAAATGGTAAATTTACAAAAAAAAAATTTTTGTTAACAACATAAACGTAATAAAATCATTTTTTGTAAAATAACTCTTTTTTTTGTAAAATTAACTACTCCTCCTTAAATTAATCCTCGTAATAAATTTTTAAAAATTTTGTCAACTTTTTTTTTAAATATTTTTCAATAAAAAAAAAAAATGCAAATAAATAAGTTTTTTTGTTAAACAACATAAATCGTCGTATAACATAATTTTTGTAAAATAAAGTTTTTTTTTGTAATTCAACTAGAATCCTCGTAATAAAAACTTTCTTGTAAAATTACAGTTTTTTTTGTAAAATAACCTTTCAAAATGGTAGAATACAATTACGAAAATAAACTTGTAAAATTACCAATAAAGCTGTAGTTCTCGTTTGAGCAAAGTACAAGATTTTTTGTTAAAAAACAAGGAAAATTGTTAAATATTGGTAGAACGGGATTACAAGGCATTTTACCAGGCGTTTTACCAGTTTATTTTTTTGAGTGCAAAAGTATTTCTAAAAATAGATGATTTCACTAAATTTAGCTAGTGATGTTAAATAAATTTAATTTTGAATATCCCGAAAATAATTTTCGAAATCCCCAATCCCCAAATGAGATTTCTTGTCCTTTTTTCTGGCATAAAATCCATTTTGCGGATAAATCCTCAAGTCTGGCAGCCTATAATGGGTATTATTAAAAATTTTTCGTGCAATGTAACACTGTGGAACAAATTCAAGTTAGCAAAAGTTAGGTCGATTCTGAGAGTGAGGGGTGAAAATAGAGCCTAAATTGGAAGACCCGTATCGCGGCGTTTGTTTATGTTAGTTCGAATTTTTTTTTTTTTTTAATCGACCTTCGAACTTTGACTTTTGAATGACGATTTTTAGCATATTTTTGATATGGTTTACTGGCTATAACTCGTCGACTTATTGATATTTTTTCAATCTGTAAAAGCCAAATTATTGCTAGAGGCCTGTCCAACAATCACAATTTTTGAAAAAAATGATTTAGAAAATTTTTGTGGTGCTTATGAAGCAAACTGTTGGAAATTTTTTTTTTCATGCATTTTGAAAATATTTTGCTTCATAAGCACCACAAAAACTTTCTAAATCAATTTTTGAAAAAAAATTCAATTGTTGAACAGGTCTCTAGCAATAATTTGGCTTTTACGGATTGAAAAAATCTGTAGTTTTCAAGTTTTTAAGACTATTATTTCAGGAAATAGAAAAAGTATCCCAGTACACTTTTGATCCCAATTTACTCCCTTAGATACGAAGTTTTAAACAAAAGTCCTGTTACGGAATGTTTTTCGGCTATAGGATCACACATTTAAAACTTCTAGCTTCAAAACTTCTAGTCTTTTCAAAGGAGTTTGGCATAAAACTCCTCAAAAAAAACTACTATGTGAGTTCTGAGGCAAATAATGTAAAATATGTCGTCAGTGAAATTTAATGGCAATTCTTTTCTTAGAACATATTAACCCCCTATTTTCTATTTTGAAGGGCAATTATAGTCCATTGCCCCTCATCCAAGACTCCCTGGGGTGTATCATAGTGGTAAAATGGCGCTCAAAAAGGTCCATAGACGGAGCACGGTCCTCATTTTGTAGTATTGTTATCTTCTTTACGATGGCGCTATGTCCACAATCGCTGCTTCTCTATTGCAGTGAGCTATTAAGTCGAATTGCCGACGTAGCCGCATACTGCCTGTCCAATGGTATCAGATAAAGAAGGATTTCTAATGCAGTCGTACACTCAAAAAATTATGTCATTAACTGTTTGTAGTTTATTTTAAAAATATTACGTTTAGTCATTTTTAAAAGAAAAAACATTTATTTCATGTTCAGTTTTTATTAATGACTTCTTCTGTACTTTGTTTCAAAAATAACACATTAAAATATAAAGACTTTTATTAACATTTAATTTTTAAAGTCATTTATTTTTGTTCTGTAAGTAAAAACTACTGATTATTCTTTAAATTTTTAATGATTTAAGTAAGTCATTTTTTTGGTATTTTTTAATGAGATATCATTAAAATTACCTACACAAGTAGGTAATTTTTTTGTAGAAAAAAAATTATTAAAATTATTTATAGAAATATAAAAACATGTTTGTATCAAGTGACTTTGGCACGATGGGTAGAGTGTCTGGCCAGAATGTAGTTGATTGCGGGATCGATTCAGAGCTTCGAACGAGTTAATTCTATTGAGAATTAATTCACCAAAAGTTTAATTCTGTTTTAATAAGTTTTGAATTATCATTCCTTACCAGCATTCAACACGAATTAATTCAAAGGCTTAATTCTCAAAGCTCAAATCAAATTGAATTAATTCCCAAGAGAATTAATTCCTTGCAAGCAATCATTCGATTGAATGATCAAAATTTTTCATCATTCAAATCTATTACAAATTGAATGATGATTTTTTTATTTCATTCCCTTTGTATTTTCAAAAATGTGTTGCTTGTGTGCATTTTAAGCATCTTCGTGTGTAAACGATCGGTTGTTGTTTTGTAGACGTCTCGTCTGCTGCTTCCCACACAAGCATAAATGTGTGTGTGAGTGTGTTGCGCTTCACTGTTTTAAATTGAATGATAAGAAAATTTTACCATTCAATTTGTAGTAGATTGATTTGGATAAAAAAACAGTTCATTCCTGCAGAATGATCATTCTTAAGGAATGAATTCTTGAAGAATTAATTCAATGATTATGAAAGTTGAATGATTTTAGGGAATGCCAAATTCTATTTTTTTAATTCGAATTAGGAAATTGAATTAAAGAATTAATTCTTTCGAACCTTTGGATCGATACCCCAAAATTTTATTAAAAATTTTTAAAAAAAATATATCAATAAAAAATTGTAAAAAATAACCTACGAAATCAATAATTTTTAATGTTTTCGTAGGTTATTTTTTTTGGAATTTGTTGGTAAAAATAACAGAACTATCATTAATTTTTAATGTTTCCGTAGGTTATTTTTTTCGAATTTGTTGGTAAAAATGAATGAGAAAAACGTAATTTTTTAATGTTTTATGTTATTTATTTTAGAAAATTTTGTCAACAGTAAAAAATAAATGTTGGTGTTTGTTAAAATAAATGAATAATTACTGGGATGGTTTTCAATTGTTTATTCACTGGTTTTAAATGTGTTTTCATTTGTTTTTGCTGGTTTACTTCGATTAACTCGCAGACCACAGCCTCTTGCCCATTTAGACAGATCTTTAAGAGAACTCTAAAGAATGTCCCTCAATGTTGGCAAATGCTTTACCGCTATCACGACATCGTCAGCATATACGACAACGTGACAACCACGTGCATCTAGAGAGTGTAGCATTGAGTTTAGTGCCAGGTTTCAAAGAAGCGACAAAAAAACACCTCCCGTTGGTGCGCCTCAATTGACAAATTGAGACATGACAGACGCTCCCAATTCAGATTAAAGCGATACCTCGCTTCACTCCCAGACCAGACAATGCCACAGTTATCGAGTCTGGAATGACATTATTTAAAATCCCTCTATATCAAGAAAGGCCACATTAGTGTACTCCTTTACCGAAGGCGATCTCTCGATGTTACCAACGAGCTCATGAAGTGCTGTTTCTATTGATCTACCCTTGCTGTATGCATGTTGCCTTGTCGAAAGCAACCTCGGGTCAATCACTATACGAAAATATGAGTCTATAATTCGTATCATTGTCTTTAAAAAAATAAAGAAGCCAGACTAATTGGTCTGAAATCCTTCAGAACTGTGTGGGAGTTTTTCACAGCCTTCGGTATAAAGACGACTCTGGTATCCCTCGATTTTAAAGGGATATATGTACGACCAGTCAATACATGCTGTGTATAGATTATACAGACCAGGGCCTATATAGTCCGACACTTGTTGCATCTCAGCTGGGACTATACCATCAGGTCCAGGGGATTTATAGGGCCTAAAGCTTTTAATCGCCCAGATTAATATTGGCATATTTATTATTTCCGATGCAATTTCAGATGCTTAGGCATCAGATCGTTCCAAACTTTGAAACGGCGTCATGGAATTGCACTGAAAATGTGTGTTTAGAAAGAGATCCAGCGACTCTCCATTGGAGGTAGACCACACCCTAGTAAGATCCTTCAAGTACCCTAGGGTGCAAGGAGAAGAAGCCAGAACTTTGCGCAGCCTGCATGCTCAGAAACGTCTTCAATGTTACGACAGATGTTTTTCCAAGAATCACATTTGGCAAATCAAACCATCTTCTTTTAATTTTTAAGTTGCATCCTACTTGCAGACCAGTCCACGTCGTGCTTTCTGCAGGAATCTCCGCTCGTATGCAACTCATATGTCCACCAAATTTGCTTTTTTGCCCCTAGGCTTTGCAGAGGGGTAAGACGCATCCAAGAACCTATTACAAACAATTGTTATATGGTCAACCATACAATTAATTTTCTCAAAACTATGAGGTTCTGACAAGGGCACTTCATTCAAAAGCCCAGAAAAAGTCTCCATATATTTCACCCAGTTTCTTCTCTTCAGATTTCTAGAGACTGACTCAACCTGGCCACGCTCCCTGAGTAAAAACTCAATGAAGCGATGATCTGTGAAATAATGTTCTTCTAAAACTATCCAGTCTTCTTTTGTATCAGACAATGTATCTGATACAAGTGTAACATCAAGAACCTCTTGCCGCCTACTCGAAAGTTGTTGGTTCACTACCCCTGTTACAAATATAGAGGATAGTGCTTAACAAAAACTCCAAGAGTGACTCACCCTTTTATTTGTGTCTTTACTTTCCCAATACAATCCCGCCCGACTAAAAATAAATATACAGGTCCATATATAATTTGAAATTGAGCCATATATAATTTAATATGGCCCAACACGTATTTGGATAAAATAAGATGATGAAATTGGTGGATCAAAATAGCTCAAAATTTGTTATATTAGATTAAATATGATCATTTTTGATCCGAATATTGGGTTTATCTAATTTGATATAATTTTATATCATAAGATAAAATATGTAGAATTTTGTACAATTTTTTTTTATCTCATAATTTTCAAATTTATCCCATGTACCCAGTTTTTTTCGCGAAACGCAAAAAAATGCCAAAAAAAAAAATTGTGTCCAGGACTTAGAAAATTCTCCAAAACTTTTTCGGGACGTGTAAAATTTTTCAAAATTTGTAAAAAAAATTTTTTTGTTTAAAAAACTTTTAATGAAATTCTTAACTCCAAAACGCAAAAACTTTTTGTGTTTGGAACTTTTCTCGGGACTTAGAATTTTTTCCCCCGATTTGGCACCATATATATATGTATATCTAATCTTATATGAGGTCATGTATGGAGTCGGATATCATATAATTATTTATCTAATCTTGTATGTGGTCATACATTGAGTCATATAAAATATTATATGCAATATCTAATTTAATAAAGCTTTATATATTGTATGTGGAGCAATACATGATTCGATATCCTTTTATATGGCACCATATTAAATTTTGTGTGTAAAACTTGATACAGGATACATTCACATATAATTATGTAATGTACTGTGTATGGCCATATATAAATATACTAAATTATATGTTACTATATCTAAACTTTTTTAGTCGGGCGAGTAAAAATTTTAATATGGCGTCACATAAAATTATATAACGTTTGATCTGTCCTCGAATACAATTAGATATAATTTTATCCCAAAAATGGTGGATAGAATTGCATTAAATTGGATTTATTAATATCTTATTTTATTCATTTGTATATAGTTTGATACAATTTTGTCCGAAATTTGTCTCTATCCAATGACATCAAATTATATATGATTGGATACAATAAGATCCAATTATATCTAATTGTATAAAATTTTATCGGGTTGTAGTGAATCTTTTTTTTGTTGACAGAACATACATCACAGGTCAACGATACATACACCAAATAAAGTTTGTGTACGTTTCGAACCAGAAGATGTAGTTTATCAAACTGTAAAAATACTTGTAAAATTTTTAAACTGTAAAAAAACTTAGAAAAATTTCAAACCCCTAGTAAAAAAAGAAAAAATGTTCATGACTAATTATATCCCAAATATGGCGGATACAATTACTTTAATAATTATCTACGCCCGAGTAAAAATTTTTATATGGTGCAATATAAAATGATATGTAACACAATATATATTTATACGCAATTTGATCGGGATAATGGTGGATGTTTTTGCATTAAAAAATATCAACTTGTATAAAATATGATTTGATTTCATCCGAGTTTTGACCAGACATTGTCATATATTGGTGGATCTAATTAGATCTAATTCAATAAAAACGTTTAAAATCCTCGTGTTTTTTGGTTTGGGTTGAGATACACCACAGGTCAACGATACATTCACCAAACATATAATTTTCTAAAACAAAAAAAATGTTTGGGTACGCTTCGAAACAGATAGGTGATATACATAACCCTAAAAAGGAAATGTTTAGGAACATTGTAAAAAGTTTCTTATACTTCGCCTAAAAAACTTAGAAAATTTTTGGTTAATTGGAAACTTATATAATTTTATATGGAACAGAATAAGCTATATATAATTTTATGTTAAATTATGCAGAAAATCAAATTTTGTATTGACCCTCACATAATTTTATATAATTATATCAACCGTATACCTTTTAATCCGTATCATGATTAAATTATATATAACTACATAAGACTGCATTTAAAAAATTTAGAAAATATCTCACGCGATGTATAATCATATATGGTTTATTATGTTTGCATCAAGTTATATATTGTTATAAGTATATGATTATTTTTACTCGGGCGGGTGTATTTTATGATCTAGGGGGATAACCTTATATATAATGTGATACGTGAATTGGGTCTATATAATTATATCAGTTGGAGAAAACTGATACGATTAAATATAATTTAAAACCATTATAACTGATCATATATTGCTCCTTATAACGTCATATAAGTTGGATAACATTATATATAATCATATGCACTTTATGTAATGTTATATACAAAAATATGTTCTTTATGTAGAGCAATATCTAACCATATATATTTATGTCTTATAGTCTCAATTTATTTTATATTGTATCAGTCCGGATCAAACTAATAAAACCAGATAGACCCATTTTACGTATCATATTATATATAAGACTATCTGTTCAGATCTTGTAGGATAACCGAAGATAATATTTGAAACAATTGTGTCCACCATATTTGGGATCTAATTTGTCACGGCTATATATAACTCTTTTTTACTCGGGACTGTAAAAAATCTTAGAAAAATTTCAAACTGTAAAAAAACTTTTTTTTAACATATATGGTTATATATGGTGATGTCATAAGGAGTATATAATTATATATTAAATGCTCTTTAAAAAAAATTAAATTTAGTTTAATATATAATTTTATATAATTAAAGGTGACGTAATATAAGTACATATATTTTTATATAAAATGAAGTTTTGATACTTGTGCCTTATATAATTTTATATAATAACATCAACCATATTTAATTATATCTGAATTATCATCAAATAATATATAATCAAAGGTTCGAAAGAATTAATTCTTTAATTCAATTTCCTAATTCGAATTAAAAAAATAGAATTTGGCATTCCCTAAAATCATTCAACTTTCATAATCATTGAATTAATTCTTCAAGAATTCATTCCTTAAGAATGATCATTCTGCAGGAATGAACTGTTTTTTTATCCAAATCAATCTACTACAAATTGAATGGTAAAATTTTCTTATCATTCAATTTAAAACAGTGAAGCGCAACACACTCACACACACATTTATGCTTGTGTGGGAAGCAGCAGACGAGACGTCTACAAAACAACAACCGATCGTTTACACACGAAGATGCTTAAAATGCACACAAGCAACACATTTTTGAAAATACAAAGGGAATGAAATAAAAAAAATCATCATTCAATTTGTAATAGATTTGAATGATGAAAAATTTTGATCATTCAATCGAATGATTGCTTGCAAGGAATTAATTCTCTTGGGAATTAATTCAATTTGATTTAAGCTTTGAGAATTAAGCCTTTGAATTAATTCGTGTTGAATGCTGGTAAGGAATGATAATTCAAAACTTATTAAAACAGAATTAAACTTTTGGTGAATTAATTCTCAATAGAATTAACTCGTTCGAAGCTCTGTATATCTTCTATATATATAAAAGAGTGTGCACAGAGAGAACAGTTTAGTTGTGCCAGCCGAATTTAGAGCCAACTGCATAGTTTAATAACAACAACCGAAATGTTCGGTTGCCATAACCAAAATTTGTTTGGAAAATTTAACTTCTGTTGGTCCAAATAAATTTCGGTAATCGCAACCGAAAATTTCAGTTGTTGTAATTAAACCATGCAGTTGGCTCTTAATTCGGCTGGCACAATTAAACTGTTTTTTCTGTGTGATGACTGACTGACTGACTGATTGGCAATAATCATCGCCCAGCCCAAACCGCTGAAGCTAGAGACTTGAAAATTGGAATGTAGGTTCGACTCCCGACAAAACCACCCACTAAGAAGGGATTTTTGGAAATTTTGATTCTAAGGGGGGGCAAAAGGGGGAAAATAGGGCCCTTTGGGGGATTTTGTATCTTTTGAACTAATAGTCCTAGAAACTTCAAATTTGAACTCTAGGATCCTCTCGCGGAAATAAAATTTCGAAAAAAATATTTTTGGAAAATTCCGCCTCCAAGGGGGGAAAAAGGGGAAAATAGGGCAAATTGGTACATTTTTTATATTCTAAACAAATGGTCCCAGAAACTTGAAATTTGAAGTCTAGGACCCTCTCGCGGAAATAACATTTTGGAAAAAATAATATTTTGAAAATTCCGTTTCTAAGGTGGGGGAGGGGGAAAATAGGGCAAGTTGGTACATTTTGTATCTTCTGAACTAATGGTCCTACAATCTTGAAATTTTGAATATAGGATACTCTCGCGGAAATAACATTTTGAAAAAAAAAACTTTTTGGAATATTCCGGTTTTAAGGGGGACAAAAAGGGGGAAAATAGGGCAATTTGGTGAATTTTGAACTAATGGTCCTAGAAACTAGAAATTTTAACTATAGTATCCTCTCGGGGAAAAAACATTTTTTTTTATAAAATTTTTTCACTCAAAATTTTTTTTCACTCAAAATTTTTTTTCATTCAAAATTTTTTTTTTTTTACAAATTTTTTTTCACTCAAAATTTTTTTTTACTCAAAATTTTTTTTCACTCAAAATTTTTTTTCATTCAAAATTTTTTTTTTTTTACAAATTTTTTTTCACTCAAAATTTTTTTTTCACTCAAAATTTTTTTTCACTCAAAATTTTTTTTTACTGAAAATTTTTTTTCACTTAATTTTTTTTTTTACTCAAAATTTTTTTTTACAAATTTTTTTCACTCAAATTTTTTTTTCACTAAAAATTTTTTTTCACTCAAAATTTTTTTTTTTTACAATTTTTTTCTACTTAAAATTTTTTTTTACTCAAAATTTTTTTCACTCAATTTTATTTTACTAAAATTTTTTTTTACTCAATTGTGTTTTATTCTTCAGTTTTTTTACTCAATTTTTTTTTACTTAAATTTTTTACCAGGGTTGGCAACCGAAACGAATAACGGTATCGGTAACGGTATTGGTATTACATATTTTTTATATCGGTAACGGTAAAGGTAACGGTATTTTTGATTATTTAGGTAACGGTTAACCGTTACCGAAACAACGATACCGGTACGTACCGGTATTATGAATAAAATTTACCCAACATGTTCAAAGGTCAAAAATTTTTTAAAAACACGTAAAAACTGAAAAATTTTGTGCATTTCAACTTATAATTATATAGAAGTACTTAATACTTTAATTAATTAACACAGAATTAAATTAAAATATTCACGCAATATTGTAATTCAACAAATAAATCATTGATTTTTTACGTGTTTATAAGATTTCTCTGCCCAATCAGCAGTAATATCTGAACTTTGAGCCATTTAAGAAATCTGATGGTTTTAGCAGAGTCTGCAGAAAAATATGTCAAGACCACAGATAAATCTGCGGCTTTTAGTTAAAAAATCTTCTGATTTCAAATAAACAGCCTGAACATCGAAATTATATTTTATTAAAGTAAAAAATACTTATTTTTGTTAAAAACTGTTAAAAAAAGCGAAGTTTTTCATTTCAATAAACTTTTCAAATTTTTTTCATTTTTTTTTTTTCAAGAAAATATTCTTACAAACAAGACAATTACTGTAAAATTATTTAAATAATCAGCTGATTCTTTCACATTTGATTAATTTTTAGTTTTAATCGTTTAAATTAAACAAAAATTAAAAAAAATGCCAACAAATTTTTTGGTAAAATTACAATATAATCTGCTAAAATTTTAACAAAAATATTTTTTAAAATAAGCAAACAGAGTCAGTAAAAACACAAAAAAATGTCCGTTATTTTTTAAAACTTAATGACAGAGAATTAAGTTAAAAGTATTCATTATAGCAGAAAAATCTGGTAAAAGCTTTCTAATTCAAACTGAAAGTTGTTTTACAGATTTTCCGACAGAGTTTTTCTTCAGACTGTACGACTCTCCACGCTTACCTGCGTAGATGACAACGCCAGCAAAACTTGAGCGAATCAGGTTTGTCGTGTCACTCACTTTTCTCTTCAGAAATTTTTAGGTAAATAGCGAATGTGGTCATTGGTTGGAACGATTTCCACATAATTTAGAAAATTGCGAATGTGATCATTGGTTGGACAGACTTTTTCATTGTTTTTGCCCAAATGACAATCCGGTTTACAATGAACAAATATTTATTTATTTTACCAACATTAAAAATATTTTAATTTGAATTTTTTCTGCAAAAAAAATAAAAAAAGTAATATTAAGACAACCGAAACAAAACCGATATAATACCGGTAAAAATCAGAATAAAGGTAATGGTTTTTAATCGGTAACGGTATTTAAAATTTTTTATTTCGGTATTGGTAACGGTAACGGTAGTCAATATTAAAGAGTTTTTAATCGGTAACGGTATTGAAAGGGTAACGGTAGCCAACACTGTTTTTTACTTAGAAGGTGTTTTCACCCAAAATTTTTTTACTCAATTTTTTTTACTCAAAATATTTTTCGCTTAATTTTTTGACTCAAATTTTTTACTCAATTTTTTTTTCTCATTTATTTTTTAATTTTCACTTAAATTTAGGGGGAAATAGGACAATTTTAAACATTCGATCTTCTGAACTAATGGCCCCAGTAACCTAAAATTTGGACTATAGGATCGTCTCGCGGAAATAATACTCTAAAGAAAGTATTTAAAAAAAATAAGAAGGGGAAATGGGGAAAAAAGGGCAATTTGGTACATGTTCTATCTTCTGACCTAATGGTCCTAGAAACTTAATGTTTGGACTTCTGAAACAAAGTTTTTTTTTTTAATTCTGATTCTAGGGTACATTTTGTATCTTCTGAACTAATGGTCCTAGAAACTTAAAAATTTGGACTATATGATCCTCTCGCGGAAATTATGTTCTGAAGAAAGTATTTTTTTTGCAAATTGTTCATTCAAATTTGGGGGAGAAATAGGACGATTTTGAACATTTTCTATATTGTGAACTAATGGTCCCAGAAACCTGAAACTTGGACTATAGGATCCTCTCGCGGAAATAATATTCTGAAGAAAGTACTTTTTTAAAAAGGCACTTCTAAGAAGGGGAAAAATTGGGCAATTTGGTACATTTTCTTTTTTCTGACCTAATGGTCCTAGAAACTTAAAGTTTGGACTATAAGATCCTCTCGCGGAAAAAACATTCCGAAACAAAGTTTTTTCTAAATTCCGCTTCTAGGGTGGCAAAAATGGGGATAATAGGACAATTTGGTACACTTTGTATGTTCTGAACTAATTTTCCCAGAGACTTAAAAATTTTGACTGTGGGATCCTTCGCGGAAATAACATTGTGAAGAAAGTTATATTTTGAAAATTTCGCTTCTAAGGGGGAAAGTAGGGTAATTTTGTGTCTGCTGAACTAATGGTCGCAGATCCTTGAAAATTTGGGCTGTACGATCCTCTCGCGGAAATAACTTTCTGAAAGAAGTACTTTTTGAAAATTCTGGTTTGTATCTGCTAAACAAATAGGACTGCACGATCCTCTCGCGTGGACTGCACGATCCTCTCGCGGAAATAACGTTCTGAAAAAAGTACTTTTTTGAAAATTCCGATTTAAAGGGGGAAAAAGAGGAAGGTAGGGCAATTTCGTATCTGCTGAAAATATGGTCCTAGATACTTGAAATTTGGAGTGAACGATCCTCTCGCGGAAATAACATTCTAAAGGAAGTACTTTTTGAAAATTCTGGGGGGAAATCGGGAAAGTAGGGCAATTTTGAATCTGTTGAACTAATGGTCCTTAATACTTGAAATTTAAACTGTACGATCCTAACGCGAAAATAACATTCTTAAAGAAGAACTTTTTCAAAAAATCCGCTTCTACGGGGAAAAACGGGGAAAGTAGGGCAATTTTGTGTCTGCTGAACTAATGGTCCTAGATACTTGAAATTTGAACTGGACAATCCTTTCGCGGAAATAATATTCTAAAGGAAGTACTTTTTGAAAATTCCGGGGGAAAAAGGGGGTGAGTGGAATAATTTTGAATCTGCTGAAATCATGGTCCTAGATACTTGAAATTTTAACTGTACGATCCTCTCGCGGAAATAACATTGTTAAAGAAAAACTTTTTTAAAAGTTAGGCAATTTTGAAAGTAGGGCAATTTTGTATCTGCTGAACTAATGGACTTACAATACTTACAATTTTAACTGTACAATCCTATCCCGAAAATAACATTCTAAAAGAAGTACTTTTTTGAAAATTCGTTTTTAAAGGGGGAAAAATGGGGAAGTTAGGGCAGTTAGGGCATTTCGTATTTTGAAAAATCTTTTTATAATGGTGGGGGGGGGGGGGGGTAGAAGGGGTTTAATAGGGCAATTTTGTATCTTCTGAACAAACTTGAAATTTTGAATCTGGATGCTCTCGCGGAAATTATTTTTTGAAAAATATATTTTTTTAAGAATTTTGGTTTTAAGGAGGCCCAAAAGGGGGGAAAATATGGCAATTTGCTAAACTTAAAATTAATGGTCTTAGATACATGACATTTGGAATATGGGATCATATCGCGGGAATAGGGAAAGTAGTGCAATTTTGTATATGCTAAAGTAATGGTCCTAGATACTTGAAATTTGGACTGTACGATCCTCCCGCGGAAATAACATTCGGAAAGGAATACTTTTTTAAAAATTCCTCTTTAAAGGGGAAAAGAGGGGAAAATAGAGCAATTTTGTATCTGCTGAACTAATGGTCCTAGATACTTGAAAATTGGACTGTACGATCCTCCCGTGGAAATAACATTCGGAAAGAAATACTATTTTAAAAATTCTTCTTTTAAGGGGGAAAGTAGGCCAACTTTGTATCTGCTGAAAAAATAGTCCTAGAAACTTGAAAATTGGACTGCACAATCCTCTCGCAAAAATAACATTCTGAAAGAAGTACTTTTTTAAATATTCCGATTTTGATTGGGAAAAAGGGGAAAAGTAGGGCAATTTTGTATCTGCTGAAATAATGGTCCTATATACTTGAAATTTGGACTGTACGATCCTCTCGCGGAAATAACATTCTCAAGGAAGTACTTTTTTGAAAACTCTACTTTTAAGGGGAGAAAAAGGGGAAGTTAGGGCTGTTTTGTATCTGCTGAACTAATGGTCCTCGATACTTAAAATTTAACTGTACGATGCTCTAGCGGATATAACATTCTAAAAGAAGTATTTTTTTTTTAAATTCTGCTTCTATGGGGGGAAAAGGGTAGGACAATTTTGAATCTGCTGAACTAATAGTCCTACATACTTGAAGTTTGGACTGTACGATCCTCTAGCGGAATGAACATTCTAGAAGAAGTACTTTTTTGAAAGTTCTCCTTCTAAAGGGGGAAAAGGTGGAAAGTAGGGCAATTCTGTATCTGTTAAACTAATGATCCTAGATACTTAAAATTTGAACTGTACGATCCTCTTGCGGAAAAAGCACTTTTTGTGGAAAGTTCCGCTTCTAAGGGAGAAAAGGCGGAAAGTAGGGCAATTTTGTATCTGCTGAACTAATGGTCCTAGATACTTGAAATTTAGACTGCACGTTCCTCTCTCTTGGAATTAACATTCTAAAAGAAGTACTTTTTTTGAAAATTTTTTGAAAGGGGGAAAGAAGGGCAATTTTGAATCTGCTGAACTAATGGTCCTAGATTCTTGAAATTTGAACTGAACGATCCTCTCGCGAAAATAACATACTTAAAGAACTTTTTTAAAAATTCCACTTCTAAGGGGGAAAAAGGGGAAAGTAGGGCCCTTTGGGGGATTGTGTATCTTTTGAACTAATAGTTTTAGAATCTTGAAATTTGGACTCTATAATCCTCTCGCGAAAAAAAACTAAAAAAATATTTTTTTGAAAATTCCGCCTCCAAGGTGGGAAAAATAGAGCAAATTGTTACATTTTTTATCTTCTGGACAAATGGTCCCAGAAACTTGAAATTTGGACTCTAGGATCCTCTCGCAGAATTAACATGCGGAAAACAAAATTTTTTTAAATTCCACCTCCAAGGGTGGGAAAATAGGGAAAATCGGTGAATTTTTTATCTTCTGGACAAATGGTCCCAGAAACGTGAAGTTTGGTCTTTAGGATCCTCTCGCCGAAACAAAATTCCGAAAAAAATATTGTTTGAAAAATTCCTCCTCCACGGTGGGAAAAGGGGGGGGGGAAATAGGGAAAATCGGTACATTATTTATCTTCTAAACAAATGGTTCCAGAAACTTGAAATTTGTACTCTAGGATCATCTCGCAAAAAACATCTTAAAAAAAGTAGAAGGGGGAAAATAGGGCAATTTTGTATCTTCTGAACTAAAACTTTAAGTTTTAATCCTCTCGCGGAAATAATTTTTTTAAAAATACACTTTTTCAAAATTTCGGTTTTAAGGAGGGCCAAGAGGGAGAAAATAGGGCAATTTGGTAAATTTTTAACTAATGGTCTTAAAAACATGACATTTGCAATATAAAATCATCTCGCGGAATAACATATTGAAAGAAGTACTTTTTTGAAAATTACTTTTTAAAAGGGGAAAGAAGGGCAATTTTGTATCTGCTGAACTAATGGTCCTACATATTGAAGTTTGGACTGTACGATCCTCTCGCGGAAATATCATTCTGGAAGAAGTACTTTTTTGGAAAAATCTGCTTCTATGGGGGAAAAAGAGGGAAAGTAGGGCAAATTTGAATCCTCTTGCGGAAACAACATTCTAATGGAAGTACCTTTTTGAAAATTTCGCTTCTACGGGGAAAAAGGGGGAAATTAGGGCAATTTTGTATCTGCTGAACTAACGGTCCTAGATACTTGAAATTTGGAGTGTACGATCCTCTCGCGGAAAAAACATTCTGATAGAAGTACTTTTTTGAAAATTTTGTGTTATACATAGGTGGAAAAGGGGGAAAAGTAGGGCAATTTTGTATCTGCTGAACTAATTATCCTAGATACTTGAATTTTGAACTATTTTGTATCTGCTGAACTAATGGTTCTAGATACTTGAAGTTTGGACTGTACGATCCTCTATAAATATATAATAAAATTGTTTTTTTTTTTACAGCTAAAGGGTACTTTTCACTATCACACATTTCCATTATACAAGCGTAATTTCACCATGTTAGCGAAATATTTTTTTAAAAAATTTGTTCACTAAGATACGACTAGGTTTCAATCAAAAAAGAATCCAAACATCTTAAGGAAGTTGGTAAATTTTGATGTGTATAATGGAAAAGTGTGATAGTGGAAAGTACCCTTAACCGGTAACGAAGTACCGGGCGAGTTAGCTAGTAATTACATATAACTCCATATGAAAATTAAGAAAATCTGTTAACTTATATGTAATCATATAATGTTTTATATGATTAGATAAAATTATATACGTCTATATATAATTATTTTTACTCGGGATGTTCAATAACACTGTGCTCTAGAGTGACTCAAAAAAAAAAGTTGATGATACCCCCCTCAAAATTAACTTTGACATGTTTTATGAAGATTCCCAAAATATTAGGGCTCTAGCGATAATCTCCCGTGAGCTAAACCGCGTCAAAAAAGGGTCCAAAAATGGTAATTTTCATGAATAAAAAATTCAGTAAATTTTTTTTTGTTCAATGAATGGCCAAATATAATAGATATTTAGGAATTCTTTGATTCTGTATTAAAACATTTTATAAATCTAATCACAGACTCGATAACGAGATGTTTATGTCAGTTTTTTGATGCTTTTTAATTCGATTTTACTGAAAACTTAAATAACTTTGGTATTTTTAGTCCGATTTTCACTTATAATACATCGTTAGAAAGGTGTTGACCACCGCTTGGGATTTTAGTCAAAAATTAACCCTTAACTGCACTGTCTTACTTTTTTATAACATTTACTTCGACATCATTAAAAACCCATTTTATAACCACAAAAAGCGTATCATTGTGCAGGAAACACGTTTAATTAATATATTTGGCCACAATCAATTTAACCCATGCATGATCATAATATTTTGGCAAACATTTTTAAAAAAGTTTTTGCGGAAATTATTGAAAGTTAGTTGAAATACTTAAAAAAATAAAATAAAAAAGGTTTTTGTTTAAATAGACGTGCTTATTAATATCAAATAATTATAACGTGTAACACCTTCCCGGTGAAATTTTTTTTTCGGAATTTGTATGTGCAAATAAATTTTAGAAATAAAATATAAACCAATTTTCTCTTAATCGCATATATTCGTGCAAAAAAAGGATCTAATAAATAGATAATAATAATATTTTTTATTTAACCCATACATGACCAATTACAAAAAAAATGTGGAAAAAATTTAAGTCCAGATCTAATACTTTAAAAAAAATGATATAATTGATATTTCAATTGATTAGATGCGTTTTTTTCACGAATATATGCGATTAAGACAAAATTTGTTTATATTTTATTTTTAAATTAATTTGCACATACCAATTTCGAAAAAAAATTTGACCGGGAATGTGGTACACGTAATAATTATTTTATATTAATAAGCACGTCTAGATAAACAAAAACCTTATTTAATTATATTTTTTTAAAGTATTACAGCTTTCAATAATTTCCGCAAAAACTTTTTTAAAAATGTTTGCCAAAATATTTTGATCATGCATGGGTTAATTACAGTGTTGCCATACTGAAGCCCTTCTATCTTTCAAATCTTTCATCTCTCTTCTATCCCCTTTCCGAAAGAAACATCACGATTACAGTAGTAATTGATAGGCAGCATTGCCTGAGTGTTGTTTCTTTTTTAAAAAAAAAAAAAAAATTAAACGTGTTTCCTGCACAAATATATGCTTTTTGTGGTTATAAAATGTTTTTTTAATGATGTCGAAGTAAATGTTATAAAAAAGTAAGACAGTGCAGTTAAGGGTTAATTTTTGACTAAAATAAACAAAACCTTGTTTAATTTTATTTTTTTAAAGTATTTCAACTAGCTTTCAATAATTTCCGCAAAAACTTATTTAAAAATGTTTGCCAAAATATTTTGATCATGCATGGGTTAAATTAATTGTGGCCAAATATATTAATTAAACGTGTTTCCTGCACAAATATATGCTTTTTGTGGTTATAAAACGGTTTTTTAATGATGTCGAAGTAAATGTTATAAAAAAGTTAGACAATGCAGTTAAGGGTTAATTTTTGACTAAAATCCCAAGCGGTGGTCAACACCTTTCTAACGATGTATTATAAGTGAAAATCGGACAAAAAATACCAAAGTTATTTAAGTTTTCAGTAAAATCGAATTGAAAAGCATCAAAAAACTGACGTAAACATCTCGTTATCTCGAGTCTGTGGTTAGATTTTTAAAATGTTTTAATGCAGAATCAAAGAACTCCTAAATATCTATTATATTTTTTCATTCATTGGACAAAAAAAAATTTACTGAATTTTTTATTCATGAAAAATACCATTTTTGGACCCTTTTTTGACGCGGTTTAGCTCACGGGAGATTATCGCTAGAGCCCAAATATTTTGGGAATCTTCATAAAACATGTCAAAGTTAATTTTGAGGGGGGTACAACTTTAACTTTTTTTTTGCCCATATAAGGTGAGTCGGTCTACTGTGCTCGAATTTGACACTTTTTTTTACAAGCTGGGCACTTTACTGGTAAAGTTATTTCGAGTACGCTGAATTCAATGGTGCTAGCCGTTATTCGAAGTTAGAGGTCATATTCGCGATATTCGCGATTTAAAATGTTGATGATCAAGTACAATAAAAACGATATTTTTAAACTTTTGCGATAATTTTTAAATTTCAAACCATTCAAGTCTGTTAAACTAATATAACAAACCATAATACCATAATTTTTTTTTTCGCGAAAAAATTGATTCAATACAAAAATTTTTAGTTTGATTTGAACTTACGACAGCCGTCTTGTAAAGCTAGTTCGTGTACACGAAATCCCATTGTCATATCAGTTTTTAAAAGTTAGCGGATTTATTAGCGATATTCGCGATTAATTTTTTTTTTATTTTTAAGTAAAAAAAACTATTTTTTATATTATTTAGACAATTGCTGAATGTTTATTATCTAAACTCTACTGAATATTCAAAAAAAAATTATTCGCGGAAATTTTTTTTCGCAAATTTTTTTTTCCAATTTTTTTTATTTTGCTATTAATTTATGAAAATGAGTAGAATACAAAACATAACAGAAACAACATTTTTTGAAAAAAAAAAAAAATTTCGCGGAATTTTATTTTTTTTTTTTTTTGCGAAAAAATACAACTCACTTTCTTAATTTAGATTTAAAAACAATTCCAAAAGCAAAAAAAATAATTTTTGTAGTACCTAGGCTTTACAATTTTAAATCGCGGCGCTAACTTTGAAAAACGGCTAGCGCCATTGAATTCAGCGTACCCGAATTAGCTTTACCAGCAGGGTGCCAAGCTCGTTAATTTTTGCGACTAGCACAGTGTAATCATTGTCTTGTTGTAGCGAAATAGACCAAGGCCTCTGGTGAGAATCGAACCCAAGACTCCCAGACTAGCACGCTACCAACTAGCCTACTGGGGCGCCTATTTAATGGATATATTTTCCGAGAGATGAACCTTTTTTTCCAAATTTCAAGTTTTTGTGGTTTAAATTGTGCGATGAAATGTCAGATTAGGACGGCACATTTTTGATTGGGTATTTTTGATGTTTTTATTTTAAATGAACTCACTGTAAATGCTTAAATAAATATAATTCTGATATTCGATTACCCGATATATTACTGTAAATTTTATCTTTTTTTAAATGCTAAAATAAATATATTTAAAAATTTATCTTATTTTTCTTTTAATTTCTTTCCTTTTAAACACTTGTCTTTATCATGTTTTAAGATGAGGGAACAAATCAAGAATCAACACAAGAACAAATATTTGAAAATATACGACTCCATAAGGAGGTAATACAATCTGTTAAACTGCAACCATGGCCCATTCGTAAAAAACTTAAACTAGTAAGACAGGTAAGTGAATGTGAAATGAAGAACTTAAAAAAAAGTTGTGAAACATCAACTTTTTTTTTTGCCAGCTTCCAAAACAGAAATACAAAGTTTCAAGGTGAATTGTGAATGAAAAACTGCTAGAAAAAGTAAAAAAAAAAAATAAGGAAACTTTGTTGCTTCTTCTTATTTTTCATTCCTTTAATGTTGTATAAATATGTTAAACTAAACACTTAAGTATTTTTAACTTTCAATTTCCTTTACCATTTCCATTTCTTTCCAACTCTAGGCAAAAACATATGTGGCACGTCATGAGGGTGCTTTACAGGAACGTTTTGCCATGTCACGCAGTACTCGAGATTTGTGGGCGCGTTTTAAAATTTTAATGGCAGCTGTAAGTGATTTTTAAGTTTATTTTGTTAAGTATTTTTTTCTTTTTTCCTTTTTGTTTATTTTTCGAAAAATGATAAAGTATTTTGTTGTTGTTTGAATTTGTAAATATTTTGTCAGTTTTTCAACAGCAAAAACAGAAAAAAGCTAAAAGTAACGTAAAAGTTTCTCTTAAGCACTTAAAAGTCAATTTGAATTTGTTAATATGTAGCTTTAAATGTTGTTTTAAAGGCATTGACGTACTACAAACATAAACCAACATTTTTTAAATGGAACGTCCTTTTTTTCTAACGTTCTGTTTTTAAACACTTTTATATCATTCCGTATATGGTCGTAAATTTTCACTTTATATTCTAGTTTAGTTTTAGAATTTAAATGACCTCCACACTAAACTTCTATTGTGTGTGTATCACATAGATTTTGCACATATCCTTAGCCTTAAAATTTAAAAGGATTAAAGGCAAAAATTGTGGTTTAATGTCAAAATATAAATTGTGTGTAGCACAATGAAGATTTTTTTTAAGTGAAGGAATCCTTAGACAAATCAGTATTGTATTAAACATTCCATGTTGAACAGCTGAACACTTCACTTTATAATATCGATAGAACAGTATCACACAACCCATATTTCGACTATATTCAAGTGAAACAATAGATTTATATACCCTTAAATCATTAATTACACTGTGCTACAAAAGAAACAAAATCAAATATACTTTTCAAATGATCTAGTGATGGTTGTAGTTTTCGTCGAAAAGAACACAAAAATTTCCATCAAACTTTGCCAGACACCCTCAAATTTTAAATTTTTTTCCATAATTTTTTTTTTTCATCAAATTTCTTTTCTTTCATCAAATTTTTTTTATAATTTTTTTTTTTTTTTTCATTTTTTTTTTTTCATCAAATTTTTTTATCAATTTTTTTTCATCAAACTTTTTTTTTCATAAAATTTATTTTTTTCATAATTTTTTTTTCACAATTTTTTTTTTCATCAACTTTTTTTCATAATTTTTTTTTCATATTTTTTTTTATCAAATTTTTTTTTTCATCAATTTTTTTTTATCAAATTTTTTTTTCATCAAATTTTTTTTTCATCAATTTTTTTTCATTAATTTTTTTTTTTCATCAAATTTTTTTTTTCATCAAAATTTTTTTTTTATAAATTTTTTTTCTTATAATTTTTTTTTTATCAATTTTTTTCCAAAAATTTTGGGTTCATCACATTTTTTTTAACATAATTTTGTTTTTTGTGAAAAAAAATCATTTGTTTTACCAAAACTAATTTTTCACCAAGTGTAAGCCTTTTGCATTAAAATTTTCCATTTGTTTATCAAATGTACATAAAACAAGTGAGAGTGTTATATTCTTTGGTGCCGAATCTTTTATACTCTCAAAAATGTAAAAACACTTTTTTGCACTTATTTTTGCACTCAATTGCGAAATGTACTGCTCTTTTGGTTTTTTAATGGGGTCCTCGACTGATATTTCAATTCGTTTTGCATGGAATAGCAAAGTAATATAACATTATTTTTTCTAAAAAACTTTGCTTTGGCAAGTACACCCAAATCTTCCACAAAACATTATCATGATTTAATGTTTTGGGCAAGAGTACAAAATTCGCAGGCATTTTTGCATAGAAGAAGGATAGGGCTTTTTATGTGTGCACACAAAAAACAAACCTTGTCAAATTACTAGAAAAAGTCTCGTAATCCCATTTTACCAATATTTGACAGTTTTCCTTGTTTTTTTAACAAACAAATTGGATCGAAATTTATATGTTTTTTTTGTAATTTTACATTTTTTTGGTATACAAATTTCCAAGATAATTTTACAAAAAAAAAATCTATTAAATTCCCAGTAAAAACTTATATTACCAAGTAATGAGGTTTTCTCCTTTAAATAGATGGTGGTAGCTAGTTACTATGTTGGTGAAACACTCATTATTTTAACATGGCGATGTCATTGGAGTAATGACCGCATACCCACTCGCTTACGAGAATGCTACTGAAAAACTACATACATTAGTACCACAAATAATAAGCTACTAGTAGCCCAAAAATAACTCGTTACCCACTACTTACAAAAATGCTACCAAATAACAGCATACATTAGTCCCAAAAATAAGTAGCTACCAGTAGGCCAAAAATAACTCGTTTCCCACTCCTTACAAAAATGCTACCAAATAACAGCTTTTGATTCTTTTAATAAATTTTTAACTTGGGGCAACTTCCCCCAATATGAAATTGAACAAGTTCATGTTGAACGCGTTTATTTCAAGAGCAACCAAGCGGGCAAATGTGGAAATGGAAAAGATCCAATGTGCCAACGGAACCAATGTTTACGTTGATATCCTTCCCTCCAAATGTTTCATTGTAAAATTCAAATATTACAGGACCGAAAATATATCTTGGAACCTCGTAGAAAGGGACATTTGGCTACTTAGGACATTACTAATAACAAATATACAGAAGCGACATCTGCTCAGCCAATGGAAACCGCATTAAACACCATCTTAAGTCTATATAAGAGTGAGTTAGGTTTTAAGGGAAATACTGTCTGTGATGGTTTTTTACCGGCTTTAACATACTTTAAACAACAAGGCAAAAAAAAGTTAAATTAAAATTTGGAGAACACCACAAAATTTCTAGAAAAAACAATAACAATTTACAAAAAGTCAATTAAAATTCAGAAAACTTCAATAGAAGTTATGTAAAGACTAATTTAGGCTCATAAATCACGATCAAGTGTCAGCTAGATACAGTTTTCTGAATATCAATTTGGTTTTCTAAACTTTTTTTTGCCTTGTCTCAATTTTAATCAGAATTCCTGAATTTAAATTTCTGTTAACAGAGTTTTATTAGAAAAAGTAGATAAATGTTAATCTTTTTTAAGCTAAATGTGAAAGTTCTTTCTAAATTTGCTTTAGCATTTTTTTGATTTCATTAAAAAAAAAAGTTATTTAGACAACTTATCAGATATTTAAATCGTATTTACCAGTAACCTGTTCCGTATCAGGTTATCGGTAACTCATTATTTATTAACAAGATGTAACCGGTTTTGTATTAGGCTATCGGTAACTCATTATTTGTTAACAAGAAGTAATCCAGCAGGTAACGAGCCCTCATTACATAGAATGCAGGCGGTAATGGAGACTTATTACCAAGTTTTTACTGGGTTCATGAGAATTCCTTGTAATTTTTATTGCGCAAAAAAACTGCAAATTTACAATTTTATTGGTAAAAAGCTTGTAAAATTACAAAATTATTGGTAAAAAGCTTGTAAAATTACTAGGAATTCTCGTAAAATAAGAGGTAGCAAAAAATCTAATAAAGTTACGAAACCTCCCTGTTAATTTTATCGTGTCAAAAAATTTGTAAATTTCCAATTTTATTAGTAAAAACCTTATAAAATTACAAAATTATTGGTAAAAAGCTTGTAAAATTACTAGGAATTTTTGTCAATTAGGAGGTAATAAAAAAAAAGTTAAAAATGTTTCTTGTAATTTTACAAGGTTTTTTTGGGGTGTATTAAACATACACTCAAAAAAACCTTGTCAAATTACTAGAAAAAGTCTCGTTATTCCATTTTGCCAATATTTGACAGTTTTCCTTGTTTTTTAAGAAAAAAATTTTGATCGAAATCAACATTTTTTTTTTTGTAATTTTACAGTTTTCTTGTAATTCTCAAATTTCTAAGGTTTTTAATTTTTACTAGGAATTTTCGTAAAATAATAGATAGCAAAAAATCTTGTAAATTCAAGAAACCTCCTTGTAAGTTTTATCGAGTCAAAAAAAATAAAATTTACAATATATTGGTAAAAAGCTTGTAAAATTGCAAAACTATTGGTAAAAAGATTGTAAAATAACAAGGAAATCTTGTCAAATAGGAGGTAGCAAAAAAAAAGTAACGAACAGTTTGTTGTAATTTTATAAGGTTTTTTTTTTTTAGTGATTTTACGACAATATTCTCGTAAAATAGGAGGTAGGTAAAATTCTCGTAAAATTACGAGGATTTCATTAGCAATTTTTTAAGAAAAATAGAAAATTTACAAAAAAAAATGTTTTTTTTTTTGTTAAAACATAAATCCTCGTACACTAAAAAAAAACCTTGTAAAGTTACCAAAAAATCTCGTGATTTTACGAGGCTATTCTCGTAAAATATGAGGAAGGTAAATTTCTCGTAAAATTACGAGGATTTCCTCGTAATTTTGAATGCGCCAAAAATTGGTAAAATAACCAATTTTATTGGCAAAAATATTGTTTTAAAACCGGAAAATAAAAAAAAATGGTAAACTAACAAGAAAAAATGGTAAATATGTTTAAAAAAATGGTAAATTTACAAACCAAAATGGTAACAACATAAATCTTCGTAATAAAATCATTTTTGTAAAATAACTGTTTTTTTGTAAACTAACTAGAATCCTCGCAATAAATTTTTCAAAATTTTGTCAACATTTTTTTAAAATATTTTTCAATTAAAAAAAAAAAAATTACAAAAAAAAATTTTTTTTTTTGTTAAACAACATAAATCCTCGTATAACATAATTTTTGTAAAATAACAGTTTTTTTTTGTATTTCAACTAGAATCCTCGTAATAAAAACTTTGATGTAAAATTACAGTTTTTTTTTTTGTAAAATAACCATTCAAAATGGTAGAATACAATTACAAAAATAAACTTGTAAAATTACCAATAAAACTGTAGTTCTCGTTTGAGCAAGGTTCCAGTTTTTTTTGTTAAAAAACAAGGAAAATTTTTAAATATTGGTAGAACGGGATTACAAGGCATTTTATCAGGCGTTTTACCAGTTTTTTTTTTTTTAGTGTAGGAAGCTACACGATCTTATTGAATAGTCCTATGTCAAAATTCAATATCTTAGGATTTTTATATTTGGTTTAACGACAGGGACTAATAGGGGAACCTATTACCGTCCTGGGGTATCACAACAGACCTCAGAGTCTATGTGCGCTGATATAAAGCGTCAGCAGCCACTTACAACCTAATCTAACCAATAAGTAATAACGACCTTATTTTAGTATCGTACTTCCCAATCTAGGAAATGAAATAAATAAATATTTACGTATACATTTAAACATTTTATAACTAAATAAAGAAATGCTCTATCTAATTTATACCAACCAGTATATTGTATAAACATGCATGTGTGTCGTAGAATTAAATTATATTTTACTACATTCAAGAGTGTTTTCCATTTAAAATGGTCGACTCTTACGGTAATGGAGTTATATATGTATAAAAAAATAGTGCTTAGTTGGCACTTAAACAAACGTTAGAGTAAGTTGAAATAAAAAAAAATATATTTTTAATTGTGACAGTACACCAAAATTGTATTTAATGATCACAAATTGAACTAAAAATTTTGAATTAAATATAAAAAAGCTACACCATTTACAGATGTAATTCGAAAAATATCAATTGTTATTGTTGATGTTTGGCCAATTTGTTGTTTTATTATTGTAATAAAAATTGCTTTTTATTTACATTAAATCAACTTTAGGCCCTATTAGCTTGAAAAATAATAAAATTAATATCAATTGTAATTCAATAACTCTACTTGTAATCTGACGATTACAATTGAACAGTTCATGCGAATAAGGACGAATAGACGATTTAAATAATTTTACAAATGACGATAAAAACGCAGTAAACGGTTAAAAACTAATATTTTTTTCTACTTTTTTGCATAATGCATTAATCCATTAATGCAAAAAAGTTCACAAAAAAAATAATTTTTAACCCTTTCCTGTGTTTTTATCGTCATTTGTAAAATTATACAAATGGTCCATTTGTCCTTATTCGCATGAACTGTTCAATTGTAGTTTAAAAATTCCATTTGTAATTCGAAGATTCGTCTTGTAATTCGAAGATTCGTCTTGTAATTCGAATATTCCAAGTGTTATTCGAAAAATCCATTTGTAATTCGAAAAATATCAATTGTAATGCGAAAAAGATCAATTGTAATTCGAACAAGATCAATTGTAATGCTAAATAGATCAATTTAAATTAAAAAAAATCAAATGTTATTCAAAAAAGATCAATTGTAATTCGAAATACATAATTGTAATTTTCGAATGACAAATGATCTTTTTCGAATTAGAATTGATCTTTTTCGAATTACCATTCATCTATTTCAAATTACAATCGATTTTTTTTAATTACATTTGCACCATTCGAATTACAAATTGAATCTTCGAATTAAAAGTAGAATCTTCGAATTACAAACGGAGTTTTTGATTTATAAATTCAATCTTGAATTTACAAGTAAAATTTTCGAATTAAAATTGATTTTTTCTCGAATCTCGAATTATTAACATCTGTAAATGGCGTATATTTGACTTTATTTTAAATATTTTTTGTATACAGCCCTGTCTAATGAACAGGTTTAAAGGTCATGTGGTACTCTAGCAAAACAACACACATATTGTATTCAAAAGAGATGTAGAATAGAAAAAACCCGGTATCCTATTTACAAAATTACCTCCATAGTTGTATATGTTAGTACATACATTAGGGTGGCAGCTATTTTGCAAACTTCGAATTTCAAGGAGTGCACCCCTAATTTTTATTACATTTGGTCTAAAAATGCTATGCTAAAAATTTCAGCCAAATCGGACAACGTTAACACGAGGCTCATCGAGGTCAAAGGTCAAAGGTCAAAAAATAGCCATATTTTGATTAAAAACATTAAATAAATGATGTTGTTTGTTGTATATATTGTTAAAAAGTGGTACACGAGTTGTTTTTAGTATAAGAAGATAAATTAAAAATTTTTGGGTTTTCAAAAATTAGCCCTTGTAAGTCTTTCGGGGTCAAAATGACCCAATTTTCACAAAATGACCCCTAAATCACGAAAATCAGCCCCAATTTTCTAAATTTATTGAAATAAACCAATGTAAACCCATATTTATATTCTATTCTATCATAAATACTCAGATATGAAAAATTGTCTTTCTAGGATGGCATTCACCCGTTTCACGGTAAGGCCAAAAATATACATTTTATTTGGCGTGATTCTCAAAACTGATATTTTGGTTTTTTCAAAATTTTCTTAAACAAAATTAGAAAAAATGCTGAAAAAACCACAGAATCTTATAAAATATATGTTAGAATATCAAAAAAAAATTTTTTGGGGGATATCCCTCGGATAGTTTGGCGGGGGCATCGATTTAAACTCAGCGGATTTCGAGGAAAATGCCTTTTTTGCCCACAATTTATTCAATATGGAAAAAATTTGGTAAATATTTTAAAATTTGACAAAGTCAGGGCCATAAATTATTAAAAACTATGTTAGACATTAACCCTTAACGTTTTAGGAAAATAGAATAATACTAACCCGGTTTTTATTCGGGTCAAAGGCTAAATTTAGGGATATTTGGATTTTTTTTCGAAAAAGGCATCTAAATATGAAATTTTTATTGCGATTTTTTATAAAACTTGGTATAATTATTGTACGAGCTCAGAAAAATAATTATTTAATTTTTTTAAAATTAACCCATAAATGAACATGGGGTCAAAATGGCCCAGCACATTAAAATTTCTTTATATAGATTTTTATATTTTCTTTCGATTTTTATAAAACTTGTTATGGTTATGTGCGAGGTCAGAAAACTAATTATTTGATTTTTTAATTAACCCATAAATGAAAATGGGGTCAAAATGGCCCAGCACGTTAAAAATTCTTAATATATTTGTTTTTTTATTTTTTCTATTTCTATAAAACTTGTTATTATTTTTATGCAACGTCTGAAAAAATAATTATTTGATTTTCATTGTTCATTTATGAGTTAATTAAAAAAAATATCTGACCTCGAACAACGGTTATACCAAGTTTTATCGAAATCGAAAACAAAAAAAAAATCATTAAGCATTTTTAACGTGCCCCCATGTTCATTTATGGGTTAATTAAAAAAATCACATAATTAGTTTTCTGACCTTGCCCAATGTTTATACCAAGTTTTATAGAAATAAAAAAAAATATATATTAAGAATTTTTCGTGATGGGTCATTTTGACCCCTTGTTCGTTTATGGGTTAATTTACGAAAATCAAATAATTATTTTTTCAGACGTCGCATAAAAATTATAACAAGTTTTATAGAAATAGAAAAAATAAAAAAATATATATCAAGAATTTTTAACTTGCTGGGCCATATTGACCCCATGTTCATTTATGGGTTAATTAAAAAATCAAATAATTAATTTTCTGACCTCGCACATAATCATAACAAGTTTTATAAAAATCGAAAGAAAATATAAAAATTTATATAAAGAAATTTTAATGTGCTGGGCCATTTTGACCCCATGTTCATTTATGGGTAAATTTTAAAAAAATTAAATAATTACTTTTCTGAGCTCGTACAATAATAATACCAAGTTTTATAAAAAATCGCAATAAAAATTTCATATTTAGATGCCTTTTTCTAAAAAAAATCCAAATATCCCTAAATTTGACCTTTGACCCGAATAAAAACCGGGTTAATATTATTCCATTTTCCTAAAACGTTAAGGGTTAATGTCTAACATAGTTTTTAATAATTAATGGCCCTGACTTTGTCAAATTTTAAAATATTTACCAAATTTTTTCGATATTGAATAAATTGTGTTCAAAAAAGGCATTTTCCTCGAAATCCGCTGAGTTTAAATCGATGCCCCCGCCAAACTATCCGAGGGATATCCCCCAAAAAAAAATTTTTTTATATTTAACATATGTTTTATAAGATTCTGTGGTTTTTTCAGCATTTTTCCTAATTTTGTTTAAGAAAATTTTGAAAAAACCAAAATATCAGTTTTGAGAATCACGCCAAATAAAATGTATATTTTTGGCCTTACCGTGAAACGGGTGAATGCCATCCTAGAAAGACAGTTTTTCATATCTGAGTATTTATGATAGAATAGAATATAAATATGGGTTTACATTGGTTTATTTCAATAAATTTAGAAAATTGGGGCTGATTTTCGTGATTTAGGGGTCATTTTGTGAAAATTGGGTCATTTTGACCCCGAAAGACTTACAAGGGTTAATTTTTGAAAACCCAAAAATTTTTAATTTATCCTCTTATATTAAAAACAACTCGTGTACCACTTTTTAACAATATATTCAAAAAACAACACCATTTATTTAATGTTTTTAATCAAAATATGGCTATTTTTTGACCTTTGACCTCGATGAGCCTCGTGTTAACGTTGTCCGATTCGGCTGAAATTTTTAGCATAGCATTTTTAGACCAAATGTAATAAAAATTAGGGGTGCACTCCTTCAAATTCGAAGTTTTGCAAAATAGCTGCCACCCTAACATACATATATGTAAAGTAGGGTGGCAGCGAAATTTAAACTTTCGATTCTCCCGGGTGGAATATTGCGCCACATGGTCTTAAGCTGATGTAAATATAAATTAAACCAAATAGAATATTCTTAAACCATGCCCCTTTGAGGTCAAATTTCACATGGACAAATTAAATTCATACAAGCAAAACATTGTTTATTTTTATACCCTCCACTCTAGTGATAGAGGGTATATATAAGTTTGCCATTCCATTTGTAACACCTCGAAATATTGGTCTTGGACCCCATAAAGTATATGGGGCATTCCATGTCAAATCGGACACTTTGAAAATTTTTTTTTTAGATTTTCCCAATTTGTTAACAGTTTTTAGTACCCTTCGAAAACTCCTTTGTGGTAAATTTTCAGATTTTTTTGATGATCCGTTCAAAAGATATCGAATTTTTAAAAATTGGTAGTTTGTTCCTTTACTCAAACTTCTTTTATTCATAACTAGGGATGAGATTTCCATGCAAATGCATGTTTTTTGTCGATAGTCTAAAAACGATTTTGACCAATTATCTTTCCGAATCAAGAAATTTGCTTTAAAATGGCATCGATTTGTTTTTGCATATTTTTGCATATTTTGGTTAAAATGCATATTTTTGCATATTTTGATTTTAAGTGCATATATTGTGCATATTTCCAACTTTTAAGTGCATATTTTGCATATTTTGATATAAATTAGCAAAAACACAAATTGAAATTTATTTGTTTCAAAAACTATTTTAAATTTTAAAAATTTATTTTGAAAACAAGAAAAATAATTTTTTTCTTTTTAATTTTTTTATAGATTGTCCTAATTTATAAAAAAAAAATCCTGCTTATATAAAGTTTTAAATGTCACTATTTAAGCCCGGTTTTATTTTTTGCTTTTTTAAGAAGTTTTTCGAATGAAAACAAGAATTTTATTGCACACATTTTATTTTTTAGTGCATATTTTTAGGTTTTTTAGTGCATATTTTGAATTTTTTAGTGCATATTTTAAGCGCATATTTTCGATTTTTTAGTACATGAAAATCTCATCCCTACTCATAACTTCCTCAATAATGGTCCAAATTTCAATTTATTTTTTTCAAAATTTTTTGTTTTTTTACGTACTTTTAAAAAAAAAATCCCAAAAAATTTTTAAAAGCGCTTTAGTAAGCGATTTTTAAGTTTTAAAATTTAAATCTCATTTTTGAAAATGTTTGTACTCTTCGATTTTTTTGAAATTTTTTTGTGTAAAACATCTATTGATTCTACAAATTTTTTGCCCAGGCGGATCGTGGGATAACGATAAATTCTATTTTTTTAAATTTTTTGAAAAAATTTTGTTGTAATTTTCTAATCTTAAAATCATTTCTACTGCTCGAATGGTGCGTCATAGGGGGTCCTTTATAAGACCGACCCCCAATTAATTTTTACGTCTTAACATTTCTTTGGAACAAACTAATACTCTATCTCCAATTTCGAAGGGGGCTCCCACACAAAACGACATTTTTTAAAATTTGCTCCAACCGCTCTAACTGCCCTAATAGTGCCCTTAGAGCAACAAAATGTATGACCGACCCACAATATTTTTTTAGTCCAAAAATTTTCTCTGCACACACCTACCCTCTATCTATAACTCTTAAGGCGGTCCCCATACAATTTTTTTTATTTTTTGTAAATTTGTTTTATTTAATCAGCTTCTACCGGTCCAATGGTGCGTCCGAGAGGGGTCATTAGTGAGACTGACCCCCATTTATTTTTACCGTACAACATTTTTTTTAAATATACCTACGCCCTATCTCCACTCCCTAAGTAGGCTCCCATACAAAATTACATTTTTATAAAATTTGCTCCAACTATTATTTGTATGGGAGCCTACTTAAGGGTACTTTCCACTATCACACTTTTCCATTATACACATCAAAATTTACCAACTTCCTAAAGATTTTTGGATTCTTTTTTGATTGAAACCAAGTCGTATCTAATAATTGAACAATTTCTGGCCAAATTTTTTAAAAAAATATTTCGCTAACATGGTGAAATTACGCTTGTATAATGGAAATGTGTGATAGTGAAAAGTACCCTTTAGGGAGTGGAGATAGGGCGAAGGTATGTTTTAAAAAAATGTTGTAGGGTAAAAATAAATGGGGGTCGGTCTCACTAATGACCCCTCTCGGACGCACCATTGGACCGGTAGAAGCAGAGTAAATAAAACAAATTTACAAAAAATAAAAAGAATTGTATGGGGACCGCCTTAACAATTAGAGATAGAGGGTAGGTGTGTTCAGAGAAATTGTTTGAACTAAAAAAATTTTTGGGTCGGTCATACATTTTGTTGCTCTAAGGGCACAAGTAGGGCAGTTAGAGCGGTTGGAGCAAATTTTAAAAAATGTCGTTTTGTGTGGGAGCCCCCTTAGAAATTGGAGATAGGGTATTAGTCTATTCCAAAGAAATGTTAAGACGAAAAAATTAATGGGGGTCGGTCTTATAAAGGACCCCTCTATGACGCACTATTGGAGCATTAAAAATGATTTTAAGATAGGAAAACTACAATAAAATTTTTTCAAAAAATTTTAAAAAATAGTAATAATCGTTATCCCACTATCCGCTTGGGGAAAAAATTTATAGAATCGATATATTTTTTACGCAAAAAAAAAAATTCAAAAAAATCCAATAGTACAAACATTTTCAAAAATGAGATTTAAATTTTAAAACTTAAAAATCTCTTACTAGAGCGCTTTTAAGAATTTTTTATGATTTTTTTTTAAAAGTACGTAAAAAAACAAAAATTTTGAAAAAAAAATTTTAAATTTGGACCATTATTGAAGAAGTTATGAGTAAAAGAAGTTTGAGTAAAGGAACAAACTACCAATTTTTAAAAATTCGATATCTTTTGAACGTGTCGTCAAAAAAATTTGAAAATTTACCACGAAGGAGTTTTCAAAGGGAACTTAAAACTGTAAGCAAATTGGCAAAATCCAAAAAAAAAAAAATTTCAAAGTGTCCGATTTGACATGGAATGCCCCATATATATTCATGATCCTCGATCGATTTTATGACGATCTAGCGATGTCCGTCCATCCGTCCGTCCGTCTGTCTGTTGAAAACACGCTAACTTTTGAAAGACTTTACGGAGGCTCCTGAAGTTTGGCATATATGTTGGGCACTTACCTGGTAAGGTATAACTTATAAGCACAAGAGTGAATTTCGGCAAGGGTTTTTCACGAATTTACGAGATAAAACACACGGTAACTTTCGAACGACAATTCTGAGCGTGCTGAAGTGTGGCATATACATCCTCTCTCCCAGTTTGTTTAAAATATCAGCCAAATCGGTCCAGTGCACACTGGGTAATTTGAGCCAATTTTTAGGCCAAAAATAATTACAGCCAAAGTTTTAGACCGATATGGCTGAAATTTTAAATTTAAGAGTTTTTTGTGAACACGCACAGCTGGATTTTATGAATTTGGTAATCGTGGAAATTTTTAGGGTTGCCACCATACGAAAAAAAGGGAAAATACTGAATATCTCGAAAACGAATTGGCTAATTTTTTTGAAACTCGGCACGAAGAAAATATGCAAGAAGGCTAACAAAATGGCACATAAACCATTTTGTTTGATTTTGCTGAAAAAAGCTGTTATTTTTTGAGTGGGCCTTGTACCACCTTAACGAAAAATTTTCAAAAAAAGTTCGTACTATTTCCTTCAACGAAGCCAAATATTGGTTTAAAACATAATTTTAATCAATTTTACTGACAACAAAATTATAAACAGCAACAGGGTTTTTTCTCTTAGTTCTTTTCCCAATCCAAACGTTAGAAAGTTCAAGATATGGCAAGATGAGGCTGTCTGAAAGAAAATTGATATCTCAAAAAGTGCAAAAAAGTGCAACGGAAAATAAAAAAAAATTAATTCAGAATTATTTTCTTTAAATTTTTCATCAATCAAAAACACGGCACACCACGGCTAACATTATTAAAAGCTTATGCGAAGTTTATATTCATTGAAAAAGTCATTTATGTAAGGTTAAGTTATAATTACACGTTTTGTTAAAAAAAGCAATAACGTCCACCAAAATATTTTGCTATTTTTTTATTACTTAACTAGCTTACCATCCCGGTACTTTGTTACCGGTTGTATTGAATACCGAATAATAGAAGGATCAGGATTACTCTATCGATTTCAAAAAATTTCCCAAGGTGGTCTTTGTTTTATTTACTTGTGTATGTTTACGTCTTTCATAAAATAATATTTCAATGAATAATTCAAACAATACAATTTGAATAACTTCGTTGGTACGTTATCATGTGCGTTCCGGTGAAAAAAAGATATTGACAATTTTCGATTTTAAGTGAATAAATATTTCAGTGAAAAAAGAAATGGAAATAAAAATAAGTTTGAGTGAAAAAACATATAGGGAGAAAAAATATGGAATAAAAAAAGTTAAATAAGATAAATTTGAGTAAAAAGTATCATTCCATATTGTTCCCTGCTCTATTCCATATCGATCCCCGTTCTACTCCATGTCATTTCCAATTCCATCTCCTTTTGTTCCATGCAAGTTTCATTCCTGTCCGTATAATATGCGTTAAAGAAATAAAAATTTCTATTGTCGTTATTTTATAGATATGAAAAGTACCATTTTACACCACTTCTACCAGGTACCCCTTTTTACCCTAAAATTTTAAATTTTTAAATATGGCTGTTATTTCTGGGGCTTTTAGTTTAATAGTTAGATAGGTAAAAATAACCATTTTCCATCTCATCCCTTAAAATTAAATTTTCTGAAAACTTTTTTTTTTGTGCTATATATATCAAGTTTCTGAACCATTATTTCAAAAAATATAAAAATAACCAAATTTACAATATCCCCTTTACGATCGGTCACGACCCTTAGAAACAGAATTTCATAAAAGAAAGTTATCCAGCATTCAAAATTTCAGTGCCTAGGATCATTACTTCATGAAATATAAAAAGTATCAAAAAACGCTTTTTTATACCTCTAGAAAAGGATTTTTTAAAAAAATACTTTAGCAGAATGTTTTTTTCACCGAAGTACCCTACATTCCAAAATGCAAGCTTCTAAGGTCATTATTATAGGAACAAAAAAAGTACCAAAAGTACACTTTCTTAACCCCGTTAGAAACGGAATTTCCAAAAAGTATCTCTTCCAGAATGTTTTTTTCTTCATCGAAAAATCCTACATTCCATATTTCGTCTTTCTAGGATCATTGTTTCAGCACTTTCGGTACTTTTAATAAAAGGTACTTTATATTAAAGGTAATTTTTGTAAAAGATCCTTTTTATAAAAGGTACTTTTTATAAAAGGTACTGTTAAGCCAGAATATGGATGTAGTGGTGGACGAAAAAAAAACCCTGGAGTAAATAGCAAAGCTCTGAGCCGATAGACAAAATCACCAGCTGATTTTGTCTCTCAACAAGAAAATATTCCAACGAGAATGAAAAGAAATAAAAACAACAAAGTTTGGATTAGGAATTTGAATATTTTCTATATTTGATTGATTTTTTTGGACAATGATCTTACCAGTATGGATGCTAGATTGACAAGACTTTCTTAAAATTATGACATTAAAGGAAATAGTATCTATGACAAGATATTAGAATGACGTTAGAAATTTTAGGCCTTATTGGGAGAAAGAGACAGAAAGTTATTTCGATAACTTTCTACATTTTATGACATTCAGCTTTGCAATGTAAGGCTTTTTGGGAATTAATGGGATTTTTTAACGTTTTAATGTAAAAGGCAATATTTAAAAGGCTTTTGACATTAACATTACCGCCCGCCTTGCAGGATTCATGCAATGAAGATAGGACAGGATTATAATGTCATAGATACTTTTTCTGGAAATATGAAGCAAGATATGGAATTCATTTATGATGACTTAATTATACAATAGAAAAAAAATTAATAGAAAAAACAATTCATTTACTTAGGAGGTATTTATAATATTGGAACTTAAGTCTACTTAAATATTTATTATAGTAAAAAGTACGTTTGCATTTTGATGTTATGTTCAAATGTTTAATAGTGCAGTTGTTACTTTGGGTTATATGGAATCCAAATTTGGAAGTGGTTTTATTAATTTTGAGCAATAATGTTGGAAGCAAAATATCACAATTTTGCCTTTAAATAGCTGGATAGTAAGAAGATTTGATGAACTTAAAGAGGATCGGTGAGGAAGGCACAACAAAGGGAGAAGGATGAAAAAGTCTTCTCATTCGGAATTTCAAGCGACCACTTTTGCAATTGGCCATGTATTTTTTCTTTGTGAAATGAAGCTTTTTAGAAATTTGGCAAATATTTAAATCTCTGCCAAGGTGACTGGATTTTGGAAAAATACTCTTATCAACAAAGGAATCGCATCGAGCTTGGAGACATATATTAAATGTATCGGGAGAAAGGATCTCATCCCAATCATTAAGCTTTATCCAAAACTTCTGTATATTTATCGAATTGAATGGCTTGCCATGCTGAGAGAAATCTATTTCTTTGGAGAACTGACCGAATTCCGGAATACATTTTGTACAGAAATTGGAGAGAACCGGAAGAGCATTAGAACGGATTGGAGACTTTAAGGCTTGGCTAATATCATCACAAAAATTTCGAAAATCAGAATTTAGTAAATGGGGAAGTGAAATTTCGGGAGATAGTTGCTTTAAAATAAGTGCTTTATTCAGAGCGATTGAATATTCACTTGTACAATTGACTGCTGTTGGAAACAAAGAGTTCAAATGAATTTTGTTTGCAATCGGAACGTAGGATTCTATATCAAAATGTAGTTTAAATTGTATACTAAATGTTTTTGTTCTTAAGTCACAATATGGAACTTTATCTCCAGGATCCATTTGAAAATTTATTCTTTGTAAAGGTTTATCCGATATAGCATTTACATTAAGCAGATTCTTATCGAAACACCATTTTTGGATTAAAATGTTTATCGATGATGGACTACATATTACAAACATTTTTGTAGTTGCTCGCTTCGGTTTTAAAACAGCATGTGGAAACAAATAATGCCATAGAGATATGAAGCAATCAGAAGTTTTTGGATAATCAGGAGGCTTGGAAGAATATATGCATTTGTCGAGTTCTTCTTCAAAATCAGTAGTCATTAATAACAATTTATCCTCGATTGTAAAAAATTGTGTCAACAAACAAATTTTAAGCTGACCGATTTTGAATTTATAAATATGTTTTTTCCCTTCTTGAGTAGAATCAATAAAACGACAGTTTTCACCTCTCATATCGTGGGCCGAAAATCTTTTGCATCCAAATGAAATCACTGCGGAACAAAGGAGAGATGATGCAGGAGAGACTATATCAGAGCATTCTTTATATTGAGGATAAGCTGTTGGAGTTTGTGGAATATTTGACAAGGAAGAAGAACTGACGGAATATGGTGGAGGAATACCAAACAAACGAGGCACAACTGGTACAGTTGCTGATGTCTTAACATCATCTTGAAACTCGAATGAACGAATTTGTTGAACCTTGTCAGAAATAGAGCTATTTAACTGAAAATTTTGAGCTTTTGTGCTCATGAACGAAAGTTGGAATGGATTAAATAGCTGCTCGGAAATACGATCTAAATTGAACGCATTAGAGGAAGCTCTACCCAGTAGTACACCGTTGGAACTGAGTGTAAAACTAGATTGAATTCTCTCAGTAGCGTCGGTATAAGTGGACTGTAGTTGCTGAGAATTGGATTTGTAATCGAGCGGAGCTGAGTTTGAATTCAATTTGGAATTGGTGATACTACTCGGTTGATTTATGGAAGTAGAAGTATGATTATCATTGTGATGTAGAATGTTATGACGTTTGCCACAAGTAGAACAACTGTTTTTACTTGTGCAGTTTCTAACGCCATGTATTTTGGAGAAGCAATTAAGACATAAACGGTTCCTTTTAACTTCGGATATTCTTTGATCGTAGTTCATGTCTATAAACCGTGGACATTGACGAATTAAATGACATCTACGACATAATGGACAAAGTGGACCAGATAACCTGGACTTTGATTTCAAATCGTATCGATGTACATCGATATCACAGAAGGATTCCATTAAATATAAATTGCTAGCGAGCTCATCGTTGGATTCGATGAGATCATCTTCTAGGAAAGTAAAATTATCGAAATACATTTTGAAATCAATCTGATGTAGCACGAATATGATCAGAAGTGATTCTTTTCCAACACAACAAAAGGAAAATTAATTTTTTTTTTATCAGGAAATAATGTTATGCCACAATTGGATAATCAAGGACGAAATTGAAAGAAATAAAAAACGACAATATCGTTTCTTTAGTTAGAAGATAGAATACTTTTGGTTGAAGAATTAAAATTGAAAACCAAAATGAACTATGTATGAAAAAAAACTAAAGAGTCAAAAACACCCGAAATCTTCTTGAATGAAAAATATTTTGGTTGAAAATTAAAATTGAAAACCAAAAACGAACTATGAATATTGTTTGACAAGAAAAGTATTTTATCCCGAATTGGATAAAATGCTGTGAAAGCTAAGAAATTTTAAAGCAACAAGAAAAAGAACCAAAAATTGCCTTAAAATCTAAATGCCAAACAATTAATTTTGGAAAACAGAATTTTGAATCCAGAAACAAGACGTTTGTTCAAAAAACTAGAAATTTTCAAAAAATTTTCAAGAAAGATATCTATGTATGTATGTTGGGCATTAAACATTTTTCAGTGGATACAAAATGTTTGATTTATGGATTTTCAAGCAATAGAAGTGGAAAATGATTGAGAAAATTTATTTTTTTCGGATGAGTTCTTCCTAGGAAGATTCTCCACCCCCCAAAAACAAAAAATTTCGCAATTTTACTGTTTCAAACTAGAAAAAAATTTAAACGAGGAAATTATTGAATGAATTTTGAATTTTGGAAAAGAATATTTGAATTATAAAGAAAATTGAAATAAATTATTTATATTTATTTCAGAATTATTTGTCATAATTCATTCGTAAATTTAAAATTCCCAGTTTCCCTTTTATGTTCTAGCAAACTATATGAAAATTTCCTTTTCCATTTTAGCGTGCGATATATTTGTCTTCAAGTGTAAAAGCGATTTAGGAATTTTGGAGATTTAACAAACTATTTGATGGATTTTGCAATTGGCAACGCTGGTTAAAAGCAATGTAGCGTAAGTGATGGTGTATAAGAATTTGTGCGGTATCAAAATTCTGTTTTAAAAAATTTTCAAAAAATAGGTAATTTTACCTTGTTTTAATCCTTAATTAAGTAATGAACCGCCTATAAAAAAAGGAATGCATTCATTGGTTGGATTTCGTACGAGTCAAAAATGAGAATTTCACGACGGACTTGTTAGAAAATTTTCCACAATACTAAACTAAATAAAAACGACCTGACAAAAAATCGAATTGAATTTCTGAAAAATGTAAGATGATTTGTGGAAAATGGAAATAAATTTTTTAACTTTTACTGAACATATTCTCTTGGATTGGAAATGAAAAAAAAAGATTTTGAAAATTTTGTAAATTTTACAAATGATTTGGACTTAATTTCATAAAAATTGCACTTATTTCTTGTAAAATTATTTATTTTACTTAGTGCTATAAAACTTAAATTGTCGATAAATATTTGTCAAATTAGAATTATACTCGATGATTCGGTTATATATAAAAAGGCTGGTCACTGAGATAATTTTTTTGGTGTAGATTTTAACTGATTCAAAGTTTCGAGTGTACAAATAATCAGCTGTTCCAAAAAAAATGTATCAGAGTTCATTGACCCTAACCGACTGGAATGAGGATTTTAAAAGCTTTCTCTTATGTTTGGATTATTGTTGTATTTGTCTCTTAGGATTTTTTTGCTTTTAACTCTTGGAAACATGTAACGAAAAATTGATCAAAACAAATAACAAAAATAATTTGTTGAGATCGAAGAGTTAAAACAATGCAAAAAACTATGTAGAAAAAACAATAATGAGAAAGTAATTAGTGTGTGGATTTTTTTCTTGACTTTCAATCATATGTGTGTGCGAGTGTGTAAAAACCGGGTTGAGAAAGTTAGTACAATGGTACTTTTTACTCGCGTACAATTTAAAAGACAAAACAGTCCACCGATACTCAAATAACATCAAAATTAGAATGAAAAATAGCACACTTTATTTATGATTTGTTCATATTTACCAAATTTGTGTTAAATTGACAGAAAATATACAAACACTTTTTAAAATTCAAGCAAAATTTAAAACTTCAATTAGAATCAGCGATGTCCAAAAATTTTTTGCATTAGTATTAGTGAGCACGAGAGAGACTACACTGAGCAAAAATAATTGACCGAATTATAAAAGATGTCGTTAAAATCAGACTAATAATTGAAATATTTTTAATGATTAAAATATATATTTGTATTTATTTTTATACAATTTTAAAGATATTTTTAAAAACATATTTTTTAGATCTTCGAAAATTTAATTTACTATTAATTTACCATTAATAGAAGACCTTATTTATTATTTTTAATTACACTTTTAATTAATGAATTAATTTATGTTTGAATTAACTTTTTAATTAAATTTAAATTATTTAAAAAATAATTAAATAATTTTGTGAATAATTCAATTATAATTAATGCTTTATAAATAAATTCAATTTTGTTTGTTTCTGTCAGTGCATATAAAAAAATATAAGCGATGATCACTTTAGCTTGTGCATTCTTTGATGTCTCATCAACGACTAAATGAATGAGCATAAGAATATGTGTGAAGAGCGTAATACACAATTGTGTAAAGAAATGGGCATCATTGATTAGAATGCACATTTGTACTTTTCTTTAAGTACAATTTGAACTAAGTGTGTTAAAAATTTATTCTAAAGTATTCTAATCCAGTTGAGCCAAATTGGATTGTTAAAATCGGATTTTCGAAAATTTTTGAATAATTTTCTTTGTAATTTTAGTTTGATGTTTAGATTGATTTTTAGAATTATGCAAAATTACGAATATTGCCCTTAATTTGTGAGCATGTTGAAATACAATTGAACTAAATGGGACAAAATTTTCTGCTAAAATTTGAATGTAGATTTTTTTTTGATTATGTTAAATTTGCAGATCGGAAAAACTGGCGTAATTTTTCTATTTGTTGTTTAAAATTTTAAATTTATAAAAATTTTGAAAATTTCGACTTTTGCTTGCAAATATTGTCCAATTTTCGCTAGTTTTTCAAACTTTTATTATTCTCCTCTTTTTTCCTTTTTTTTTTTTTTTTTTTATATGGACTGAATATACAAAAAGTAAACTTTGGGTTCGTTTAGTACATTGTATGAATCAAATTTACCATCACTGTTGTGAATACAGTAAAATATCCCAGCGAGAAATTATTGAACTATTTGGAAACAATAATATGAGAAAGGGTTCGAATACTTGTAAGCTATGCCGATGGGACTATTAATATAAGGGTGATTTCCGAATTGTAGTTTACAAATTAATTTGGAAATGTGGTTTAGTTTTCATTGTTTAATAATGTCTTGCAAATCTCCTGTTTTTGCTGATTCTTAGTGCAACGGAATGTATTGAACTAAATTTCACAACTGTTTAGAACCACTTTGACAACAAAACAACAGCTATTCGGGTCAATATTTTTCAACCTCTTTTTCCCTTGTTTTTGCCCCTCTTCCAATTAAAACAAAATGTTTGCTGGGATTTTACGCAAAAAAGCTCACTCAGAAAAAAAATGTTAGTGAAAAGTTTACTAAATTTACAAATCATGGACAATATGCAATGCTGTTTAAGTAAATTGAAAGTGTATACTGTAATTAAATATTGTGCAATATATGGTTCGAATGCAACCAAACAAAACAGGATGTTTATTGAACCACCACAATATTTGTGACGTCTGTTGACAAGATTGAACGACTTTCAATACTTATGTCAACAGCTTCGTAAAACTTGAAATACTGCACGAACTTTGGACAAAACTTTCAATTAATAGTAAAATGTGTAAGATTACTTGTACAAAATATCGGATTTCACAGAAAAATGGTTTAAAAACGAATCAAATTATAGCGGGTAGATAAGAGTAAAAATAACTATCCAACGTATGTAAGGCAAACGTCTTGATGCAATAAAATTTTACTAAGTTTTGAGTTTAAGAATAATTTTTGATTTATATTGGAGGCGAAGTAAAAATCCGAATTATTTATAACTATATATCAAATGATTTTTACCAACTTTTTGGTTTGAGTGTAGTTTTCTTTGGTTAGAAGACAAAACCCAATAGTTACAAATGTAGGTTATTGGAAGGAACAGATGATCGAGTAAATCAAGAAGCTGGAAATGTAAAGAGCTTCGAATAAGAGTGAATTAAGGAGAAATGTAGGTGTAGAAGAGTTAAAGTGTAGGTGGAGTTAATGTTGTAATTGTGTAGTGTAAGTATGTAAAGAGTATTTTTTCGATTTGTTTAAAAAGCTTTTTTCATCTAATTGATTTTAAAGAGATTTCTTAAACTCTTTTAAGTGGGAATCGTAGTTAGAGTATCCGTATTTCGTATTGTGTAGGGGAATTATACTAGGATGTGTGTATGTTGGTGTAATAAAGTATGGTATGTACAAAAAATATGAATTTATAAATCAAATAGCTGAAAGGGGAAACAAGTTAATCAAACATACATGTCATACATATTGTTGATCTGAAAAAGAGCGGGATTTCATACGAACATGTTGGGTTCAATTGGATGTGATTTGAAACCAAAAATTTCCTACCAAATGACAATGGACAAAAAAATACTAACTCTTCTTAATACTTGCATGTACAAGCACTCAAGGAAAAAATAAATCAAAATTTACAACAACTTACTGGATATTGGACAAAATTGCACTCCACTGGTCCTGGCGGATGTTTTCTTATTTCCTTCTATGATTTTACTTATTAGCTTTTTCTTTTCTGATTTGCTATTTATATTCTTACTCTTCAATTTCACCAATGATCTTTTCTCTTCTTGTAAAATCTTTATCACTTAAATTTCTTCACTTTTTTTTTTATATAGGTATGTGGTTTAGTTTGTTTTTAGAATTTTTTAACCTTTAATTTCGGAATTATATATGAAATTTTTCGGTTTCAATATATTTTAGAAATATGAATTTTTTTTTATCTAAATTTATGGTGGCTACAACGTGGTGTAGCTATAATTCAAACAAAATTAATAATTTGCTCAAATACAAAAAAACCTATGCACTGTTAAACACAAGTTGAGTAACAAACAAAATGCAAACGAACCTGGTATTTTTTGATGGTTGTATTGATGAGCAAATACTGGATGTTACTGGAGACCTACAATCAATTGAGCAGAAATCTCAGAGCATGAATTTTATGATTCCTCACTAGTTATCTGGTACGAATGGGACCAAATGTTAAGCCAGAATATGGATGTAGTGGTGGACGAAAAAAAAACCCTGGAGTAAATAGCAAAGAGCCGATAGACAAAATCACCAGCTGATTTTGTCTCTCAACAAGAAAATATTCCAACGAGAATGAAAAGAAATAAAAACAACAAAGTTTGGATTAGGAATTTGAATATTTTCTATATTTGATTGATTTTTTTGGACAATGATCTTACCAGTATGGATGCTAGATTGACAAGACTTTCTTAAAATTATGACATTAAAGGAAATAGTATCTATGACAAGATATTAGAATGACGTTAGAAATTTTAGGCCTTATTGGGAGAAAGAGACAGAAAGTTATTTCGATAACTTTCTACATTTTATGACATTCAGCTTTGCAATGTAAGGCTTTTTGGGAATTAATGGGATTTTTTAACGTTTTAATGTAAAAGGCAATATTTAAAAGGCTTTTGACATTAACAGGTACCATTTATAAAAGGTACTTTTTATAAAAGGTACTTTTTATAAAAGTTACCATTTATAAAAGGTACTTTTTATAAAAGGTACTTTTTACAAAAGGTACTTTTTATAAAAGGTACTTTTTATAAAAGGTACTTTTTATAAAAGGTACTTTTTATAAAAGGTACTTTTTATAAAAGGTACTTTTTATAAAAGGTACTTTTTATAAAAGGTACTTTTTATAAAAGGTACTTTTTATAAAAGGTACTTTTTATAAAAGGTACTTTTTATAAAAGGTACTTTTTATAAAAGGTACTTTTTATAAAAGGTACTTTTTATAAAAGGTACCTTTTATAAAAGGTACTTTTTATAAAAGGTACTTTTTATAAAAGGTACTTTTTATAAAAGGTACTTTTTATAAAAGGTACTTTTTATAAAAGGTACTTTTTATAAAAGGTACTTTTTATAAAAGGTACTTTTTATAAAAGGTACTTTTTATAAAAGGTACTTTTTATAAAGGTACTTTTTTATAAAAGGTACTTTTTATAAAAGGTACTTTTTATAAAAGGTACTTTTTATAAAAGGTACTTTTTATAAAAGGTACTTTTTATAAAAGGTACTTTTTATAAATATTACTTTTTATAAAAGGTACTTTTTATAAAAGGTACATTTTACAAAAGGTACTTTTTATAAAAGGTACTTTTTATAAAAGGTACTTTTTATAAAAGGTACTTTTTATAAAATGTACTTTTTATAAAAGGTACTTTTTTTAAAAGGTACTTTTTATAAAAGGTATTTTTTATAAAAGGTACTTTTTATAAAAGGTACTTTTCATAAAAGGTACTTTTTATAAAAGGTACATTTTATAAAAGGTACTTTTTATAAAAGGTACTTTTTATAAAAGGTACTTTTTATAAAAGGTACTTTTTATAAAAGGTACTTTTTATAAAAGGTACTTTTTATAAAAGGTACTTTTTATAAAAGGTACTTTTTATAAAAGGTACTTTTTATAAAAGGTACTTTTTATAAAAGGTACTTTTTATAAAAGGTACTTTTTATAAACGGAACAGAATTTTCAGAAAGTACTTGTTCCAGAATTTTTTATTTCACTAAAGGATCCTACATTCCAAATTTCAAGTTTGAATGACCATTATTTTACTAAATAAAAAAAAGTACCAAAAGTACACTTTTTTACCCATTTTACCCCCGTAGAATCTACATTGGCAAAAACCCAGCCGTAGCACAGTGGACGGTTTGTATGGAAAACGCGCGCATCGAAGTTTTTTGACTATATCTTCTAAACGGTTAGGAGTTGTAAAACAAAATTAGGCATTCTCAAAACTAGGGACCTTAAGCAATTAAAGCTGTGATCAAAGTTTGTTGTCGTCCTTGCACCCTACATATAAATGGAATGCAAAGTTGGTTAATTTATTTATATGAACAAATGCTAAAAAAATGTAAAGATCATTGACATTTTTGATATATTATTACTGAATGTCATTCGGATAGAGTAAATATACATCTTTAAACTATATTAGTTAAAATACATATAAAAAATTGAGTTAAATTATGACCAAATGTATCGACTTTTTTAGTTAACAAATCTGACAATATAAATATATAAGTGGAATTGCTTGCATCAAACCTATTTAAAATTGCACAAAAAAGATAAATTTAATATTTGCAAATATTACCTTTCACCCTACACTAAAATATCCGGCACATATGACTTTTTTATCAATTTTATTTTATTGATTTATAATAAATAAATAGTAAAAATAGCAAAAATTAATAATAACAGGATTAAAACATTAAAAAACAAATTAACATAGACACAATAATGCAATATCGTAATAAATGAAATTAAAAAAAATAGTTCTTTTGTATTAGTTGCAATAGTTCCTTTGGATAAGGAACCTTTTATACGAAGTTCGATGTTTCTTCACGTAAAATGGAAATTTTTGGATCTGATTCTACCATACATTTTTGAAAAATATCTTTTAGATTGTTTATTCTTAAATTTTTTCTGCTAAAATTGCTTTTGTAAATCTTAAAATATTTATGCGACCTTTCTAACGATTCTTCTGATAACTGACCTAATATTTAAATTGCATAAATTAGTTAATGAATTGCTTATAGTGTTCAAAATATTTTTATTACCAACTGGTGACACCGAATTTTGAATAATCTCACTTCCGTGTATCAGGACCTTATGTACAGTAGGACTCATTGTCCACCATCCATACATTGAGATTATAAGTTTTGCTGTGTCGAATTACTTAACTCAATAAAAATTTGACAATTTTTAACTTTTTTTTATTTTTAACACTTAAATGTGTTTATTACTCCCATTTGGTAAATAGCTATTTTACTTTTTATTGGTAATGGTTTTTTACTCCTTTTTAGTAAAACGAGAGTAACTACCCACCAAAAAATACTGCTTGCCTATAAGCAGGTTTGTAAGGGAGTAATTTTTGTTGTTTGCTTACAAACCTGCTTACGTATGGCATGATATTTGTTCGCATTGTCCCACTTTAGAGCATTTCTTCCGAGCGCTTATATCGGCGCAATGAATATGAATTGAAATCATGCCTTTTTTAAAATATTTGTAGTCTTTTTTTGAATCACTGCCATACTTCACTGCAACCGGTATGCAGGTTAGTATGCCAACAAAATCTCTCCCTTACACTACTGCATACGGTATGCAGCTGTGTAAGCGAATGTCATAGAAAACCAACAACATCAAAAATCATTCGCTTACACAAGTGCATTCTTGTATGCACTGCTTCCAAAATATCGATTATTTTTTGCTGGGTAAGTTCTTATTTATCTTAATTCTCATCACTATTTATTTTTGTCTCACGCCCTTGTTAAAATAATTAGTGTTTCAACAAGTAACTACTTATTAACATTTGTTCCGGATTACAAATCCCATTACTTGTAATGTCAAATTTTGCTGGGTATTTAGTTAGTTTCTCAAGCCTATGCAGCATCACCATTTTTTTTTTTGTAAATATCTAAATAGGTTGAAGCTGATATTTAATAATTTCGAAAAATAAAAATTTAAAAAAGTAAATATATATAAGTTTTTTTTTTTTCTTTTTATGGACCCTACTTTGGAGCCTTATCCTGAATTTAATTGCAAGTTACTGCAGACGAAATAGAGTTCTTCGTTTAGATAAATACCTCTAGTTTCACCCCATATTGAATTTGTCTGTATCCACAAGGTTCCACAAAAGATGCAGTCTATAATTAAGAGTCTTTTTTACACATTTCTTAAAAAATTACAACATTTGGCAGTCAATTAACGAATAACGCGGTTTAAAATTTTAGCTTATAAGGGCAGTTTTAATTAGTTACATATATTGTTAAAGCTGTGTTAAAATTTCAGGATGTTAGCTTACTTAGAAATAGTTTTACTCAATCATTTAAAAAAGGTTTCCAAAAAATTTTAATTTTTTAAAAAAACCTGAAAATGTTTGGACTTTGGAGAGACGCCCTGGTCAAAATAAATGACATATAAATATTTTATGAATGGTTTTCTATCCCCTAGGATGTCTTTTATCAAACCCATGTTCAACCGATCAAATCGCTGACAATTTTGATTTTGTTACGATGCGCGTCCATCTTCCACTGTGCGTAGTGAATCTTTTTTCCGGGAAGTGAACCGAAATTGCAAATTTCAAGTTTCTAGTACCATTATTTCAGGAGATATAAAAAGTACCTTAAGTACAGTTTTTTACCCGCTTAGAATCAACACTGTCAAAAATCCAGCCTTAGTGGATCTATATTCCGGGAGGTGAACATACAGTCCAAATTTAAAGTCTCTATGACCATTATTTCAGGAGATATAAAAACTACCAAAAGTTCAGATTTTTACCCTTTTTACCCCCTTAGAACCAACATTGGCAAAAATCCTTACTGCCTTACTGGATCTAAATTCCATAATGTAAACATACAGTCCGAATTCCAAGTCTCTATGACCATTATTTCAGGATAAATAAAAAGTACCAAAAGTACAGTTTTTTACCCATTTTACCCCCTTAGAATCAACACTGGCAAAAATCCAGCCATAGGGGATCTATATTCCGGGAGGTGAACATACAGTCCAAATTTCAAGTCTCTACGACCATTATTTCAGGAGATATAAAAAGTACCAAAAGTACAGTTTTTTACCCTTTTTACCCCCTTAGAATCAACATTGGCAAAAATCCAGCCTTAGTGGATCTATATTCCGGGAGGTGAACCTACAGTCCAAATTTCAAGTCTCTAGCTTCAGCGGTTTGGGCTGGGCGATGATGAATCAGTCAATAAGTCAGTCAGTCAGTCAGTCAGTCAGTCACATTACTCTTTTATATATATAGATATCCCCTCTCTTCTCCATATTATACACGATATCCTTCTTTATGTTTAATAACTGAAAAAATCGTTTGAATTTATATCAAAATTAGGCGTTTTATATTGCACTGTGCACGTTGCTTGAAAATGCCGAATTCGACTGCCCGTCAATCAGTTTATATTTGTTTTTTGGAAAAACCAAATATGCAGTTATTTGCTATAATATTTTCTAAATCGAACGTAATTAACAAAAACATTATTATTGTTAGTTCGAAAAATGATTTTTGGCCAAGATTTCGGTTCAAATTACCTACTGTGCAGTGGTTCAAAAGTTATAAACAAAACCCTGAATTTCAGATTGGTTTCACCTAAAATTCACGTGTTGAAAAACCCGAGTTTTAAAAAAATAAGCTTTAAAAACAATGATAAGCCACAAAATTACTTTATAGAGTATTTTTGTCACTCACAATCAGAAATATTTTTAAACTAAAAAATAAAATTTACACTCGAAAAAAATTTTGCACTCAAAAAAAAAAAATAGTAAATTATTTTTTTTTTACAAAAATGACAAAAAAAATATTTTTTTACTCAAAATAAAATATTTCTAATCAAAATTGTTAATTTTTTTACATTAAAAAATTTACTATCCTTTAAAAGGGGCATTGTGGAGCGTATTCACAGATTCGGTCAAGTCGAATTTAACTTTTATGCTTGTTTTTTCTACAACAGCTAAAGATAATTGGCACAATATTCCGCCCGAAAGACATTCAAATTCAAAAATAAAAATTCCTTCATACATTTCACTGCCACCCTAATGTGCAGAGTAGTTATTTGTATAGGAGTATACGAGTATGTTTGTAGGTTGTTCAAAAATCCTTATCTAAACACTAGAGAATACTTTTGTACGTTTACAACTTTTTATACAAGTACCGAGTAGGTATTGTATAAATATTTCATTTTAAAAATTTGTTAATTTTCATTTTAAAAATGTTTTTTTTGTCGTAAAATAGAAGGTGTAAATTGTATTTTAAATGATGCTTTAATTAAGATATTTAGTAAAAGATTAAAAAAAGAGAAAGAAAGATAATTTTCTAAATAAAAACAAAAATATGATACGCAAGAGCATTAGGGCGTCCCGTCAAATTTAAACTTTCGAATTTCGAGAAATCCGCATCTGTGTACCAAAATCACGGTTTTAGAATATTGTTACAATTTTTATGCCGGATTTAATTAAAAAATTCGTTCATGAATTTTGGTCAAAATATGTAATTTTTCAACTTTGACCACTGGTTGCCGGCTGAAGATGACCTTTCAAATTTTTTTTGTAAATTTTCCTACACACAAATAAAAAACCTTGTCAAATTACTAAAAGTCTCGTAATGCCATTTTATCAATATTTTACAGTTTTCCTTGTTTTTTAACAAAAAATGTTCGATCAAAATTTAATTTTTTTTGTAATTTTACAATTTTTTTTGTAACTTTACAAATTTCAAAGTTTTTTTTTACAAAAAAAAAACCTAGTAAATTAACGAGAATTCCTTGTAAGTTTTATTTTGCCAAAAAAGTTGTATATTTTCAATTTTATTGGTAAAAAGCAAGGTTGGCAATCGAAACGCATAACGGTATCGATATCGGTATTGGTATCGTTTTTTATTTTATTTCGGTATCGGTATCGGTTACGGTATTTGAGTGGAATCGATTACGGTAATACCGATACCGAAACGTCAGTACCGGTACGTACCGGTATTATCGAAAAAATATAAAAAACATATAAAAACTTAAAAAAAAAATATATTTTTTTTTAATTTTAATACTAAACACTAGGGCGGCCCATCAAATCTAAACTATCGATTTTCGTTTCGAAATACCTGCCTAACGATCGCCACAGAAAAGCTGATGGTGGGAAAAACTAAAAAAAAAATTTGCAAGAGCATCTTCAGTCGGCAACCAGCGATCAAAGTTCATTTTTTGAGCTTAAAGTGGCTCAGAAAGTTTATATTAGCCCTGCTTTTGCAGACCGGATTAAGATTAGGATTAACTTTATTAAGTTAAAAAATGGACCAAATCAAGTTCAGAATTTTTTTTATATTTTTTTTCTGAAATAACATACAATTAGTACATATAAACAGAAAAACAAATTGAGCTTTGACCAAAATTTAAAGAATGAAAAATAAATTTAGTTAAATCCTAGGATTACGTCAGCGATCAAAGTTCTTTTTTTGAGCTTAAAGCGGCTCAGAAAGTTTATATTAGCCCTGTTTTTTGCAGACCGGATTAAGATTTGGATTAACTTTATTAAGTTAAAAAATGGGTCAAATCAAGTTCAGAATTTTTTTTTATAATTTTTTTTATGAAATAACATACAATTAGTAAATATAAACAGAAAAACAAATTAAAATTTGACCAAAATTTAAAGAATGAAAAATAAATTTAGTTAATTCCAAGGATTACGTCAGATTTATTTATACCATTTTAAATTTTGGACAGCGCTAATTTGTTTTTCCTGTTTATATTAACTAATTGGATGTAGATTCAAAAAAAAAAAAATCTGGACTTGATTTAACCCATTTTTAAACTAAATAGAGTTAATACTAATCTTAATCTGGTTTGCAAAAAATAGGGCTATTGTGAGTCGAAATGACTCCATAAAAATTTCGTGAAAATCAATAATTTCCTTATACTCCCGCATCTCTGTTGAAGTATGGATTTTTTGGAAATTTTTACTATATCCGCGATGTGGGTGCCAACATTTTTTTTTTCATTTTTATGAGACTTCGGGGGATACATATGGATTTTTAGCAGAAGGTTTTCCACCATAGCACAGATTTTTGCTAATGAAGTTACGATTTCGCGATTTTTTATAATTATAAGTGCCATAATTCGCGAAAAAGAAATATTTATGCAATATTTTTGCATGTGATCTTGTCTAGACAGTGAAGACCAAAAAGAGCTTGGTTGCCTAAAAATAAGATGAAATACGTTGCGGGTGGGGTAAGGAAATTTTTGATTTTTACACCCAATAGAAACTTTTGGACCCCTTTCAGCTCAAACAAAAAATAAAAGTAAAAATCGATACGGCATACTCTACAATGCATAGTGCGCAAAATTTATTTGAGTAGAAAAACACTTTTTAATGTAAAGCCACAATTTACAAATTTTTATTAATATTTTTTTTTAACATGGTTTTTTAAGAAAAACCTTTTCAATACCGGTACGTACCGGTACCGAAGGAAAAGGTTTTTGGATACCAGTATCCGATACCAAAACTGGGTTTCGGTATTGGTATTGGTACCGATATTAAATTTAAAGGGTTTTGAAATGGATAACGGTATTGAAAAGGTATCGATTGCCAACATTGGTAAAAAGCGTGTAACATTACAAAAAAGCTCCTAGTTTTAAGTAGGAATTCTCGTAAAATAGGAGGTAGCAAAAAATCTAGTAAAATCATGAGACCTCCTTGTAAGGAGGTAGCAAAAAATAAAAGTTACAGTTTTTCTTCTCATTTTACAAGTTTGTTTTGAGTGCACACATGAAAAACCCTATCCTTCTTCTATCCAAAACAATCAGTTAAAAGATTTCTGAGTTACACTTGGTTTAGTGAGAAAAGTCCCAAAAAAAGTTTTTTGACAATAACTTTAAAATTTGAGGGTGTCTGGCAAAGCTTAATGGTCATTTTTATCATCGTTTCGACGAGACCTATTCGATTTCCCTTTTTTTTTTTGTAGCACAGTGTAATTGTGTTTGTTTTATAGTGTTATTTTGCAGAAATGTTTAGTTATGTTGCTTTTCAAGAAACCGAAATTTTCTATAGGAAAAAAAATTTCTCAGATCTGGAATCTGCAGATTCTGAGACTTTTTTCTATGGCAATATCCCAACAAATCAGTTCTCTGTGATAATATTTATTTAAAATCATTATATGTTTCTTATTTTAAACAATTTTATCTTTTCTTACTTTCCTTAAAGCGTTGGCGTCATTGGAAACGTGAAACTGCAAGTTTTTTAACTGTCCTCATACCTTGGGAATTGCGCATCAAAGAAATTGAATCTCATTTTGGTTCAGGTGTTGCATCTTATTTTACTTTTTTACGTTGGCTAATGTGGGTAAATGTTATGATTGCTTTACCCATCGTGATTTTTGTAATTGGACCCGAGGTGAGCATTAAAACGAAAAAAAAACACACAGCAATCAACACCAAATGGTTTTATATGTCTGCCAAGTGTAATTGACTGTTTTTTATTTGTATAACGATTGCAACTGATTTTGATTAACGACCTGCTTTTAGTATTTTGCCACCAAACACGATGAAACAGACCCACGAAAAAAAATGTCCTCTAAAGAATTTGAAGTGGCTGGTAATCTATTTACCATTTGGGAATTTGAGGGTTATCTAAAATATTCACCAATGTTTTATGGGTAAGTTTTTTTTTATGTTCATACATAAGTATGTGATTTTTCGTTAAAAAACATGAATTTTTTTACACGAAATAATTTCCATTTTTTTTGCGATTTCAGTTACTATTCCAGCTATTCGGGTGCCAGTTCATTGGGTTATATGTTACCATTGGCTTATTTTTTGACAGCTGTTGTAGTTTATATTTATAGTTTTGTAGCGACTTTAAGAAAGTAAGTATAAACGAAATAATCTTAAGGGGGGTTTAGAGAAAAAAAAAAACTTCATAATGTGAGCAACTTTTTAACAGCTATAAAAATGTAAATACGCAATATTTTCAAATTCTAATTTTTTATTTGAAAGATGAATTATTGTAATATTTTTAAAATTTTATAACACAAAATTTGGTCATCAATAATTGCCAGGGTTGCCACTCAATTGTAGAATTCTTTTTTTTAAGACAAAATCGGCTGCAGTTGTATAGCGAAAACTGCTGAACCGATTTTGATGATTTTTTTTTAATTAATAGATTATTAAATTCTCTAGTACTTACCGTGGTCATTTTATTAAAAAATATTGATTTTTGTTGAAATTATCCTAATATAAACTTAAAAAATTAAAAAAATTACATTTCTTTTTTCATTAAAAACCGTAATTAGATCAAAATTTCAGAAAATGTCAACGGTAAGTACTGCAGGATTTAATAGTCTACAAATCAAAAAAAAAAATTCATCAAAATTGGTCCATTACTTTTAGCTGTACAACTGCAGCCGATTTGGTTCACCAAATTTTGTGTTATAAAATTTTTAAAATATTACAATAACCCAAGGTGACAAAATTTGAACTTTTTCAATTTGCCTAACTTTTGACAGCTGTTTTATATGGACATAAGTGTGCTGATTCCGAATCTGTTTTCCAATTATTTCCACACTCGTTCTTTGAGATAACCCTATAGAAATAATCAGGGACAGTTAAATCTGATGAATGACTCTGAATTTTTTAAGATAATTCGATCTTCAAAATTGGAAAAGTAAAATTCTACCACTTTGGTTTGTTGCTCGAAAAATAAAATCTAAAAAAAAAAACAATAAAAAATAATTATAAACCAAAAGGTATTCAATTCTTACACGCAGGCGTGACTTTTGGCCCACCCTGTATAACTTTTTTCTTAATATTAATTTTTAATTTTTCTTAAATTTTTTTTTAATTTTTCTGAAGTTTTTTAATGGGGCATTCCAGGCCAAATCACTCATTTTTAGACTCGACCCCCTTCGATTAATTTTTTTTTTTGATATGTTTTAGTACGTATTAAATGCAACTTGCACTCAAATTTTCAGACGTTTATACCAGTATTCGGAAGAAAGAGTGTATGTGAATGCGTAAGTGTATGAATATAAATATGCATGTGTTGGTGTATTTCTTAAACGAAGCGCCATGAACCTGCTTGTTGAATTTTTTATTCTCTTAATTGTGAGTTTTGTTGACATTCGTATTATATATGTGTAAAGTGTCGATTGTGGTCGGGTTCTGAGTGCTATGGGTGCCGACCACTGGTTTTTACCAAGTTGATGTTGAGTAATCAATTTTTCAACATAACGATTTTTTCAAAAAAAAAATAAAAAAATGAAATTTTTAATTAATTTTCACCAGTAAAAAATATAGATCTCTTAAAAAAAGTTGGACAACCTTTTTTTAACGTTTAAAAACTAAAATCGACTTTTTTTTAAGTCTAAAAGTTCTACTCTAAATTACGCAATAATTCCATAATTCGGGATGTGACCACAATTCGTTCTATTTTTTTTTTTTAATTTTGAAAATTCCACTTTTTTTTGACTCTGGTTTATTTTATATGGTGTTCCAAAAAAATTAAATTTTACGTACTAAAACATATCAAAAACAAAAAAATTAATCGAAGTGGGTCGGGTCTAAAAGTGAGTGATTAGGCCTGGAATGTCCCATATATATTTTTAACTATTCCTGAACTACAATTGAAATGGTGTAGGCAATTGTATATCCGAAATTTCCAAATGTAATACAATTGTTTTTTCTGAAATACAATTGCTAATTTCTAAAAAACAATTAACTTTTTCTCAAATACAATTGGATAAATCTGAAAAACAATTGACTAATTCTGAAATACAATTGATTTTTTCTGAAATATAATTGGAAAAACTGAAATACATACAACTGGCTGTTTCTGAAATAAAATTGGAAAATCTAAAATACAATTGACTCTTTCAGAAATGAAAGATTCGTCAAAGTTTTGAAACTTCACTTTTAAAAATGACTATATCTTCAAAGTTTAAGAGATAACCTAACTCACTAAGCATTTTTCGGTGGTGGGAGACAACCTTCTTGGATTCAACTACAGGACTTTGAACTTGTTTTGACATAATTTTTTTTTTTTTTTGGTGTTTTTTCAGAGGTTGAGTTAGTTCTTAAAGGGGGAACTTTTTCCCCCGTGGTCCGATTTTGCCCATTTCCGAACTTAACCAGCCTATGACCGTTAGACATATTCGTGCCAAATTTCAGGAGTCTAGTTTTTTTATTTTTGGACTGTATCGTGTCCTTCACAGACGGACGGACAGACGGACAGACGGACGGACGGACATCGCTAGAATGTCTTAGAATCGATCACTGACCAATAATATATATATACACCAGAGCACCCATATGTGCATAATTGTTTTTTTTTATCGCTCCTCGCTCATTTTCGGTTGAGTTGGGAGTAAAAAATAACATCTATCCAGAAATTGGACTTCTAGGTTGCAAACAGACCAAGCGGTTTGAACTTTTGACCTCAAAAATGGGCTAAAAAACCTTTATAGATTAATTTGGCTGTAACTCTTAAAATAAAAGTTTTTCGCAATTAACTTTCATAACAACTTTTTTGTAGAATCAAAATGCAAAGATTTTTCTCTCAAACTGTTTTGACCTAAATATGTCCGATCGCGGTGTTTTAAGCGCTTAAAGTCGAATTTTGGGGCAGAACTTTTTTTTAAAAAATTCTCGTAAATTTTTAAATTGGGGAAAATTTGAGCTCTTTGCACAATTCATTAGGGTATTGAATGTAGTTTTCCAAAATTTTTTTTTTTGCAAAAATATATCGACCCTTCCATTAAAAAATCTAAAGTTCTACTCTGAATCTCATATTTTTACTTTTCAACCTCAATATAGGCCAGTACTCACTTTGTAATTCCGTGACTTTCGCACCGAAACATCTGTCTAGGACTTCCCTAAATATATATGGGGTATTCAGTGCCAAATTGGACACTTTAAAAATTTTTATTTTAGATTTTTAAAAAATTTTATTTTAGATTATTCGCACCGAATCATCTGTCTAGGATTTCCCTAAATATATATGGGGTATTCAGTGCCAAATTGGACTTTGGACACTTTTAAAATTTTATTTTAGATTTTTTAATTATTTTTACATTTTTTTAAAAGCCATTAAAACCCCCATCCAAGTTAGTTTTCAAATCTTTTAAATTACCCGTTCCCAAGATATCGAATTTTCAAAAAAAAAACTATAGTTTTCTGTATTTTTATCATAAGAAATTCAAAAATGGCCAACATTTTTTTTTTTATTTTTTTTTTATTAAAAATTTCTTAAAGTGTTCTAATATGATAATCCATTCAAAAAATATCGAATAGAAAAAAACACGCTTTTTTCTGATTTTTACTTATCACTTCTTTAAAAATGGTCCAAATTCGAAATAATTTGTTGAAATGATAGTTCTTTCTTCAAAGTGTTTTAATAAAGATTGGAAGACAACAACAAAATTTAAAAACCGCTGAATATATTAATTACCATAATCCCACGATTTACTTAAGCTTAAAATTTTAAAAAAATATTAAGTTTACCACGAAAAATTAAAAAAAGCATATAAAAAATTTTAAGAAAAGATTGAAAAAAAAAAAAAACAAAGAGTGCAATTATTTAAAAGTCGCATATTAGAACACTTTAAGAATTTTTTATTAAAAAAAATTAAATTAAAAAAAAAAATGTTGACCATTTTTGAATTTTTTATGATAAAAATACGGAAAACGATAGTTTTTTTTTTGAAAATTCGATATCTTTGGAACGGGTAATTTAAAAGATTTGAAAACTAACTTGGGGGTTTTAATGGGTTTTTAAAAAATTTAAAAATAATTAAAAAATCTAAAGTAAAATTTTAAAAGTGTCCAATTTGGCACTGAATACCCCATATATATTTAGGGAAATCCTAGACAGATGTTTCGGTGCGAAAAATCTAAAATAAAAATTTTTAAAAATCTAAAATAAAAATTTTTAAAGTATCCAATTTGGCACTGAATACCCCATATATATTTAGGGAAATCCTAGACAGATGTTTCGGTGCGAAAGTCACGGAATTACAAAGTGAGTACTGGCCTATATTGAGGTTGAAAAGTAAAAATATGAGATTCAGAGTAGAACTTTGGAATTTTTTCATGGAAGGGTCGATATATTTTTGCAAAAAAAAAAATTTTTGGAAAACTACATTCAATACCCTAATGAATTGTGCAAAGAGCTCAAATTTTCCCCAATTTAAAAATTTACGAGAATTTAAAAAAAAAAAGTTCTGACCCAAATTTCGACTTTAAGCGCTTAAAACACCGCGATCGGACATATTTAGGTCAAAACAGTATGAGAGAAAAATCTTTGCATTTTGATTCTACAAAAAAGTTGTTATGAAAGTTAATTGCGAAAAACTTTTATTTTAAGAGTTACAGCCAAATTAATCTATTAAGGTTTTATAGCCCATTTTTAAGGTCAAAAGTTCAAACCGCTTGGTCTGTTTGCAACCTAGAAGTCCAATTTCTGGATAGATATTATTTTTTACTCCCAGCTCAACCGAAAATAAGCGGGGAGCGATAAAAAATACACTTTTGCACATCCCATACATTTTGTGGGTGCTCTAATATACACTATGGGGTCCCCTACCGATATTTCGATGCGTAACACACGGAATGACAAAGTGAGTATACCCCCATACTGTGGTTGGAGGGTATAAAAATAAGTTTGATATTAACATTTTAAATTCCATGGCTATCGATCACTGCGTGCCTGAATTATTTTCAAAAAATTAAGATTTTTTCCACTGTACATCACTGCGTATACGTGATATAGATTTCAAATATTACGTATACGGCACACAGTACGGCATACAGTTCATTTATTATAATTTTGTATTCTCTTATCATTGGATTTTAGCAAATAACTAAATAAAATAAAATAAAATAAAATAAAATAAAATAAAATAAAATAAAATAAAATAAAATAAAATAAAATAAAATAAAATAAAATAAAATAAAATAAAATAAAATAAAATAAAATAAAATAAAATAAAATAAAATAAAATAAAATAAAATAAAATAAAATAAAATAAAATAAAATAAAATAAAATAAAATAAAATAAAATAAAATAAAATAAAATAAAATAAAATAAAATAAAATAAAATAAAATAAAATAAAATAAACTAAAGTCAACTATCATTTGCTTTTGGCTTTATCCCATTCCGATTCAGAAAGTTCGATTTTCTATCACTGTGTTGTTAGATTTTCGTGAACTAAATTTTTGTATTACCAAAAAACACTCGACTTCGTTAATTTTTACTGTTGCCCTGTGAATATTTATCTAGTCAATTGGATTTATTTTTATAAACAAAAACTTACATTAAATTAACAACTGATATGATTAATAACAATAGCTTAAACTTAATAATTTACCAATAAATTTATAGATTTATAGATGTTAAAGAACAACACACAGAAAGCCATTATCTACTTATAGACTGTTCATTCGCATAACAGACTTATAGAAAATTTATTTTCGTACACAAGAAATTACTTTACTTTTTACCGGATTAAGCTCATTTCCTGTCTATAGACAAGATTATTGGTGTACAAGAAAAACAGAAAAAGAATTATATACTACAATATTTTCATTTTGTTCATTTTATTCACAAAATTTATTTAAGAAACATGAAAAAACATAAAATGGCCATGGCACGAAAAGAAAATAATAAGAAACCTAATATGACGTTAAACAGTAGATATATTAAGAACATATTTTGTATTCTGTACTAGGTCCATGGTAAGGGGCTACAAATTGGAAGGGTGTGGAGGTGGAAATTGGTTGTGTAATGGAGTGGGTAACAGGCATACGACAAACGTTCGAGCACAATGAAATTCGTGTTAATTTATAAGGAAATAAGTAGCTGTATATTGAATATATTGAAAATATTTATGCTTAAACGTACATACATATATGTATGTAATATGTAACCATTAGTAATATACTAATGATTTATTAAGGCACAATGGGTACACTGATTGAAAAACACTTCATATTACTAATGAATGAAATTCATCAAAATTGTTTCATTACAACAATGAAATATTTCATATGCCGAATGTAATTTCATATATATTGTGCAATAATGTCATAGATTTTGATTCATACGAATTCGTTATTCCATTTAAAGTTTTCATTAGGTTTGTGAAAAAATATCCTGTTAACACGCAGGAAAAAAGTTGTCTACTGATTTTTTTAGTTGTTTTAAGTCAATATATTGTTGCTAATATATTTCGCTGTGATACCGTAATATTTTGGCTGTTCCAACTAAAAGCCTGTTATACACACAGAAAATAAATGTCCAACTAAACTTTTTAGTTGCATCAACTAAAAATACGGTTGCTATATTCGGCTGTGAACACTGAATTTTATGGTTGTTTTAATTAAAAGCTAATTATATCTACTTTTTTCAGTTGTTTGTTGCATAAACTGACTTTCAGTTGGAAACTGGCAAATTTGTTTTTTGTGTGTAGCAACCGAATTTAGTTGTCACAACCGATATTTATCTGTGACAACCTGTATGCAAATGCTCCAGCCTGGTTTTTGTTGCATTAACCGAAATTCTTTTTTTTTTTGTGTTTTGGAATTATGAAAATCTTATCAAATTTGAGTTTTTGACAATTTTTTTAAAAAATGCTCTTTGGCTTAGAAAAGTTTAAACTTCAGCTCTGAAGGGGAACCCCAAGATGAAGTGCGATCTTCATGAAATTTTAACCTCATTATTTTGGAATCTAGTTTTACCAATCCCGCATAGCGCCCAAGCGAAATACGCGAAAAGTAGGATAAGAAAAATAATAAATTTGCTTGTGTTTAGAAAATGCTCTTAGAAATAAATAAATTAAAGATTTTCGAAGTCACATTTTTTTTTGTGTTTTCTGTAACGTGTCACCATTATTGAGCCTGCAGAGATTTTGGTTCTATGGGACAGGTAAAGTGACATGTCACAAGTGAGGTTGTCTAAAAACGAATTAAATAAATAAAAACACGCTTTTAGAATATGAGCAGTTGTAAGGTGCTCGTTGAGTATTTCTGTCTGTTTGTCCGTTCGTAGAAAACACGCTAACTTTTGAAAGACTTTACAGAGGCTACTGAAGTTTGGCATGTATGTTTGTCATTTACCTGGTCAGGTTGGTATTGCAATCCAGCCAAATCGGTCCAGTGGTTCAAAAGTTATGAGCAAAAGAGTAAATTTCGGCAAGGGTTTTTCGCGAATTTACGAGATTAAAAACACGATAACTTTCGAAAGACAATAATAAGACTACTGAAGCTTGGCATGTATTTTTGCCGTTCCCCGGGTCTGTTTGGTATTAAATTTCAGCTCAATCGGTCCAGTGGTTCAAAAGTTATAAGCAAAACCCTGAATTTCAGATTAGTTTCATCTAAAATGCCACGTGTTTTAACAACCCAGCAAAAAATAAACGAAGTGATTCAAAAAGAATTAGTGGTTTCACTACATACAAAGTAGCGATAGGTGCCGAACTTCATATTCCGCAGGAAGTACTTTTAAAATCACTTCCAAAAATGCTACAAAATAACAACAAAAAACATCCCAGGCAGAAAAATACGAACGGCATACCACGGTAAACGGTATGCCGTTACTATTTTAAAGCGCTTTGAAAGCGCTTTAAAAACGAAAAATATGGTACTATTATAGCACTCTTAATTTGTATATATAAGTATATACTTAAATTGTATACATAAGTCCATAAGACACAACTTTTTTTGGTGTTTATTTGAATAAAGAAATTTGTTAAATTAGGATAACAAATTTATTGACTCATTTATTAGGATAAACAATTTTCAGATTTTCTCTTTGTACAACAATTATTATTTCTCAGAAATAATTAATATGGACTCAAACCGAACTAAATAAAAATTCAGTTATAAACAATTTTTTAACAAACTTTGAACAATTTTCTAAGTCCCGGAAAAAAATTGTTTGCAGTTTTCTTTGCGTTTTGGAATAAAAAATTTATTAAAAATCCTTTTAGGAAAAAATTTGGAAAAGTCCCGAAAAAAGTGGTGTATTGAACCGAAACGGGTATGTATCTGGAGTTTAAGGGTGATGTATCCGGAGTTTAAGACACTTCCTCAAGAAAGAAACAGGTGTTTTTACATAAAAGGTGTCAAGTTTGTAATATGTATGTAGGTCATTGTGTATAAGTGACATATCATGAGAATTATCAAGGACCGGCCACTTATCCTGCAGGGAAATAAAAAAATATTTCAATTTTATAAAAATTAAAAAATTTTAATAAAAAATTTATACTTTGAACGGATTTAAATAGATAAACATTGGCAAAGCGCTTGGAAAGTACTTTTTCGAATTCATACTACCTTCTACACAAAAAATAAAGTGCTTTGCCGAGACTTTTTCTTTGGAACGGTTGGTAGTTTCTGCCTGGGATCTTTCACCAGTTCTTTGCTTAATGATTTTGAACTTTTTCAACTGAACGAATTAGAATGAGGGTGATACACGAAATATGCAATTCCGTTCGGTGGTTTTCGTAATGAAACCACTTTTATGCAATTCCACTTTGATTTTTGTAAGTGATTTCATTCCGAAAAAAATAATATTCGTTTTGCGTTTTACGAGTAAACCACTTTTTTCAAATCCGAACGGAATTGAGTCTGTGACATGCCCCCTTATATCAAAAAAAGTTGGTCCTAAATTAAATAAATATATTTACAAACCAAAGCGGATGTTGCTGCATCATTATTATTAAAGATTGTTTAAGCTTTTTTAGAAAATTGAGGTATAGGCACAGACTAATACAGACTCGACATAAGTGACAGGTGTCAAAAAAGTATTCTTTAACCATATGGTTGATATTTTCAAATTATTCTACGAATTTGGTTAGAAAGAGAAAACTGATATAACGCGCCATAAGAAAAATGGATGCCAGATCGGTTTTTGTTGTTTCACTCACTCCTAAGTCGTAGAAAGTGTTGCCATGTTAGCGTAAAACGGACTAAAAACCGCCGTGTTTTCTTCTAAAATCGCTTAGTTTTTCCCCATTTGTTCTTATAAAACTCTACTGTCGAGTCTGTATTTAGTCTGTGGTATAGGCTTGTGGTCAAAACAAACTCGTGAATCAATTCGCCGTGAATTTTTATAGTTTTGTGATCTCTATAATTACTCCTTTTTTAATTCGAAGTATATACGTTAGATTATCAATAAAATTAATTTTTCTATCACGTAAGATTTTTAAGATATTCGCGTTTTAATATTGAAATATTTGGGTCTCCTCTGTAACGTATTCTTAAGTTGCTCAAACACAATAGAACTCGATTTAGTAAAAATAAGGCATCTTTATTCCAAATCTGGCATCCAAATTTTTCTATCGCGTACTGTTTTTGAAATATTGGCGTTTGAAAAACTCAAACTCTACTGTTACGCACTTATTTATATTCATTATACATAAATCACACTAAAATTTTCAAACGCGAATATCTCAAAAACAACATGCTTGAAAATTGTGGATTGTAGTTTTGGAATCAGGAGGTCCATTTTATATGAAATCACTAGGCGCCCCAGTAGGTTGGTTGGTAGCGTGCTAGCCTATGAGTCTAGGGGTTGTGGGTTCGATTCCCACCAGAGGCCTTGGTGTGTTTCGCTACAACGAGACGAAGGTCATTGTTACCAGTTCTCGGTTAGGTAAAATTAGTATATGATTTGTAATTATATGTAAATTCTTAATAAAATAAAAAAAAATAAATATATGAAATCAAGTCCTATTTCGTGGAAGCAACGTAAGAATACATAACAGTGGACTCCTAAAAGTGTTTTTTTTTTATACTTTTTAACAGCGAATATCTCAAAAACGGTACGTGCTAGAAAAATTTGGAAGGTAATTTCATTTAAAAGGAAATAACTTAAAAAAAAAAAAAATTGAAAAAAAATATTCCGCGAAAAAAAATTTTGGTAAAAAAAAAAATCCGCGATTTTTTTCTTTTTTTGTCACAAAATGTGTTCGAACTTGTTTAAATACCATTTGGTGTTCAGTTATGTTCACATATGTCAACCAGAAGCCGAATTAAAACATTTTGTATTTTTAGGTTATGTTGAATGTACTGAAATTTTTGAGGTGTGCTTACATTTTCGTTCATAACTTTTGAACCGCTGAACCGATATCGCTCAAATGCAATACCAAACTTCTCGGGAGAACTTCCAATAAATATGTTAAGTTTCAGTCATCTCTGTGCAATATTTTGTCCGTGAGAGCATTTTCCACAGACAGACAGACAGACGGACAGACGGACATCGCTAGAATGTCTTAAAATCGATCGGGCATCATGAATATATATACTTTATGGGGTCCCAGACCGATATTTCGATGAGTTACAAACAGAATGACAAACTTATATATACCCTCTATCACTAAGTGGAGGGTATAAAAAGAACTTCTAATTTAGAAGTTCTAAATCACCAAATAAAAATGACATAATCAGACCCAAAATGCCAAGAAATATGTACTTCTAAAGAAGTGATGAAAAAAGTGCTTCCAAAAGGTCAAGTTATATTAACATCCGGATCACTACTTCAGAAGTTGTGATAAAAACACTAGTGATATATGTTATACTTAAGTGTCAATCTTTCGCCACTGAAAAGTGGCGATAAAAAGAACATACTTTGTGTGTCACGCCCATATTAAATTCATAAATGTTTCAGTTTAAGAAGACGTACATCTGATTCATAAGTTGTGGTGAATTTTGTAGTGAATGGTAAGCTCTTTTTTTGCTGGGAAGTTTTAAAAGCATTGGTGGTAACTTAACAATGCTTTTCAAACTTGTTTAATTTTAAAGCAATGCTTTTTAAAATTGTTTAGTTTTAAAAGCATTGGTAGCTTAAAAATTACACTCGAAAAAAATTTTACACTCAAAAAAAATTTTACACTCAAAAAAAAATTACACTCAAAAAAAAATTTACACAAAAATTTTTTTTTTTTTTACAAAAATGTCAGTATTTTGTGTACATACTAGGGATGCCAAACGGGAAATCTCGAATCCCAAAATCCCGGGATTTTTCGGGATTGACAAATCTCGAATCCCGGGATTTATTTTTTTTTTAATCCCGGGATTTTTCGGGACTTTGCGAGATTGATAAATCCCGAAAAATCCCGGGATTTCGGGATTTTTTTTGTCAAATTTTGTAATAAAAATTGACTATTTCTTCAGTGTTTGTTGTCCGATGGTAAAAAAATTGATATCGTTTGAAAGGTGTTTGAAATATCTTTTAAATGAGGCATGTTGGGCTTAAATTCTCTTACTCCTTTGGAGTACAATTTAATTTTTAGGGTGTATTACTTAATATAAGAAGGGTGGAGCAAATTTTCCTTTTTTGAATTTAAAAATAGTCGGAGTCAGAATTGATTAATTTTAGGGTCAATATTGGACCTGCAGGGCAATGTCTTTGGGTTCCTTTTTTACTTGAAAATCGGAAAATTCCGAACAAAGTGAAACATTTTTTTACTCTGTTTGAAACTTTCAGATTTTCATGTCTAAAATGGAATCCTACAGGTCCAATATTTTTTTGTATAAATATTGACCCTAAAAGGCAACTATTCCGACCACAAAATTCGAACAAAGGAAAATTTGCTTCACCATAATATGCAGTTAGCTGCTGATTTATGCATATGCCAACAATTTTAAGAAGCAGTTAAATTTTGCATTAAGTAATCCATCTGTAAAGTTCCTTTTTAACAGTTTTAGTTCGTAAAAGGGTAAAAGCGGATGAGGGGAAAATTTCCCCCTTTAAGAACCAAAACAGCCTCTGAAAACCTAAAATTTTTTACCAATTTGTACTTTTGTTAATAAATGACACATTTTTAAGTTGCACCTAGCCAGAATATGCAATTTTTCTCGTCCCGCCCCTTTTTGTGGGCGTGGATATAAAAAATAAAATAAATAACGATAAAATTATGTTACTTAAGCTATTTAAATGTATTTGTAAACATTTATCGCAAAGGGAAGAAAACTGTTAAAATGCGATTCGCCTACCAATTAATACAAATTTTGTATCCGCAGAGGACATTGGGGGACACCATTCCCTCGCGAGAAATTGTAACAAATTTATTAATACAATTTTATCATTATTTAAACAAATATTTTACATCCACGTCTACAAAAGGGGCCGACAGAAAAAAAATTATTTTCTAATCTTTTGAATTCGACTGCATCACGTCTTTCACAGCCGGACATCGCTCGAATTTGAGGTTGTTCGATTTGAGGTCAAAGTTGTTCCTAAATTTTCGGTTTTCTGTGCTAAATATGTAAAACTTTGCGATAACTATTCAATGGTTATGAATTAATTGAATATTTATTTATGAAAAAAAATTATAAAAAATATAACGTAAAAAAAGCTTAATTTTAATAAATCCCGAAATCCCGAAAAATCCCGGGATCCCGAAAAATCCCGAAATCCCGAAAAATCCCGGGATCCCGGGATTAGGAATTTAAAATCCCGAATCCCGGGATTTGTAAATGTCAATCCCGTTTGGCATCCCTAGTACATACGTACGTGCATTCACTCAGAAATATTTTTACAGTAAAAAAACATTACACTGGAAAAAAATTTTACACTCAAAAAAAATTAGTAATTTTTCTTTAAAAAAAAAAAAAAAAATGACAATTTTACACTCAAAAAAAATTTTACACTTAAAAAAAATTTTACACTCAAAAAAAAAATTTACACAAAAAAAATTTAGTTTTTTTTTTACAAAAATGTCAATATTTTGTGTACATACGTACGTGCATTCACTCAGAAATATTTTTACAGTAAAAAAAGCATTACACTGGAAAAAAATTTTAGACTCAAAAAAAAAAATTTAAATTTTTCTTAAAAAAAAATTACAAAAAAAAAAGTTTTTTAACCAAAATAAAATATTTCTAATCAAAATTGTTAATTTTTTCACGTTAAAAAATGTACTACCCTTTAAAAAAAATGCATTGTGGAGGGTATTCATAGATTCGGCAAAGTCGAATTTAACTTTTCTACTTGTTTTATTTTGAATTTGTTGGTAAAAATAACACAACAATCATACATTTTTAATGTTTTCGTAGGTTATTATACCCTCCACTTAGTGATAGAGGGTATATATAAGTTTGTCATTCCGTTTGTAACTCATCGAAATATCGATCTGGGACCCCATAAAGTATATATATTCATGATGCCCGATCGATTTTAAGACATTCTAGCGATGTCCGTCTGTCCGTCTGTCCGTCTGTCCGTCTGTCCGTCTGTCTGTCTGTTGAAAATGCTCTCGCGGACAAAATATTGCACAGAGATGACTGAAACTTAACATATATATTGGAAGTTCTCCCGAGAAGTTTGGTATTGCATTTGAGCGATATCGGTTCAGCGGTTCAAAAGTTGTGAACGAAAATGTAAGCACACCTCAAAAATTTCAGTACATTCAACATAACCTAAAAATACAAAATGCTTTAATTCGGCTTCTGGTTGACATATGTGAACATAATTGAACACCAAATGGTATTTAAACAAGTACGAACATATTTTTTGACAAAAAAAAAAATCGCGGATTTTTTTACCAAAATTTTTTTTCGCGGAAATTTTTTTTCAAATTTTTTTTTTTTCAAAAGTAATTTCCTTTTAAATAAAGTTGTTTGCAATAATCTTTTTGAAATTGTGGAGGGTATCACTACATTCGGCAAGGCCGAATTTAACTTTTTTACTTGTTTTTTTTTCGAATTTGTAAAATAAATGAAAGTGACGTTATTTTTTAATGTTCGATGTTATTGATTTTTGAAAATTTTATTAACAGTAAAAAATAACTGTTGATATTTGTTACAACAAATGAATAATTACTGGGATGGTTTTCAAATGTTTTTTCACTTGTTTTAAATAAGTTTATCATTTGTTTTTGCCTACAAAATATATTGGGTGTAGCACGATTTAAATGCAACTTACATAAGACACTAATTTTTAGACGTTTATTCGTAGTTGGTGCTGAGCGATTTTTTCAAAAAAAAATTAAGAAATTGAAATTTTCAATTAATTTTGATCAGTAAATATATCGATATATAAAAAACACTTATTTAAGATTTAAAAAAAGATATATACCATCGGTCCATGTTTAAACTTGGGACCCATTTTCCGGGAAACACTGGTGTATGGTATTATATTAACTTATAGCGCCGGGTACCACGGCCTAATTAAATCCAATTGGCTCCAAATTTGTGTCACATATCTTTTTGGTCTTGTAGAATAAAAACCCGACCACTTGGGAAAATTAAAAGTGGAAAAATGTGACTTGAATGGCCCATTGTTGTTCATAGTACTTATCCATTTGTATATTTTCATGCCTCTCAAGGATACGCAGCAACGATTTAACGTTTTGCCTGAATACAAAAAAATCCTAAAGCACAAAAGAAAAAAAAAGAAAACCGAACAAAAATCCGTCAATAAATAAAATTTTCTCTAGAGGCTCTTTTATATTTTATATTTTTTTTGTCGATGAATAATAAGAAGCAGCCAACATTCAATATGACAGACGTATAAAAAGGCAGCCAGAAATCGTAATCGTCGTCATTATGCTAAGCACGTACATCAATGAGATTCGTTGGCAGTTTTGAACTTGTTAGAATGTTCGTTAGTTTTGGATGTATGCATGATACACGTCTGGCGGAATTAGGAGGGGTTGGGGTATTTTTTTTTTTGGCTTGTTAGATGAATTTTCTATATCGGAGGGGAAGGGAGCTGTTTTGTGTCAAGTAAAAACTAAATGATAAACTAGGGAGTGATTAGGTGGTGATATTGGCAATGCTAAAATGTTAAAGGCTCCTTGATATCACAACGATTTATGGTAACAAATAATACTTAAGTGTTGGTATATCAACGAACTTTAAGGAGGCAAAAAAAAGGCAGTTCTTTTCACGTTTATTTATTTTTATTTTTGTGTTAAACACGAACAAAAAATGTCTTTTAGCGTGGTAATCGTTTACTTTGCACACAAAAATCCCTAAATTACAAATGAACAAAAGTAAACCTTAATACCATTAATAGTATTTAACGAAATGTACAATTGTTTGTTTGTTTTCTTCTTTCGTTTTGTTTTTTTATACCCTCCTAATACAGTATGGGGGTATACTCACTTTTTCATTCCGTGTGTAACGCATCGAAATATCGGTCGGGGACCCCATAAAGTATATATATTATTGATCAGTGATCGATTCTAAGACTTTCTAGCGATGTCCGTCGGTCCGTCCGTCCGTCCGTCCGTCCGTCTGTGGAAGACACGATACAGTCCAAAATAAAAGTGCTAGACTCCTGAAATTTGGCACATATATGTCTTATGTTCATAGGCTGGTTAAGTTCGGAGATGGGCAAAATCGCACCAGGGCACTGTGGCCGAAATCACTGATCTAGCGGCGCTTAAGTCAAAATTTAAAAATTAAGATCGATAAATGTTTTTGCACTGCATCGTTTACCTATACTTTACAGAAAAAAATTACGTTTTTACTTTTGTTTTGCTTTCAATATTCGCACTGCTGTAAGCTATCAAATAAACATTTTCTGTAGAAAGTGTATTAAAGGAATTTGGGGCCTAATTACTTTGTGAGTTTTTCTTGACACCTTTAAGTCAATTGTTTATACATTTTGAGCCAAAAAGTTTTAATTGAAAGTAAAAGGTATGTTTTATCTAAAAAATAAATGTTTGTGGCCTGTGTGTATCTATTTTAGTATTAGTTCATTATAGAAGTTTACATTTGTGATATAAACTATAGTTTCATGGACTGCAACTTTTGAAATTCGATCGTATTCGGTCCAATTCCTGTTTTGTTTATTATTTTGGGTTATTTTTGTTGTGACGTTTCAGTATAGCGTGCTAGTTCGCGCAAGTTTTTCGGTTTTTTAGGGTCCATCTGCCTGTCCAAATAAACAGTATAAGCGCGATACAGACCACAAATTTCAATCCATTTGGCTAAAATTTGAAATTTAAGATTTTTTATCGAAAGAACAAAACCTATTAAATTTTTGTCAAAATCGGTCCATGTTATCCCATAGCCTCTATGTTAATTTTCCCTTCTAGTTTTACTTAAAAATCCCAAACAATAGTATTTTAACAAATATCCTCTTGAAATTCGATTTTTAAATGTTTTTTGTAGCCATAAATAATCACTCTAAATTTTAACGGAATCGGAACATTTTAACTTCTAGTCCTCATACAGACCACCCTCCCGAAATTCAAATAAATTTCCCAAAATACATAAAAACACTGAAATAAATAAATATGGTTAAAAATAAAATTCTTTATAAGTTTAATAATCACAAATATGCATTGGGCTTTATTATTTTACATTTCCGAATTAAGCGCCGCTAAATTGGGTGCTTCGGCCACTGTGCAGGGGGGAAAAAGTTCCCCCTTGAAGAAGTAAACTAACCAATGAAAAAGGTAACTTTTTATAGGTTTTTTTGTATTTTTATTAAACAAATGAAACATTTTTAAGCTTGAGAAAGTTCAAGGCCTTGGACCCAGGGGATTTAAAATTACTTTTTTTTGGTCCGCCCCCTTTTTTGGGCGTGGATATTAGCAAATAATTTATATAATGATGAAATTGTATATCTTTTGTACAAAAAGCATAGTAATTAAATTTGTAAACATTTTTGACCAGAGAGAATGTGTCCCCAAGGACCCCTGACAAGACCCCCAACCAAAAAAAACGCCCCTGCAATTTTTTTTTTTTATTTATTTTTTTAACTTTGGAGGGTATACAAGATTCGGCACAGCCGAATTTAACACTCTCACTTGTTTTTTTTTTTTTTTTGTTCGTGCATTGTTTTTCTTTTTTTTGGTAGAATTGAGATTATTTCAGATTTTTTTCCAATATAAGTTGTGCTTTTATTTCACTTAATATCAAGGGGGAAAGATAACCAAGTTTCAGTGAGTATTTTTTTTCTTTGGAAATAATTCGGCCATTCAGTAAGTACTGGACCGATTGAAGTGAAATTTATACCGATTATTGGTAAGGTAATTGGGCAAGCATCGCCCAATAAGGGCGCCTACAGGGGCCCCTAAAGTGGGACACCTTTTGTATACAAAGGCTTTTAGTGCTTGCCAATTTGTTTTTTGTTTTCCGATTTTTATAAAATTTAGATTTGTTTAAACCGCTAGTAAATACCTAAAAAAACATGCTTGGAGTAGTCGTTATCGCTTTTACTTTCCAATTTGTAACAATATGAATGGGGAAAATTTTAATTTTTTCCGGTCCTGGTCCAGTTTTTCGGGAATAGGTTAGTCACCTAACGTCCGAAATTTTTCAAGCATTAGTTTTTAGTTAGCTAGCTAAATTTGTGATATTTTAAATCCAGAACAAATAGAATGTCATTTTTCCTTAAAAAGTTACACTTTTTTAAACTTAAAAAAAAAATCCCCAAAAAAAATTGGAATTTTTTGCCCAAAAAGTACCAATACTCTTTTGCTTCCAGCTTAAAAGTCTCATTCAGAACATGTCAATTTTTTCAATTAATCTGAAAAGCAATACCACGGTGAAGTCTAAAAAAATAGCGTGTCAAAATTTCTTATTTTGAGCTCCCCAGCCTCATCGAAAGTTGACCCATTTTTAACACAAATTTCAACTTTTCCCCCCTGGGAAAAAAGTGCACGCCTCTGTTGAGCCTACTAAAGCAAACATAGATTCTATGATATATAAGTAGCTTACAACATGAATAGCTTATAGTCCCCGCCTTTAATATAGGCGTGGCAGCAAAAAAGGAAAAAATCTTTTTTTTTTGGAAATTGTTAACAAACAAATTGGGAATTGGGGGACTCTTTTCCTCAAATCTTTATATTTTTGTTTTGTGTTTACATTTGCTATAATAAGATCTATGTAAATTTAAAATTTCATTAAAATATGCTCAAAAACAAAAATTTTATTGCATATTGAAAATTTAAAATTTCGCCCAATATTTTGAAAAAAAAATTAATTTTATATGGGAGAACCCTTATAAAGCAGTGTTGCCACTTCTTGGATAATTATCCAAAAAATGGATAATTTAAAGTTTTTTGGATACTCTTTGGATAATTTTATTTTTGGATAATTTATGGATAATTTTATCATTTATAATTTAAAGTTTTACACGGACAAAATATATTTTTTTTTTATTTTAATTTGGCACAGAAATTGTTTTCAGCAAAAACGAAAATTTAACGGTTTTTTCGGTCGGCCTTTAATTTTTTTAATTAATTAAAAATTTTTTTATACCCTCCAACCACAGTATGGGGGTATACTCACTTTGTCATTCCGTTTGTAACGCATCGAAATATCGGTCGGGGAACCCATAAAGTATATAAGTATATTATTGTCGTCTGTCCGTCCGTCCGTCCGTCCGTCTGTCTGTAGATGGCACGATTCAGTCCAAAGTAAAAGAGATATCATCCTGAAATTTGGCACGAATATATCTTATGGTCATAGGCAGGTTAAGTTCGGAAATGGGCAAAATCGGACAAGGGGGAAAAAAGTTCCCTCTTGAAGAATTGAACCAACCTCTGAAAAATACACTTTTTTTACATGTTTTTTGTATTTTTGTTAAATAAATGAAACATTTGGTACATTCACCGCGATGGGAAGGTGCTCTCAACGTCCCCCGCTGACCCCATCAACCCCCCCACAAAAAAAAAAAGCCCCTGAAATTTTATTTTTATTTTTTACATTTTGGAGGGTGTAAAAGATTCGGCACAGCCGAATTTAACACTCTCACTTGTTTAGATTAAATTTGTTATTAAATGCCACTAGTTTGAATCATTTTGAAACATAGTATTTTGAAAATAACAAATTAAATTAATAAAATAGAAAATAATTCCAAGAATTAAAATTGCATAAAAAGTTAAAATACAGGCTTTTCTGGGACAATTTTTAACATTGATAATTTTTTTTGACAAGATCTTTGAGATCGGCTAAAAACCCTAAAAAAGTACATTTTTCGAAAAAGAAAATTGAATCTTGGTCCAAAATGAGTTAAAAAATAATTTCATGTATTCTTTAAATTAAATTAAAATATTTTTTTTTTGTATTTTCTTTTTTTTTTGGATAATTTTTGTGATTTTGAATAATTTTGGACAAACTCCTGGATAATTTTTTGGTTCACTGGTGGCAACACTGTTATAAAGTGAAGTAAGGGGGTAGGTATGTTCTAAAAAAATGCTGGACGGGGAAAATAATGGGGGTTTGGTCATACATTTTACCCCTCTAGGGTGAACCATGTGAGCGCTATGAGCTCACATGGTTCAAACAATTTATGGGGACCATCGTAAGGGTTGAAGATTGAACGTAGGTATGATCTGAGAAAATGTTGGTATTAAAGAAATATTGCAGGTCGGTCATACATTTGACTCTTCTAGAGGCTACCATGGGGCAGTTAGTGCGGTTGGAGCAAATTTCATAAAAATATCATTTTGTGTAGGAGTCCCTTTAAGGAGTGGAGATAGGGAGTAGATTTGTTCAGTAAAAATGTTTAGAGGAAAAAGGTAATGGGGGTCGGTCAAACATTTTACCCCCCTAGGGGGAACCATGTGAGCGCTATGAGCTAATGTCCTAAAAAAAAACAAAATTTTAAATAAAAAATAATGTATGGAGACCACCTTAAGCATTGAAGATTGCGGATAGGTATGTTGACATTTTTATGAAATTTGCTCCCACCGCTCTAACTCTCCCGCTCTAACTCGACCTCCTATAGTTTTTTAATACCAACATTTTCTCTGAACAGACCCACGCTCAATCTTCAACCCTTAAGGTGGTCCCCATACATATTTTGTTTTTAATTTTTTTTATACCCTCCAACTACAGTATGGGGGTATACTCACTTTGCCATTCCGTGTGTAACGCATCGAAATATCGGTCGGGGACCCCATAAAGTATATATATTATTGATCAGTGATCGATTCTAAGATATTCTAGCGATGTCCGTCCGTCCGTCCGTCCGTCCGTCCGTCCGTCTGTCCGTCCGTCTGTAGTTAACACGATGCAGTCCAAAATAAAAGAGCTAGACCCCTCAAATATGGCACAAATATGTCTTATGTTCCTAGGCAGGTTAAGTTCGGAAACTGGCAAAATCGGACCAGGGGGGAAAAAGTTCCCCCTTGAAGAACTAAACCAACATCTAAAAAAATACACATTTTAACATGTTTTTTTGTATTTTTGTTAAATAAATGAAACATTTGGTATATTTATCGCGATGGGAAGGTGCTCTCAACGTCCCCCATAGACCCCCCCCCCCAAAAAAAAAAAAAAGAAACGCCCCTGACAAAATTTTGTTTTTAATTTTTTTTTTACATTTTGGAGGGTATAAAAGATTCGGCACAGCCGAATTTAACACTCTCTTTTGTTTTTTTATAACATCAGCTTATAGTGCTCACATGTTTCACCCTAGAGGGGTAAAGTGTATGGCAGACCACCATTATTTTTTCCCTTCCAACATTTGTTAAATTTGTGTTAAACATGGGTCAACTTTCGATGAGGCTGGGGAGCTCAAAATAAGAAATTTTGACACGCTATTTATTTTTTTAAATCATCTACGTGATATTGCCTTTCAGATCAATGGAAAAAAATTACATGTTCTGAACGAAACTTTTAAGCTCGAAGCAAAAGGGTGTTGGCACTTTTTGGGCAAAAAATCCCAATTTTTTTTTGGGATTCTTTTTTTAAGTTTTAAAATAGTGTAACGTTTTAACAAAAAATAATGTTTTATTCGTTATGATTTTTAAATATCACAAATTTAGCTAGCTAATTAATGTTTCGGACTTTAGGTGACCAACCTATTCCCGAAAAACTGGACCAGAATCGGGAAAAAATTAAAATCTTCCCCATTCAAATGGCTATAAATCGGAGAGTAAAAGAGATAACGACTACTTCAAGCATGGTTTTTTAGGTATTTACTAGTGCTTTAAAAAAAAACAAATTTCATAAAAATCGGATAATAAACAACAAATTCGCAATCACTTAAAGCCTTTGTATGCTAAAGGTGTCCTAATTGAGAAGCCTCTTAAGGCGCCCCTATTGAACATGTGGGATTCTCCGTCCAAACATTAGCTCTAACTTACGTTAGCTATAACCGGTAAAAATTTCACTGCATTCGGTCTAGTACTTACTGAATGGCCGAATTATTTCCAAAAAAAATCGATAATAAGCCACTGTGCAGCCCTGAACGGAGCATATACTTTTTGACTGCTTTAATATTTTTACACAAAGAATTCCTTAAAATCAAAATATTTCTTTGGGTATACCTCTCTACCGTACAAGGAAAACTTTATCAAAGAACAGAAAAGCAGATACAAAACTGTAACTAAATCTTAATATTAAATTACAAATAGAAACGGAAAGTTAATCTTTTAAGTTTTCTTCGTTAAGGAATGTTGATTTCATTTCATTACATATTGTCTTCGATTTGAGGGTCAGGTCAACATGGTCGTAATTCAATTAGTTGACATTTCTAATTGTCAATTTATATAATGTCCATCTAATTAATTAACAATGTATGAATGAAGATGAAAATAAAATGAAAACAGGTAGTTACACAAAGCAGACCCATTTAAGAAAGATTTGATAACAAAGAATAAATCTCATCTACTTGCAAAATGAAATTTTTTGATAAATTTATTAGCAACAGAAATCTTTACAAATATTCACTTGAACTTTTCTGATCAAGTTATTTGAAAACTTTTAATTAATAAATATTTTTTTATTTGCAAACTTCTTTCTACTTTTATATCTTATCGTACACTTAAAGAATGGCAGAAAATTCACGAAATTCAAAATTATCTTCCAAGGATGATGAGTGCACATTTTCATGGAAAATGTTTACGGGATGGGATTTTATGATTGGTAAGTTTTTTTTTTTTATTTTCAAAGCATCCTGTAAAGATTTTAAAGAAAACAATAGAAAACTAAAATGAAATAAAAATCTGTACTTTTTCCAAAACAAACTAGGTCATGCGGAAACTGCTCACAATAGGATTGCATCCGTAGTAGTTGGTTTTAAAGAAGCTTTACTAGAAGAAGCCGAAAAGAAAAAGGATAAACGCAAGTATGTGTGTGTGTGTGTTTTACTTTGTTGCGGCATGCTTAAGTTAATAAAATGAATTTCTTCCTTTTTAAATTCCTTTTTCATGGTTCTTTTGTTTTTTTTTTTTGTGTTGTGATGGTTGGTGCATTGTTGCCTGGTGATTTCAGTTGGCGCATTATTTTACAACGTATTTTAGTGAATATTTTAGTAATGACATTGTTAGCTGCTTCCGGTTTTACTGTAGTAGAGTTGGTTAATAGGTAAGTAAATAAGCTAGTGGAAAATAGCATAATAATCAAATAGATTAAGAATCTTCATTACAAGAATTTCACAACTGGGAATTTTTGAAAAATTATATAGTATTTAAATTTTGCAAGGTCCAATGCACTAAAAAAAGCTTCGTGAAAATAATGAAAATCGGCATAAGCTTAATAAAAAATGATTCACATTTTCAACCGAAAACAGGTTTTTTTTAGTCAATTAAACTGGTGTCATTAAAGTTCCATTGAATGAAAACTTTCATGGAAATAATGAATATATTCGTAGCACTTTTTTTCATTAAATGTATGAAAGTAATCATTTACTAAATGTGGAATAGCAGTAGGTAATACCATATTCGCTTGCACTAAAACTAGTTTAATTATTCGTTTTCCCCATAAAATTTATCTGTCAAAATTAAACATCGTTTATATTTGACATTTAAATTGTGTGGGGAAAACGAAAAATTAACTAGTATAAATGAATACGAATGTGGTATTAGTGGGAAAAATTATAACCCAAAATTTAAATGACAATATTCATTAATAACAATTTTTGATGAGTCACGGATGAGTCACTGAAATTCTATTTAATTTACGGTAGAAAAAAACGCTTTCGCATTTTATTTATGGTTTCCACCGCGAAATAATATAGAACAGTGCGATTTTTTATCATCATCCTCATTGCAAAATTAAGATCTTTAAAGTCGCACCCACTTCATTGTGGGCGTTTGCCCCGACAAAAGTGGTACCACTGGACTCAGGATGAGGTCCTTAGTCGATGCACAAACTTTCATCAGATTTGAAGGGTAGGAGAAAAACCTCACTTAAGCATAAACCACAAAATAAACAACACATTTACAATTTTTGTTTTTTTATTTATATTTCACTCAGTTTTTTCACACAAAATTTTATTATATCTTTAATTTCAATACAACTCAAATTTTAGTTAACATATAATTAATTAATTTCATTTCACTTTAAGTTTCGTAAAAAAGTCTACAAAAATCACAACAAAACTCGTGTCGCTCTGTCAGCTGTTTTTTTTTTCTTTACATTTGGCGCGTTTTTCTAAGACTAAACAGACACGACACACTCAAAAAAAAATGAACTAAAATCTGGGAAAATTATCTAAATTTTGAGAAAAAGAGGGAATGATTTGGCTCCAAAGATTTTTTTTCTTAGTTTTAGTTTATAATTTTCCCAAAAATAAGGAAAACAAAGTTATTTAATTTTAAGCCAATTTTAACTAAAAAATTTGAAAAATTATATTACACTTTAGTTCATTCACATTTTAAAACTAGAGTGGGTCTAGATCCTGGACCCATGGGTTCGGACCCCATGGGTCCAGCTGCTGTTAGCTCGAGACCCCGTATGGTCCTTTAAGGATCCCCCATAGATTTTGACCCAAAACTTGTGTCCGTTTCGCTCTATCTTGCTTAGATTTTGAGATACGGAAATAAGGGGTCTGATAGGGTCTTGAGAATCTTAAAACTGGATAACCCGAAAACTATTATTCGGAAGGCTTCCGGGTATTTTGCGGAAGTGTTCTACGAGCCAAGTGCTACAAAAATGCCGTTGGACTTTTTCTCGTGTTGCAAGTATTTACCGAGATTAGTGCATACATAAAATCTCGGGAATTTCAAATTTTAGATCTAAAATTAGGGTCTTGAGACCCTGACAGATATGCAGAGCTAGGCTATTCCATACTATCTTTTGAAAACTACATCCGTTTCGCTCTATCTCACTTAGTTTTCGAAATATCGCCATTTTGAATTTTTAACTAAATTCTAAGAAGTTATTTACTAAATTCTCACAGTCAAATTCATAAGGCAATTGTAATTTGGCTTTAAAGCACACAATAGTTAAAGTACAATAAGCCTTTAATAAACCTTTATTTCGAAATTGTATTCATAAACGTACTTTAACAGTTTAATAATTTTGCGTTTTAATGTTGGCAACACCCTTGCTATATTTCTCATTTAATTGCTTGTGATGTACAAAATCATGAATCGATTGACTCGGTAGTCATAAGTAAATATTTTTTTTGCAGATTTAAGAGTTAGAAAAGATTTCGTGTGAAATAAAAATTTGTTTAAAACGTTTTTCTTAGTGTTATATAGAAGTCAAATAGAAGTAAGAGCGAAATAATTGTAATTTTATACCAAGAGCACAAAAAATATTCGAGTACCGAATATGTTTTGATTGAATGTACATCACTATTTTGTTTTATTTGATTTTAATTTATTTTTAACAAATATTTGACAATTTTTTATTGAAAACATCCAAAATATGTTAATTGTAGAAGATATCTTCGATTTATAGAATAGAAATTGATGGCATATAAATATTCTAGGGAGGAGAATGTTTCATTAAGTGTTTAGATAATTATAGATTGAATGCCGAGCACAAAATGAGAAACTTCTCAACTCCAAACTTTATTGAAGGTTTATTGTTGAATATACCTTACTATAAACCTTTTATAAATTTGTTGCTTTTAAACGATTTTGAATAATGTTTTAGCAAATTATCCCTATAAACCTTTTAATATAATATCTTAAAACGTTATGAATTTGACCGTCAGAATTTATTAACTAAATTCAAAGAAGTACACTTTCTAAATTCAAAGAAGAGAAATACGATGATGTTTTTTTTAGTAAATTTTAACTGAACTTGAACTAAATTGTTTTTTAAGAAATATGTCTTAAAAATAAGGATACGTTTCTTAGTTTTGTGGAAAATTTCTTTGGCAGTAAGAATTTTTTTCTTAATATTAAAAAATTCCATTTTAAGAAAACTATGAACTAATTATAAGTAAATGAACTAAACTTTTAAACTAAAAGTTAAGAAAATTTCACATTTTTTAGTTAAATTTAACTAAATTTTAGGAAAATTCATGACAAATTTTCAAAGACATTTTTTCCTTAATTTTAGTTATGTCTTTTTTTCAGTGCAGGTGTCAAAAAAACAACAAGTTTTATAAACAAAATTTAATGAAATTTTTTAATGAAATTATGAAATCTAATGAAGCAAATTTTATGAAAGTTGTTTCCCATATACTTGAGATTTTATTAAGCTTATGAATTCCTTCATTGGTAAAATGAAAACAAAATAATTAATCCATTTCATTTATATCACGAACTTTTTTTTTTTTCAGTGTAGACAGGGTCGTAAAAAAGTTCCATTTTCCCCGCTTAATTTTAAAGGTTATCTTGAAAAAGTTCCATATCCAAAATATTTTAGGTAGCGATTTAGTACCGAAAAAATCGTTATTTGTTCAAATAACGCTCACGCAATAAATAATCGAATCCCTCTCTCAAACAGATTTTTTCCACTCACTCACACCTACTCAGGCCCTATAAATCCCCTGGACCTGATCGTATAATCCCCTTGGATGTATAATCTACACACAAATAATACATTAGTAGATTTACTATTTTTTTTTGCTAATGCTAGTAAGCTAACCTTAAGCAAATTTTTAGTTGAGATTAGCATTTTAACAAAAATATCTTGTAAACTTCATTTAGCGCATTAGCAATTTTAAACAAAATTTTAACAAATTTGTTTTACTAAATTTAAAATTGAGTTGACCAAATTTTTGCCAGCTTTATTGCCAATATTAGCAAAAATAAATTGTATGTTTATTTAAAGAAAACTTAAAATGGCGCTATCTCGGAAACTAAGCCAGATGGAGCAAAATGGAGTCCATTTTTGGTTCTCGGGCTTCTATCGCTGGTCCTCTTCACATGTGTGGACCCTAATAGTTGATGCTGCTATTACTATATTTAAAGATCGCGGTGCTCAAAAACAGGCTACAAAATTTTTAGTATATTCACCAAATTTTAAATCAACTACTCATCAGAGAAAAAAAAAATACTAAATAAAACAGTTTTTTTTACCAAATTACAATTTTTTTTATCTATTTCAATTTTACCATTTTTTTTTTTTGGTAATTTTACCATATTTTTTGATAATTTTACAAGGTTGATTTTTTACAAAAATAAAATGGTATTCTTGTAATTTTACCATTTTTTCCTTATTTTTTGATTCGCAAAATGGTTTTGCTAATATTACCAAAATTTTTGCAATGTCCGAAACTATAGTTTTACAATATTTTTTTTTGAGTGTGGCAACCCGTTTTTAAATTTGATATTGGGCAGCGAAGAAAAAACAGGTAACTCTTATTTTTTCCCCTCATTCTCATATTAAAGTTTCAGGACAATCGGTGGGTGCCCTGTGAAAGACCTTCCTTGTAAGTTGAAATAAAAAAATTTCAGTTAAATAATTTTTTGCAAAACATTTTTACCAAAAAAATTGTGGGTTCAAAATCAGCAAATTTTCTTTTAGGTTTACAAACTTTTTTTTGCTAATACACTGAAAAAAAAAGACATAACTAAATTTAAGGAAAAAATGTCTTTGAATATTTATCATGAATTTTCCTAAAATTTAGTTAAATTTAACTTAAAAATGAGAAATTTTCTTAACTATGAGGAAAAAATTTTAGTTCATTTACTTATAATTAGTTCATAGTTTTCTTTAAATGGATTTTTTAAATATTAGGAAAAAAATTCTTACTGCCAAAGAAATTTTCCACAAATCTAAGAATCGTATCTTTATTTTTAAGACATATTTCTTAAAAAACAATTTAGTTCAATTTTAGTTAAAATTTACTTAAAAAAACATCATCGTATTTCTCTTCTTTGAATTGAGGAAGTGTACTTCTTAGAATTTAGTTAATGACTTCTGAGAGCTCAGTAAATAACTTCTTAGAATTTAGTTAAAAATTCAAAATGGCGATATCTCGAAAACTAAGCGAGATAGAGCGAAACGGACGAAATTTTCAAAAGAAAGAGAAAAATATGGAATAGCCTAGCTCTGCATATCTGTCGGGGTCTCAAGTCCCTAATTTTTGATCTAAAATTTGAAATTCCCGAGATTTTATTTATACACATATCTCGGTAAATAATGGCAACACGATAAAACGTCCAACGGCGTTTTTGTAGCTTTCGACTTGTAGAACATCTCCTCAAAATACCCGAAAGCCCTCCGATTAATAGTTTTTGAGTTCTCCGGTTTTTAAGATTCTCAAGACCCTCTCAGGCCCCTTATTTCTGTATGTCAAAAACTAAGCAAGTTAGAGCGAAACGGGCACAAGTTTTGGTTCAAAATCTATGGGGACCCATAAAGGATCCAACAGGGTCTCGAGTTAAATGGGGTCCGAACCCATGGGTCCTGGGTCTAGACCCAATCTATTTCTAAAATGTGAAGTATAATTTTTCCCATTTTCTAGTTAAAATTGGGTTAAAATTAAATAACTTTGTTTTCCTTATTTTTGGGAAAATTATGAACTAAAACCAAGAAAAAAATCTTTGGAGCCAAATCATTCCCTCATTTTCTCAAAATTGAGTTCATTTTTCCAGATTTTAGTTCACTTTTTTTTTGAGTGTATTACAGTTTTTTTTTTTTTGAGTGTAAGTCCACGAATACCATGAACACCACTATTTGTATTAAAAGATATTTTTAAAAAATGATTTTTTTAAATAAGTAAAATATAACTACTCCCTTAGAAACTCAAACTGCCATTTTTACAGATCTGAAGAGCTGGCTCGTCAAGACAATTGGATTAGCCGTAATGCTGTCAACGTTACCATGACTTTACTTTCCTTCTTCCTGCCCATGATTTTCGAAGCTTTAGGACTTTTTGAAAACTGGCATCCACGACAACAATTAAGACTTCAATTAGCAAGGTGATTTTCCATTCTAAGTAAACCTTTTTACTTGTAATTTTCTTAACAGTGCAATTGTTTTTCATATTTTTCCATTTTCAGAATTATGATTTTAAATTTATTAAATTTATACTCGTTGATGTTTTCATTCATTTATAAAATCAATAGTAAAGAAGATCCTTTAATAGAGTTAAAAACCAAAAATGATACAGCAGCCTTGCAGTTGGCAGAAATAACAGGATTTTTGCAAGCCCTTAAAACCATGACCACAACAGTGGCAAATGAAATTTCATATTCAACAGAGGATATAATGACCACAACTGCAATGGCCAGCAGTAGTAGTAGTGATGCAATCACTGATGCAGTGATAAGCACTACGGCGGCAGCCATACTGAAAGTTAGATGTTATAATATAACTGTAAAATGCTCAAGACCATGGAGAGTAACACCGAATTTTCCATCGACTACCACAGTGGCAGCCACAACATTGATGTTGTTAAATTTAACCACAACCATGATGCCAAATACAACATTGATGGCAGATGAAAAATCGGCAACAATATGGAATATATTACCAAATACCACAGCAACAACAACACTGACAACAGAATTCATTACTACACCCACTACCCCACCAATAACAACCGAAATAATAAATAATACAACATTTTTAACAACAACTGAATTTTATGATACCACCACCTTCGAGGACTATGATGATTTAAATACAACTTCATCCACGGATGAGGATTACAGTTCTTCAACTTCTTCGGTTATGAGTTCGACAACAACCGAAAATCCTGGAAATGATTCTCAATTTGTATATTATGATTATTTTGCTGGTTTTGATATAGAAGAACCGGGTTTTAATGATTTTAATGATGATTCTGAAATAAAAACTAGAACTAAAAGAGATCTCACAGATGTGGAATACGAAGATATAGAAAATGCTATAAAAGAACCTGATTATTCTAAAGAAAATGAAGTTTATAAGACCACGATGGAACCAAAAAAGATAAAAACTAAAAGAAAATCTAAAGATTCTCAGAAAGCTAAAAAGCCAAAGAAATCTAAAAATTCCAAGAATTCAATAAGCGAGGCCAAAGAACAAAAAGGACCAGATCCATTATCATTACAAATGTTAAGAACTTCTAAATATGGTAGAAGAGATAGAACAACAACAACTATATTACCAGCAACAACTGCAAACTACAACACAATTCCTAGTAGCACTAGCAGCAGCATTAAATCATTATTGACAACACTAGCCACCACTACTGAGGATATAACTAATCCATTTAGAATCAACAATGAGTTTTCATCAACACTACAGCCAACCGTACAAACCGGAACGGACACAGTTACCAGAGAAGCTTTATTGTGGGAAACCAATACACGTTTAAATAATCTTTTAAACTATTTCTCTACCTCAACACTTAAAACCCTTGATGATGACACAACCACACAGATACCACCAACTCTGAGTACCAGCAGCAGTTTAGCAAATAATAAACAACAGGATGATGATGCGGAGGAGGAAGAGGAGGATGAACTAATTGAAGATAACCCAGTTGCTACTGCTGCTGGTGGTGCGGATGATGAGATGTTAGAATTACCAACTACGCCTTTTTACATTGAAAATCAAGATATAGGCCAAACATCCTTCTATGAATGGAATGAAATTGATGATGGTAATTTTGAAATTTGCATACGTACTGTTTGTGATGATGACTTTACCACCATGACATCAACTGATTTGGATGCTGCCACAACTATGGCAACCAGCACCACCACTGAATTGACAATACAACAGCAGTATATGAAAAATTTAACAAGCATTAAGAAGACATTTAAAGAAATTGAACATAATTTGACAACTATGTGTTGGGAAACATCATTGGGTCAGGAATTGTCAAAGGTTATTGTATTTGATGGGGTAAGTAATTGTTTAAAGATGAATGAGAGAAATTCTTAAAGAGTTTTTTTTAAAGTTTGAAATTATTTTTAGTTAAAAATTACTAAATTTTTTATTATTTCGGTTAAGTCTATGATATTTATTTTGGTAGTAGATTTATTAAGTATTTTTGATTATGTTAATCATCGGCACAGTCAGTGGCTTTTAATTGCAAAGAGCTAAATATGGTTGGTTTGGGAAACAACTGTAATATCTTTAAAGCGGAAACATACGGCAAAGCTGCAACGCTAACGTGATTTAACCGTTAAACTTGATTTAACCGTTAAAAAAAAGCCAATCTTAACAGTTTCATAAGGAGCTAAAAATCGTTTATCGTCATGGACTACTAGCTTAATCCTTTAATCGCATGTGGTGTCGTAACTGCCGTCAGAATCTACCAGTACTATAATTAAGCGTTAGAACCCACTTCAAACATAACCTTAAGCTTGTCTATGTAAAAAAAATTGTCTTTCCTGATCACTTGGTCCAAGTACAAGTCGATGAACTTCATACGATATAAAAATTTTTCATTTATGCAACAAGTATACAAAAATAGCATGTACAAATATTGTGTTTTCTGGGGTAGTTTTAGTTCCTCAAGGGGGAACTTTTTTCCCCTTGGTCCGATTTGGCCCATCTCCGAACTTAACCAGCCTATGACCACAGACTATATCGAGGGCCTATATTCAAAACCCTCTATCTAAAAAAATACAACATTTCAGGAGAGCCAAAAAACTGTTTATTTCGCGAATTGTTAGAGTAATTAAAATTCGATATTCTACAATATTTTTTTAAATCAACTACTGAATCTGACATATAATTCGTTTTTAAAATTTTGCACTACTGGGGATTTTAGAGGATAGATAGAGGGTTTTGTTTCTCAAAAATATTAAGTACAGGAATGAAAATGATCAGATAGAGGGTTTTGCATTTTAATAAAAATGAATTATTATGATTTCATTTATGACATCGGTTAATTTTTAACGTAATTTATTAATGAAAACGGCTTATAAATAATTTCGAAATCGCGGTTTTGGTCCACAGGTGCGGATTGTTAAGACAAAAATTATTTTTTTTACCGAATTCGTCTCAAAAGTTGACAAACTGTTGAGTATGTTATCTAAGAAATAGTAAAAAAAATAAAAACGGGATTTTGGTCCACAGATGCTGATCAGCATCGGGATTTTTAAGATAAAAATTTTTGTTTCATAATGTACACAAGACATCCAAAGTTTGAGACATATTTTTTAAAAAAGTCAAACAAGAATTTTCAGAAAAAATTTGCATCAGTGGACCAAAATCGTGGTTCTGGAATTTTGTTGATAAATTCATGTGCAGCATGCAAAAATTAGTATGAAAACATGTAATGCATGATAAAATTATTCAAAACAAACATTTGTAAATTAATTATTTGAAAAGATAGAGGGTTTTGCATTCAGAAAAATTAATTGTGTAAGAGATAGAGAAAACCAAAAATGCAAATAAAATAGCAAAAAAAAATATTTTTGTTCTGAATTTTACACCATAGATGAGGGCCGTTTTACTGAATATTTTGCCATCAAAAAGTCATTTTCGTGAAAATGGAAGATAGAGGGTTTTGAATATAGGCCCTCGGTATACAGACTCGACAGTAGGGTTTTATAAGAAAAAGAAATGGGGAAAAACTAAGCGATTTTAGGAGAAAACAGAGCGGTTTTTTGTCCGTTTTACGCTAACATGGCAACACTTTCTACGACTTAAGAGTGAGTGAAATAACAAAAACCGATCTCGCATCAATTTTTCTTATGGCGCGTTATATCAGTTTTCTCTCTAACCTAATTCGTAGAATAATTTGAAAATTATAACCATATGGTTAAAGAATATTTTTTTGACACCTGTCACTTATGTCGAGTCTGTATTAGTCTGTGATATGACCATAAGACATATTCGTGCCAAACTTTAGGAGTCTAGCTCTTTTATTTTGGACTGTATCGTATCTTCCACAGACAGACGGACATCGCTAGAATGTCTTAGAATCGATCACTGATCAATAATATATATACTTTGTGGGGTCCCAGCCCGATATTTCGATGCGTTATACACGGAATGACAAAGTGAGAGTACCCGCATACTGTGGTTGTAGGGTATAAAAACTGTGAAAAATATGGTTTTTTAAAGGTTTATTTACTTCCTTATGGGGGAACTTTTCCCCGGATCCGATCTTGCTCACTTCCGAACTCAACCAGCCCAAGAACATAACACATATTTTTGCCAAATTTCAGGAGCCTAGCTCGTTTACTTTGGACTGTATCGTGTCGTACACAGTAGAACATCGCTAGAATGTCATAGAATCGATTGCTGATTAATAACACCGTCCGACACACTTTTGTACACATGGACCAGACTGACGAATTCTAAAAAGAGGGCCGCAAATAAAATACACGTGTCTCCCAGTTTTCTAGATCAATTCGCGTTTTCGCGAAAAACGCTAATAAAAAAGATTATAATTTTTTAAAGTAGTGTGAAATAAGTCGAAAAATGTATAAAATATACTTGTGACCTTAATAATGTTCAAATATGTCATTAGTAAAATTTAAAGACGGTACTTTTCGTACAACATATTCGGGGCTATTCCTGTTGTCATAAACGCGTTTAAAACGCGACGAAGGTAATTTTTGGTATTCCTGAATACGTTGGAGATGATACAGACGAAAAATATATGTTTTTTTCGTCATCGTCGACATTCGCCGTATTCCTCAATTCGTCTTCGACGCCAGATTCATAAAATTTTGTTCGACATCTTTTTTGGCGCGTTTTTATAGAAAATTGTGTTTTTTTTAACTAAATCATTAAATCTCATAGAATTTTCTTTTAAATATCAATTATGTGTTTTATTTTTGTATAAATTATGTAATAAAAATGTCTCCGGCAGAAAAAAAACCATGAAAATGCAAACTGCATTTGTTCCCGGACTGTGCCACACAGGGACGGATTTTTGCTTATGGCGATTTTTAGTTTAATTTCTGAAGTTTAAAATACTTATTCTTAATTTTTTAATTATATATATTATAGTAAGATTGAAAATAAATATAAAATATGACCCGCAATATAATTTTAATTAATTTACAATTCATGTTATTTTATATGTTTTGTTGTTTTTTTGTGTTTTGCTAGTGATGACAAAAATTAATCGATATTCCTTCACCGATACCACTGAAGTATTGTAGAATGTGGTGAAACTCGGTCGTCGAAAGTGAAACTCATTCGACGTCGAAGTGATGCGCGTATTTAGAAATAAGGATGATTAGCTTTCTATCTCCAGTTTTTAGGTGTCATTTTTGTTTTCATTTCTAATGATGTCCTAGAAAACCATTAAATCGTGCATTTAAAGGGTTAAAATGTTCTACAAAAATGTTCTGCATCAAATTTTACTAGAAGTTAGGCTAGGTTTAGTGGTTGACGTAATGTCCACAAGACCAGTTCCTGATCCAAAGTGATACCTTGTTGAGGAGGGGGGTTGGAGATTGTTGTTGGCTGCTCTCCATATTAAGCATAATTCACTTCTGACTTCCTGTCCAATGATGATTTATGTCTCCAGATATGTTTCATCGAGTTTACTTAGCCTAATATATTTAAGCGTCTTTCATGGGTTGACATCTCTAAGTTCCTCCAGTTCCTGAAAGAAGTAAAAGCCAAAACAATTAAATCAAGTGCGAGATAGTGCAGGGCACTGACGAAGATAATGGAATGAATCTTCCACTACACTCAAAAAAAAAACTGTAATGTTAGCAACAAAAGCTTGTAAACCTACAAGAAAATTTGCTGATTTTGAACCCACAATTTTTTTGCGATAGGTCCAGACCCCGATGGGCCTAGACCTAGTTGGGTTCCTTAAAAATCGTCATGAAATTTGTGTCCGTTTCGCTCTACCTTGCTTAGTTTTTGAGATACGTGATTATAGGGGACCACTGGGGTCTTGAGAATTAAAAAACTCGATAACTTCAAAAATATTACTCGGAGAGCTTTTGACTATTTTGCGGTCTTGTTCTACGAGCTGAGAGCTACAAAAATGGTTTTTGACTTTTTGTTGTGTCGGCAATATTTACCAAGATATGAGCATTTTAAAATTTTCGGGAATGCTAACTTTTTTTGATCCAAAGTTAGGGCCCATTAGGGTCCACACATGTGAAGAGGGCCGACGATACTATGGAGAGCTCGAGAACCAAAAATGCCCTCCATTTTGCTCTATCTGGCTTAGTTTCCGAGATAGCGTCATTTTAAGTTTTCTGAAAATAAAAAAAAATTTACTATTTATTTTTGCTAATATTAGCAAAAAAGCTTGTAAAAATTTGGTCAACTCAATTTTAAATTTAGCAACAAAAATTAGTTCAAATTTTGTTTAAAATTACTAATGCGATAAATGACGTTTACAAGATATTTTTGCTGACATGCTAATCTCAACTAAAAATTTGCTAAAAGTTAGCTAACCAGCATTAGCAAAAAAAAAATTGTAAATCTACTAATGTATTATTTTGAGTGTAGTCTCACACATGATCATATATGAAATAATATGACTATATAAAAGTATATAAGATCATATTAAATTATTTTTACTTGGGCAATATTTTACTAGAATTGTAATTTTTAAATTTAAATTTTGAATTTCTAAACTATAAATATGAATTGAAATTTGTGAATTTCAGTTAGCTTTTCCAAATTTCAATTAGTATTTCAATATGATTCCTGAATTTCATTAGCTCTTCAAAATTTTGATTGGTGTCTTCTAAGTAAATATCAATTTTTATTTTTTTTATTTTGATTTCACCTTTCTAGATTTCGATTGGGATTTCAATTGAGATTCCTGAATATCATAAGCTCTTCAAAAACTCAAGTATTTTTAGAATTTTTAAATTTTAATTTCTAAATTTCAATTGAGATTTCTGAATTTCAGTCGGCTTCTGTAAATTTCAATTTATTAAATTGGGAGTTTCTGAATATCAATTAATTGGCGGTTTCTGAATTTCGATTCAGATTTCTGAATTACAATTGGGATTTCTGAATTTGAATTAGCTTTTTTGAATTTCAATTGGCATTTTCTGAATTTTAATTGGGATTTTCAATTTAGCGTGTAAAAAAGAGAAAGTGTTTCAAACAAATTATAGTAGAATATAGAGTTAATAATATTAACTCATTAATCAAACCATTTTAACCGATTGAATCGGGTCGAATAATTATTCGAGTTTTAAATTATTTGTTTCGACATTAACCGAAATATAGGCGATTAATCGAGGAATCGGTTAATCGACTAACCGAATTGGAAACACTAATTTCAATTGATCTTTAACAAATTACACCAGAAATTAACTCAGAAAAGCGATGATATTCGCTCTTAACCTAACCTATCTTAAGAACTTAGAATAGTTTATCGAAATGTTCATAAAAACTATTTTCACTTTCCACCATCGGTTTTTTATGTACATATTATGTATATTATGTATGTATTGAAATCTTAAATTCCAAAATTTAAAGACTTAAATTTTCCTTCTTTCTTACATTTTGCATCATTCTCAAATCTAATTTATCAATTTAGTTATTGATGCCATGAAAGCCGTTTAAAATTCTGTTACCCGTCCGTCCTTAACGATTTCCAACATAATAAATAAGATGATAGATGGAACTGTATGTAAAACAAGCTGTCACAAATTTACCAAACAAAGCGTTAAATTTTTCATCATTTCATTTTGCAACAGTCAGTGAAAGTTTTTAGCCTTAAGGATAAATATGGGTTTTCCATAAAAAAAATAAACGATAAGAGAAATAATATCATGCAAACATACAATACGCACATAAACATATTTTTTTCATTGTAGAAAACAGTGGTATTGTAAGCTGGAGCTACTGTTTGTAACACCTCAAATAATATGAATTTAAATTTCATTTAAAACACCGTCCGACAGCCAATATTAAACATGAACCGGATGATATACGCCTGAAAGTAGAGATCAAATGAATTAAAACTGCATTTACAGTTTCGCATTTCGTGATTCTGTTTTCTTTAAAAGTACTTCAAAGTTTTAAAGGATACATTTTGTAAAACATTTTTGAAATATTTGTACTAGAGTGACCCTGGTGACGCCAAATGAAAAGGAGGATCTCCCCTAATTTTTCCATTTTTCTATTTTTCCATATCAGGATAAAAGGATGTAAATAAAGTCATTTGAAAACTTTATCAAAATATTTTGTTGAAATTTTTGAATGATATTGAAGGATAAATTTTTGAAACGACGTAATTTACCTCCTTTTTACTGGTATGTAAAAATAATAAAATAGAAAAATTAGGGGAGATCCTCTTTCATTTGCTATAACCAGTGGAATCCTAGGGCAAGTGCAAATATTAACAAGTAAAGAAGTAAATTCGGCTGTGCCGAATCTAGAATTCCCTCCACTATAATGATAATATATACAAAATATTTGAAGTCTTTCTGGTTGTTTAGAATCAATATATTTTTTTTTTTTGTGTGAAATTGTGAATAGTAAATTGTAATTCGTATTACAAATTATTTGTTGTCTTATTTGAGTGCAGATGAAATAAAAATTAAGTTTGAAAAATTTTTTATTAATAAAATTTTTGTGGTATTTATACAACGCTGCTAACTTTGACAATTTATTGTTAATCGGTCAAGTATTTCAAAAGATATGAGGTAAAATGTAAAGGTACCTCTAAATTTTTTTCTGTATTTCACAAAAAAAATTGCTATAACTGGACACCTGTTGAATGTATGTGAACGAAACATGAAATATAATGTTATTTTATCATTCCTAACTCTTAAAAAAAATTGGGCAGAATCGCACAATGGGGCGTGCCACCTGACATGTAAGCCGAAATTTTAAAATATTTTGAACATAAATTAGAAAACATAAACATAAATTAGACTTTTTTATAAAAGGAACTTTTTATGAAAGGTACTTTTTATAAAAGGTACTTTTTATAAAAAGTACTTTTTATAAAAGGTGCTTTTTATAAACGGTACTTTTTATAAAAGGTACTTTTTATAAAAGGTACTTTTTATAAAAGGCACTTTTTATAAAAGGTACTTTTTATAAAAGGTACTTTTATAAAAGGTACTTTTTATAACAGGGTACTTTTTATAAAAGGAACTTTTTATAAAAGGAACTTTTTATAAAAGGTACTTTTTATAAAAGGTACTTTTTATAAAAGGTACTTTTATAAAAGGTACTTTTTATAACAGGGTACTTTTTATATAAGGTACTTTTTATAACAGGGTACTTTTTATAAAAGGTACTTTTTGAAAACGGTACAGAATTTTCGGAACGTACTTGTTCCAGAATGTTTTATTTCACTAAAGGATCCTACATTCTAAATTTCAGGTTTGAATAACCATTATTTCAGTCAATAAAAAAAAGTACCAAAAGTACTTTTTACCCATTTTACCCCCGTAGAATCAACATTGGCAAAACCCGCGCCTTAGTGAATCTTTTTTCCGGGAGGTGAACCGACATTGCAAATTTTAATTTTCTATTACCATTATTTAAGAAAATATAAAATGTAACAAAAGTACATATTTTTACCCTTTTTACCCTATTAGAATCATCATTGGCAAAAACCTAGCCTTATGGGATCTATATTCCGGGAGGTGAACATACAATCCAAATTTAAAGTCTATGTGACACTTTTTTAAGGAAATATAAAAGGTACCAAAAGTACAGATTTTTACCCTTTTTACCCCCTAAGAATCAACATTGGCAATAATACCGTCGTACTGGATCTTTATTCAAGGATGTGAACATACTGTCCAAATTTCAAGTTTCTATGACCATTATTTCAGGAGAAAAAGCTCCAAAAATACATTTGTTTACCCTTTTTACCCCCTTAGAATCAACACTGGCAAAAATCCAGCCTTAATGAATCTATATTCCGGGAGGTGAACATACAGTCCAAACTTCAAGTCTCTATGATTATTATATCACGAGATTTAAAAAGTACCAAAAGTACAGTTTTTTTACCCTTTTTACCCCCTTAGAATCAATATTGGCAAAACTCCAGCCATAGTGGTGCTATATTGCGGGAGGTTAACCTACAGTCCAAATTTCAAGTCTCTAGCTTCAGCGGTTTGGGCTGGGCGATGATGAATGAGTATGCCAGTCATTCAGTCACATTACTCTTTTATATATATAGATTTTCCGGATTTGGGCGATTTTTGCCATAAAGTTTAATTCTGTCTTTTATTATTTAACAAAATTTATTTTTTTTAAATGAAAATATTTTTTTATTAGGAAATCTGAACAAAATTGAATTTTGGCGATATTTTACATACGATTTTGCGACAAAGCCAAAAAAAGTCTGGCAACCCCGTTAATATGACGAAGCAAAAAAACGGACACACACACACATGCTATGTACATAAAGATAACTATCAATGAGAAATTTTTAAGATATTTTTTTTATTATTTCTCAAAGAACTTTTTTTCTTAAAGAACTTTTTTAAATTAAATTTAGATATTGTTTTACATATTTAAAGCTTTTTTGTAAAGATTTTTTTCCTTTTTCTCATTTTTTTTTTTTTTTCATTTCCGTTTTCTTTCTTATCCCAGCAGAAATAAATCGAGATTTTGGCGACACAGCATCTGTTTATAGCATACCGTAGCGCATCCAAAGAGCGCTCTTAGGGATGCAGTAAAAGGAAGGGGAAAAAATTTTATTTTTTTTTTAAGATTTTTTATATAAAACTTATAATGTGTAATTATTCAGAGTCTTGTTGCCACTCCTGGCAATGTAGCAAAAGAGTACTTCTTTCAAAAAATGTATTTTGAAAAGTAATTTTGAAAAGTGCTCTTTTACCACTAGTGCCAGGGCTGGCAAGCAAGACTCTGAATACCACTAATGAGTTTTTTCAGAAATTCACTCATAACTTTTAAAATACTAAACCGATTTAAAAACAAGTGAGAGTGTTAAATTCGGCTGTGCCGAATCTTTGATACCCTCCAACATGTTAAAATATATTTTAAAAAATTCAGAGGCGTTTTTTTTGCGGGGGGGCTATGTGGGGGTGGTTGGGGATACATTCCCCATCGCGATAAATGTTAACTAATTTTTTTTTTATGCTTTTTTAATATTAATAATACCATTTACTCATAATTTTTATGATTTTTTTTAAATCCACGCCCACAAAAGGGGGCGGGCCAAAAAAATCTTAATTTTGTAGCCCCCGGGGTCTAAGTGCAGGACCTTGCACACCTTCTGATGTAAAAAGATTTCATTTGTTTAACAAAAATGCAAAAAAAGCTGTAAAAAATTGCGTTTTTTGAGACTTTTTTTAAATTCTTTAATGGGGAACTTTTTTCCCCCTGATCCGATTTTGCCCATTTCCGAACTTAACCGGCCTATGACCAAGAGACACATTCGTGCCAATTTTCAGGAGTCTAGCTCTCTTATTTTGGACTGAATCGTGTTTTATACAGACGGACGGACGGACGGACATTCATAGAATGACTTAAAATCGATCATAGATCAATAATATATATACTTTATGGGGTCCCCGACCGATATTTTTATGCGTTACAAACGGAATGACAAAGTGAGTATACCCCCATACTGTGGTTGGAGGGTATAAAAAAAATACATCAGTTTCTTCCTAGGAAAATTACGCAACTTTTGCTACCCCAAGCGTTTAAATCGGTTCCGGATTATTGCCTAAAACGTGATTTCAACAGACAGACAGACAGACAGACAGACAGACAGACAGACGGATATCGCTAGATCGACTTAAAATCAATCAAGGATCATAAATATATGTACTTTATGGGGTCCTAAACCAATATTTCAATGTGTTACATACGGAATGACAAACTTATATATACCCTCTATCACCAGAGTGGAGGGTATAAAAATAATATTTTATAAAATTTAGTCCTCTAAAACTTTGAAATCCTTTTAAAAGGAAACAGGATCTTGAAATCAAAATCTGTAAATGTAGTTTTACTACATTTAGTCTCTTATTTCAAACGTATATTATCCAGTTCGTGTTCAATGATTTTTTTTTTTTTTAATTTTTGTCGGACGGTGAAATAGAATGATTTTTAAAGAATTTCAAATCTTCTTTTTTTAATTTTAATTGATCTTTTCCAAATTTCTATTGGAATTTCCGAATTTCTATTGAACTTATTTGAATTTCAATTGCTCTTTTACAGAGTACAATTAATCGTTCCCATATTTAAAATTGATCTTTTTCGAATTTTAATTGGAATCTCCGAATTTCACATAGAATCTTAAAACTTCAATTTATCTTTTTCGAGTTTCAATTTATCTTTTCTGAAGTTCAGTTGATCTCTTACGAATTGCAATTGATAATCAAATACATGCAATTGATCTTATATTGATTTTCAATTGGAATCTCAGAATTTTTTTTTTTTTTGAATTTATATTGAAATCTCTGAATTTCTAGTAGAATCTTTGAATTACGATTTATGGTTTTCGAATTTCAATTGAAGTTTTTCAAGTTTCAATTGGTCTTTTAAAAATCTCAATTAATGTTTTTCGAATTTTAATTAGAATATTCGAGTATCACTTGATATTTTTTGATTTTTTGTAATTTTATAGTTAAAATTCCAATTTACGAATTTTAAATTAGAATTTTCATTGTAATTTACGAATGACAAAAAAAGCTAAAATTTATTGATCATTTTATGTCGCAGATACTTTTTGAATTCTATGTAGGGTATCCCTAGATCGGTTATTATTCCCTTAATAATTTTCTTACTTGATTTTTATTTCACAAAAAAGAGGGTTATTTTTATTTTTTTTCATTTTGTTATCTCAATGAAAATGTTGTTTAACATTCACAACAACGACGGCAAAAAATGGAAGGAATTTGTTTTCAATTCTTAAAGAATTTGTGTTACAATGACAGAGGGAGACTATTTATATTTTACGCATAATTTGGCAATTTGTGGATTTTAAAAAATGTTTTAAAAATTATTGACTTTATCATCTGCATGAATGTTGTTTAAGTGTAGGCAGCATGGAAATGAAACTGATAAAACAAAAATAAATATGTTTTCTTATCGGATATTTTTTTTAGCGTTATTTAAAGAATTTGTAATATTTATACGGGTTTTAAGTAATTTGATAATATTGTATTACAAATATTGTTTAAGAAAACAAACGGTTTTCTAATATTTATTAAATGGCAATCATATTCAGAAATTTGCCGGTACTTAAGTGGTATGTGAAGTTTAAGAGAGCACCATGATGCATTAGACTGGCATTTTTCTGTATAGCAAAATTTCTTCTTCTCCGATTTTCAAAGTCCGGGTATTTTTTTATTCTACTAGGCCTAAGCCTCATGTGGTACCAATTTGAGGCCAATCGGATTAAATTAACCCATGGCGCCCGGCGATCAAATTTTGGATTTTTGAAAAATTAAAAAAAAATAATAAATAAAAAATAAATATAATATATTATATAAGATATTATCTTTCGACACATCATATTTGTTAATTTTGATGTGCTGAGCACGAATATTAAAAAAAAATAAAAATTAAAAATTTTCGAGATATCGCTATTTGAAATTTGCAAAAAATGGCGGTTTTATCCTATGTTCAAGAAATTTTTTAAAAAAAGTCTCAAAATTTCATTCCGCCCACCCATTTGTAGAGCTTGAGACAATCTTTCATTTAAAGCTAATTTGAGCCAAATTCGATCATTTTAACCCGTGGCGCACTTCGATCAAAGTTTTGGACTTCCCAGTTGGCAACGTCCTCGAGCCATCCTCAGTGACGGAGCGGTGACATGTCAGAGTCACACCTGACATCCACAAGACATCTCTATGTACTGGGTTGAGGACAGTTTCATACAAATTTTCAAAATGTCCTCACTCAAAGTCAGCAGTGGTCAGGGCTGACCTTCTGGGGACATGTCACCTAAGACTTCTTTGGGGAAATGTCTGACATAGGTCATGCGATAATACAAAAAAATTTCGTATTTCCTTTAGTTTTTACTTTTATCCATTTTCCTTTATAAATTATCTTTCTCATATTTAGAAAAAACTTTTCGCCTTTTTTAGTCCCAACTGGATTTGAACCTGGAACCTCCAGTTTATTAGTCCCACACCTAACTACTCGTTCCAAACTTTATTTTTAAAATTGTTTGTCTATTTATTACTTTTATTCTACTTGTTGGATTTTGATTTTATTTTAATTAAATCGATAATATTGCCATCTTTTTCTTGGAAATTGAAGAGTTGCCCAGATTTAAAATTCTAATTTAATATACTGCTATTCTGAAGACATTTCCTTTAAGACGTCTTAGAGTAAATGTCCACACTCTTAAAGCAAACATTCAGTGATGACAGTGTTAGGACATGTCATCAAGGATTACCTATGATTTGTCAGAACCTGAAGACATTTCCTCAAGGAATCACTGTGGAAATTTCCTCAGTGACACATTTTTCAACTGGGTTTTGGAAAATTTCCACCAAAATTTTGGTCTTTTGAAAATGAAAAAATAAAAAAAATATATCTTGCGATACATTATTTTTATTAATTTTAGCATGCTGAATACGAATATCAAAAAATTTAAAAAATCGGTCGAACGGATTTCGAGATATCTCCATTTAAAATTTGTCAAAAAATTGCAAAATGGGCATTTTTTTCCTACGCTTAAGAATTAAAAAAAAAAAAAACTCCAAAAATTTCTTTATTTTAACCCTTTCATAGAGCTTGATACAATCTTTCATTTAAGCTTAATTTAAGCCAAATCCGACCGTTTTAACCCGTGGCACCCTTCGATCAAAGTTTAGGGTTTTTGGTAAAAAGTTTCTAAAAAGCCAAAATTTTGATCGATGGGCGCCACGCCACGGCTTTAAATTATAGGATTTGGCTCAAATTAGTTTTAAATAAGAGATTGTCTCAAGCTCTACAAAAGGATCGGCGGAATGAAGTTTTGATACTTTTTTTAAAAAATTTCTTGAACGTAGAAAAAAACCGCCATTTTTCACAAATTTGAAATGGCGATGTCTCGAAAACCGATCGAGCGATTTTAAATTTTTTTTTTGATATTTGTGCTCAGCGCATCGAAATTAACAAATATGATGTGTCGAAAGATAAATATTTTCTTAATTTTATTTTTAAAAATTTTTCAAAAATCAAAAAACTTTGACCGCCGGGCGCCACGGGTTAATTTAATCCGATTGACCTCAAATTTGTACCACATAAGTTTTAGACCTAGGACAATAAAAATTTGCCCGGACACTTGGGAAAATACACTTGGGCTGCTTCAAATTTGGTTTCCAAATTTTTCCATTACTTTAGGTTTTTAAAAAAACTGAGGGCAAAGTTCACTTTAATATTTTTTTATGTTGGGGGTTCGCGAAAAAATTGCAAATATTGAAAAGAGGTCGCAAAGCAAGTTAGTGAGAAGCTCTGTTTTAAGACCATTAGTTCAGAATACACAAAATGTTACAAATTGTTCTATTTTCAACCATTTTACCCCTCTTGCAGCGGAATTTTCAAAAATGTACTTATTTCGGAATATTATTTCGGTGGGAGGACCCTACAGATCAGATAAGAAGTTTCAAGGACCATTAGTTTAGACGATACAAAATTAACCTAATTGGCCTGTCCCCCTCCTGAAAAGCGAATTTTGAAAAAAAAACTTTTCTTAGAATGTTATTTTCGCGAGAGGATCTTATAGTCCAAATTTTAAGTTTCTATGAACATTTTTCCAGAAGATACAATTGTATCTTCTGCAGAAAATACAATATGTACCTATTTTCACCCTTAGAAGCGGAATTTTCAAAAACTTATTTTCCCAGAATGTAATTTCCGCGAGAGGAAATTTAAAGTATCTAGGACCATTAGTTTAGCAAACAAAATTGTTCTACTTTCACCCATTTTCCCTTTAAAAGAGGAAATTTCAATAAAGTACTTCTTTAAGAATCCTATCTCCGCGAGAGGATCCTATATTCCATATTTTAAGTATTTAGGACCATTTGTTCAGCAGACTCAAAATTGCCCTACTTCCCCATTTTCCATATAAAAGGGGAATTTTCACAAAAGTACGAGAGATTCCTATTTCTAAAAAGTACTTTTTTATACCCTCCACTCTAGTGATAGAGGGTATATATAAGTTTGTCATTCCGTTTGTAACTCATCGAAATATCGGTCTGGGACCCCATAAAGTATATATATTCATGATCCCCGATCGATTTTAAGACATTCTAGCGATGTCCGTCTGTCCGTCTGTCTGTCTGTCTGTGGAAAATGCTGTCCCGGACAAAATATTGCACAGAGATGACTGAAACTATACATATTTATTAGAAGTTTGGTATTGCATTTGAGCGATATCGGTTCAGCGGTTCAAAAGTTATGAACGAAAATGTAAGCACACCTCAAAAATTTCAGTACATTCAACATAACCTAAAAATACAAAATGCTCTAATTCGGCTTCTGGTTGACATACGTGAACATAATTAAACACCAAATGGTATTTAAACAAGTACGAACATGGTTTTTGACAAAAAAGAAAAAAATCGCAGATTTTTTTTTTTACCAAAATTTTTTTTTGCTGAAATTTTTTCTTCAAAAAAATTTTTTTTTGTTCAAAAGTAATTTCCTTTATAATAAAGTTTTTTCCAATAATCTTTTTAAATTTGTGGAGGGTATCACTACATTCGGCAAGGCCGAATTTAACTTTTTTACTTGTTTAGAATGTTTTTTCCGCGAGAGGATCTTATAGTCCAAAATTACGTTTCTAGGAACTTTAGTGTAGAAGATACAAAATGTACCAAATTGTATTTTTTCCATTAGAAGCGGAATTTTCAAAAACTTTTTTCCAGAATGTTATTTCCGCGAAAGGATTGTACAGTCCAAATTTAAAGTATCTAGGATAATTATTTTAGTAGATACAAAATTGCCCTACTTTCCCCCTTAGAAGCTTCTTTTAGAATGTTATTTCAGTGAGAGGATCGTAAAGTCCACATTTCAAATTTGACCATAACTTCAGCAAAATTGCCCAACTTTCCCACTTTTACCCCCTGAGAAGCGGAATATTCCAAAAATTACTTCCTTTTGAATGTTATTTCCGCGAGAGGATCGTGCAGTCCAAATTTCAAGTATCTAGGACCATTAGCTCTGCAGATACAAAATTGCCCCCTTTTTCCCCTTTAAAATCGGAATTTTCAAAAACATACTGCTTTCAGACTGTTATTTTCGCGAGAAGATCGTACAGTACATATTTCAAGTATCTAGGACAATTGTTTCAGTTTCAGGGGGGTCGCAAACAAATTTGTTTAAACCTTAAATTTTGGTAAATTTAAAACACATTTTTTTTATTGTTGTATTATAAAAATATACAAATACTACTACTTTTATTAAAGAAAAAAAAATTTCCATCACTTAAGGTCCCTCTAATTTGGGTCCCTGGACATAGTGGGGTCGCTGGTAACGAATTAGCTGATGAGTGTGCAAGAGGTGGCTCCGAGTCGGTGGGGGAACGTGTCGAACCGGATATCTCGGTTCCTATAGTGGAGTTGATGAACGAAATTGATAGGTTATCGGGGAATATGATGAGGGATAGGTGGATATCGCTGACCACGTGCAGGATATCGCGGACCATGTGGCCACTGCCGGATCATAAGAGGACAGAAAGCCTTCTTACCTTTGGCAAACGAACGGTTAGCCTATTAGTAGGAGTACTGACGGGACACTGTATAATCGGCCAAATGGCCGTTCGTATGGGAATTTCTGACAGGGACTTTTGCAGAAGTTGTGGGGAGGTGGAGGAGGAGGAGTCAGTGAGGCACTTGTTGTGTGAATGTCCGGGTCTGATGAAACGTCGTCTTAAGGATTTGGGGCAACGATTTTTTTGATGACTTAGATTGCCTAAACAATGTACCATTGACGTCTCTAGCAGAATACCTTAGGGAGTCGGGGTGGTTTGAGAGGTAGAATTTTGTATATCATGGGAGTAGGGAAACAACTTTAGGGGAATCACAATGGGCCTTATGGCCTCCGAGTGAATTCGCCAAATCGGCAGACGCCCATCCAACCTAACCTAACCTAAGGTCCCTCCGTAATCACTGTGCGGTTGTTAATTTCTCGGGATGTCCAACACTTATTTCTGAAGTGTTTTGGCTGAGTCTGGGATCTGACAGTTCGTTTTCTATTAACTTTTCGATGCTGATTCCGATACTGGGATCCAAATTTTTCTAGTACGTTAGGTTTTTTTATAAAATTAAAGACAAAGTTCACAAAAACGTATTCATGTACATTTTAAAGAGCTTGGTTTGTGAAATTTTCGGATGCGTCTGGGATCTGACCACTTTTTTCAATTTACTTTTTAATTCTGATTCCAAATCTGGATCCGAGTAACGGATCTAGATTCGTGATTGAAAAAATTTCGATCAATACCAAACATTGGTACCTAATTTTGAAAAATGAACAATCATTATACCAAATTGGACTTTAAATGCTTTCTTGGTAAACATTTCTTCATTTGTGATCAGGTTTAACTGGTGTTTTTCTTTTATTTTCGGAATAAAACATCCTTGAAGATAGTATGTTTCGATATAAAATGCCGTAGCATTGGTGGTAACTAAGCAATGCTTTTCAAACTTGTTTAGTTTTAAAGCAATGCTTTTTAAACTTGTTTAGTTTTAAAAGCATTGGTAACTTAAAAATTACACTCGAAAAAACAATTTACAATCAAAAAAAATTTTACACTCAAAAAAAAATTTTGTTTTTTTTTTTTTAAAAATGTCACTATTTTGTGTACATACGTACGTGCATTCTTTACAAATATTTTTACAGTAAAAAAAACATTACACTCGAAAAAAAGTTTTACACTCAAAAAAAATTTTTATTTTTTTTTTTTTTTTCAATGACAAAAAAAGAGTTTTTTACTCAAAATAAAATATTTCTAATCAAAATTGTTAATTTTTTCACGTTAAAATGTAGTAACCTTTAAAAAAGGCATTGTGGAGGGTATTCATAGATTCGGCAAAGTCGAATTTAACTTTTCAACTTGTTTATTTTTGTGGGGGGTCGCGAAAAATTTTAAATATTGAAAAGGGGTTGCAAAGCAAAAGTTAGTGAGAAGCTCTGATCTAGGACCATTAGTACATAATTACCCCACTTTCCCCCTTTTGAGGCAGAACTTTCAAAAAAGTCCTCCTTTTGAATGTTATTTCCGCGAAAGGATCGTGCGGTCCAAATTTCAAGTAATTAGGACTATTAGTTCAGCAGATAAAAAATTGCCCTACTTTCCCCTCTTCCCCCCTTAAAAGCGGAATTTTTAAAAAAGTATTTCTTTCAGAATGTTATTTCCGCGTAATGACTATACAGTCCAAATTTCAAGTGTTCAGGACCATTAGTTCAGCAGACACAAAATTGCCCTACTTTCCCCTTAGAAGCGCATTTTCCAAAAAGTACTTCTTTAAGAATGTTCTTTACGCGAGTGCAAATTTCAAGTATCTAGGAAAATTACTTCAGCATATATGAAATTGTCCTACTTTCCCCCCTTAAAAGCAAAATTTACAAAAAAAAGCACTTCTTTCAGAATGTTATTTCCGCAAGATGATCCTATATTCCAAATTTCATGTTTCTAAGACCATTAGTTTAAAATTTACCAACTTTCCCTATTTCCCCCTTTTTCCCCTCTTGGATGGCAGAATTTTCAAAATTATTTTTTTCAGAATTTTATTTCCGCGAGAGGATCCTAGAGTCAAAATTTCAAGTTTCTGGGACCATTAGTTTAAAAGATAAAAAATTTATTGATTTGCCCAATTTCCCCCTTTTCCCCCCTTGGAGAATTAAAAAAAAAAAAAATTGGAATGTTATTTCGGCGAGAGGATCCTAGAGTCCAAAAGTCTTGCAAAAATAAATTAACATAAATTAAAAACAGAAAAATTATTTTTTTGCAAAATTATTCTATGAGAATATCATAGTTGTAATTAGCAAATGAAATAATGACCTCGAGCTAAAATAAACCTACTCAAAATGTAATATTTTAAAGGTTAAGTAAAAAAGTTTTTATTTTTTACACTCAAAAAAATAAAACTGTAAAGTTAACAATTTCTTTTTAGCTACTTAAGTTGAGTTAACTGGCTTTTTAGCAAATTTTTAGTTAATATCAGCGTTTTAACTACTTTTTTTAGTTAAGTTCAATTTACGAAAATACTAGTTTTGAACAAATTTTGAATTAATTTTTTTTGTTGACTTTAAAACTGAGTTAACGAATTTTTACTAATTAATTTGCTGATTTTTCGTAACATATTTGTAAAGTGAAAACAGTGATTACTATTTAAGAAATTTCTTGTGTAGTCTCCTACACTCAAAAAAATAAAACTGTAAAGTTAACAAAATTTTTTTTGTTAACACGATTTTACTGGCTTCTTAGCAAATTTTTAGTTAAAATCAGCGTTTTAACTACTTTTTATACCCTCCAACCACAGTATGGGGGTATACTCACTTTGTCATTCCGTGTGTAACGCATCGAAATATCGGTCTAGGACCCCATAAAGTATATATATTATTGATCAGTGATCCATTCTAAGACATTCTGGCGATGTCCGTCTGTCCGTCCGTCCGTCTGTGGAAGACACGATACAGTCCAAAGTAATAGAGCTAGACTCCTGAAATTTGGCACGAATATGTCTTATGGTATTGGGCTGGTTAAGCTCGAACATGGGCAAAATCGGATCAGGGGGAAAAAAGTTCCCCTCTTAAGAACTAAACAAACCTCTAAAAAAAGCCATTTTTTATAGGTTTTTTGCACATTTGCTTAGCAAACGAAACATTTTTATGTCAAAAGAAGTTCGAAGTCTTGAAGTTGGATCCAGGAAGGTTGCCCCACCGATGTACCCCCCCAAAAAAAAAAAAGACGCCCCTGTTTTTTTTTAACGTGTTGGAGGGTATAATAGATTCGGCACAGCCGAATTTAACACTCTCACTTGTTTTAGTTAAGTTCTATTTACAAAAATACTAGTTTTGTACAAATTTTGAATTAATTTTTTTTGTTGACTTTAAAACTGAGTTTACGAATTTTTACTAATTAATTTTCTGATTTTTTGTAACATTTTTGTCAAGTGAAAAATTTTAAACATTTCTTGTGTAGCCTCCTATGCAAATCTCATAAGTCCTACTTAAGCTGAACTTAATGCTGTGAAAAAAATAAGTGAAGTGTTAGTGTTTAAAACCAATATTTAACAAACTTAAAATTTTTACAAAAAGTTTAGCTGAATTCAACTAATAAAAAATGTTACGAAATTTTCAGCTGAATTTTTAGTTAGAATTACGGTTTTTTTGCTACATTCATTCTACGAAAAGCTAACTAAATATTTTTTGTTAAATTAACTAGAAATTTAGTAGGTTCAAAATCAGTTGTTTTTTTAGTTAATAATAACAAAATTTTTTGCTAACTTTACAGTTTTTTCTTTTGAGTGTAATAAAAATTAATAATTTTTTATAGGTATTGAATTACTTGGAGTAGAACAAAAACCAAAAAGTCGATTAGTACACTCAAAAAAATAAAACTGTAAAGTTAACAAAATTTTTTTTGTTAACTCGACTTTTCTGGCTTTTTAGAAAATTTTTAGTTAAAATTAGCGTTTTAACTACTTTGTTTAGTTAAGTTCAATTTACGAAAATACTAGTTTTGTACAAATTTTGAATTAATTTTTTTTGTTGACTTTAAAACTGAGTTTAAGAATTTTTACTAATTAATGTGCTGATTTTTTGTAACATTTTTGTCAAGTGAAAAATTTTAAACATTTCTTGTGTAGCCTCCTATGCAAATCTCATAAGACCTTCTTAAGCTGAACTTAATGCTGTGCAAAAAATAAGAAAAAATAAGTGAAGTGTTAGTGTTTAAAACCAATATTTAACAAACTTAAAATTTTTTACAAAAAGTTTAGCTGAATTCAACTAATAAAAAATGTTACGAAATTTTCAGCTGAATTTTTAGTTAAAATTACGTTTTTTTTTTTGCTACATTCATTCTACGAAAAGTTAACTAAATATTTTTTGTTAAATTAACTAGAAATTTAGTAGGTTCAAAATCAAGTGTTTTTTTAGTTAAATTTAACTAAACTTTTTGCTAACTTTACAGTTTTTTTTTTTTTTTTATAATATCCGCAAGTCCTGAGAAATTTTGTTAACAGACAATTCATGTAGATTACATTAGTTTTCGTATCATTTCTTGCGATTTTCCGGAAACTAATAGAAATACAGCATTAAAAAGATGTCCTCGGTGGTATGCATTTCCTAATGTCAACCTGTAACTTTTGTTCCCTACTTGCCTAAAGCATTTAAAAAATCTCCAGGATAATGTGTCATTCTATGGTTCTTAAAATTTGATTTTTTACTTTAACATATTCATTTACCTGTAAAATTATAGTTTTGTTTAAATTTTATTTTAAATTAATTTTCTACTCAAATTGTTTAGCAAACAATTTTTTTTGTTTTATAAATTCACAACACGTTGTGGAAACACACAAAAATGTTGTTAAACACATACTCCATCCACTCCACATGAGCCACAAAAAAATTGTTGAGGAGAGAATAAAAATTAAAGAAGCAAACTTAATTTGGTAAAGCAGACTTTTATAACCCCTTAACGGAGAAAAAACGATAGTTGACTATCGTAGATTTTTGGAGCCTTGTTTCTCCGAAACTAATCAAAATGTTTCCAATTTTTATAATGATTCTGGATAAGACAACCCGAGTAAAAATAAACATATATAACAATATATAGCTTTATGCAAACATAATAAATCATATATGAGTATACATCGCGTGAGATATTTTCCAAATTTTTTAAATGCAGTCATAATTGAATCATGATTCGGATTAAAAGGTGTACGGTTGATATAATTATATAAAATTATATGAGGGTCAATACAAAGTTTGTTTTTCTGTATAATTTAATATAAAATTATATATATCCTATTCTGTTCCATATATAACACTATATGTTTCCATTTAACCAACAATTTTCTAAGTTTTTAAGGCAAAGTATAAGAAACTTTTTAAAATGTTCCTAAACATTTCCTTGTTAGGGTTATGTATATCACCATCTGGTTCGAAGCGTACCCGAACATTTTTTATTTAAGAAAATTATATGTTTGGTGAATGTATCGTTGACCTGTGGTGTAACTCAACCCAAACCAAAAAACACCAAATTTTACATGTTTTTATGCAATTAGATCTACTAATATATGGCAATGTCTGGTCAAAACTCAGATGAAATCAAATCATATTTTATACAAGTTGATCTTTCTTAATGCAAAAACATCCACCATTATTCGGATCAAATTGCGTATAAATATATATTGTGTAACATTACCCGAGTAAAAATTTTGATATGATGCAATATATAATGATATGTAACACAATATATGTTTATACGCAATTTGATCCGAATAATGGTGGATGTGTTTGCATTTAAAAAGATCAACTTGTATAAAATATGATTTGATTTCATCCGAGTTTTGACCAGACATTGCCATATATTGGTGGATCTAATTAGATCTAATTGCATAAAAACATATAAAATCCTGGTGTTTTTTGGTTTGGGTTGAGATACACCACAGGTCAACGATACATTCACCAAACATATAATTTTCTAAAACAAAAAAATGTTTGGGTACGCTTCGAACCAGATAGGTGATATACATAACCCTAACAAGGAAATGTTTAGGAACATTTTAAAAAGTTTCTTATACTTTGCCTAAAAAACTTAGAATATTTTTGGTTAATTGAAAACATATATAGTTTTATATGGAACAGCATAAGCTATATATAATTTTATGATAAATTATACAGAAAAACAAATTTTGCATTGACCCTCATATAATTTTATATAATTATATCAACCGTACACCTTTTAATCCGAATCATGATTAAATTATATATAACTACATATGACTGCATTTAAAAAATTTAGAAAAGATCTCACGCGATGTATAATCATATATGATTTATTATGTTTGTATCAAGTTATATATTGTTATATATGTTTATTTTTACTCGGGTATATATTGTATCAAATAAAAATGTTTACTCGGGAACACTCTTTAATAATTTAATAAAGAAAAACTTTCAAATTTCCCTTCAAAACGATATGTATTTTGATGTCGTTTATGCATCGTCTATCGTTTTCGTTTTACGTCATTAGCCTCCTGGTAAAATGACTTGTAATCCGGTTTTACCAATATTTCACAATTTTCCTTATTTTTTAACAAAAAATCTTGTATTTTGCTCAAACGAGAACTACAGTTTTATTCGTAATTTTACAAATTTATTTTCGTAATTGTATTCTACCATTTTAAAAGGTTATTTTCCAAAAAAAACGAGGATTCTAGTTGATTTACAAAAAAACTGTTATTTTACAAAAATTATGTTATACGAAGATTTATGTTTAACAAAAAAAACATTTTTTTTGTAAATTTTCTATTAGAAAAAAAAGTTGACAAAATTTTGAAAAATTTATTACGAGGATTCTAGTTAATTCACAATAAAACAGTTATTTCACAACATATTTTTTCATGTAAGAAACCTGTTATATATACACTCAAAAAAAAAAAACTGTAATGTTAGCAAAAAAAGCTTGTAAACCTACAAGAAAATTTGCTGATTTTGAACCCACAATTTTTTTGCTAAACTTAGCAAAAATGTTTTGCCAATAATTAGTTAACTAAATTTTTTTTTTTTTGAACTTAGTTCATACACATCTGAGAACCCCATTGGGTTCGGACCCGATAGGTCCAGACCCCGATGGGCCTAGACCTAGTTGGGTTCCTTTAAAATCGTCATAGTTTTTAATCCAAAATTTGTGTCCGTTTCGCTCTACCTTGCTTAGTTTTTGAGATACGTGATTATAGGGGACCACTGGGGTCTTGAGAATTACAAAAATCGATAACTTCAAAAATATTACTCGGAGAACTTTTGACTATTTTGCGGTCTTGTTCTACGTGTTGAGAGCTACAAAAATGCTTTTGGACTTTTTGTTGTGTCGGCAATATTTACCGAGATATGAGCATTTTAAAATTTTCGGGAATGCTAACTTTTTCGGATCCAAAGTTAGGGCCCATTAGGGTCCACACATGTGAAGTGGACCGGCGATACTATGGAGATTCTAAGAACCAAAAATGGCCTCCATTTTGCTCTATCTGGCTTAGTTTCCGAGATAGCGCCATTTTAAGTTTTCTGAAAATAAAAAAAAATTTACCATTTATTTTGCTAATATTAGCAAAAAATCTTGTAAAAATGTTGTCAACTCAATTTCAAATTTAGCAAAAGAAATTAGTTCAAAGTTTGTTTAAAATTGCTAATGTGCTAAATGAAGATTACAAGAATTTTTTGCTAGCAGCTAATCTCAACTAAAAATTTGCTAAAAGTTAGCTAACTGGCGTTAGCAAAAAAAAATTAGTAAATCTACTAACGTATTTTTTTGAGTGTACATATACATGTAGTCAAAGAGTATCAATACTAAAGAGATCTGAACTCGCTCTTCTACTGTTAAAGCCGCTCTTAAATTCCCTTTACTAAGTCCGCCATCGAACTGGACGTTTGATCAAACCAAAAAAAATCCCTTAAGTTCGATATAAACAAAAAAAAAGTGTTGCATTTTGGCGATTTTCAGACTAAAGCTAGCGTTTTTTTTTTCATCTAGCTGTAAAAAAAGTTTTTTTTGTGGATTATCGGGAAATCCAATGACTTTTTATTTGCTGACAATTTGTTTTAAACACTTTTAAAGGTGTTTCCTAAATAATATTAACATAAAAATTATAAATTGATACATTTTTTTTAAATTTATTAATCGCTTTTTCGATATAAAAAGTTAGCATTATTTGTCAAACCAACAATGTTAATTTAACATTATCGTACTTTCCTCGTCTAACAGTTTTCGTACCTTCTGTTAAAAAGTTTCAAAATATTAAGAGCGGGAGACAAAGAGCTTGATGTAGTATGGCATCCCTATTAAACATATAATGAATTGTAAATTACTAGTTAATTTAAATAAAGAGTGAATCAGTCATTAACTGAGCAACTAAAGAATAACACATGGCGCAGCCGGTATAAATGGTTAAGACAAGAGCAACTGCGAAAAGGGAAGATATTGGTAAAGTTGAAGCTACAGTAAAGGAAGAACAAACGGATGAATCAAGTGGTAGTGATTGCGAATACGAGATGGCTACTGGTGGTAATGTATTTAACTCTATTGATGCTCGCAGGCCAGACCCATTGTGCTTTAATGGAAATATTTCGGAAAACTGGCGAGTTTTTAAACAAAACTTTGATGTTTATTAAGGGTGGGATAGTGTTGTGTGAGATTTTAAGCAGCAATATTTGGAAGCGCTAGAACCGCTCATTTTGTGAGGTTGGTAAAAAAAGTGTATGAGCCAAAAAATGGGGGAGGTCGGATAGGATCTAGGGGTCGCTCATCGGGGTCAAAGTTGGGCGTAGAGGGGAAAAAATCCACAAAAAGCCCCAAAACTCCCCTGGTTTTGCTCCTAGAGGGGTCAAATGTGAGACCGGCCCCCATTATTTTTTCCCCATGAACACTTTTGCCAAACATACCTAAGCCCTATCTCCAATTCCTAAGGGGGGTCCCATACAAAGGTTCAATTTTTAAAAAATCTTCCTTCTACCGCTCTAGCTGTCCTAAAAGTCACCCTAGAGGAATCAAATGTATGACCGACCCCCAATATTTTTTCAACCCCAACATTTTCTTAGAACATACCTACCCCCTATCTTCAATCCTTAGGGTGGTCCCCATACATTTTTTTTTATTTTTTCTTAAATTGTCATATTAAATCAGCTCCTACCGGTCCAATGGTGCCTCCTAGAGGGGTCATTATCAAGACCAACCCCCATTAATTTTTAGCCCCCAACACTTCTTTTGAACATACCAATTCCATATCTCCAATTCCTAAGGGGTCTCCCACACAAAACGACATTTTTGTAAATCTTGCTCCCATCGCTCTAACTATCGCAGGGGTGAGTGACCCTAGAGAAGTTAAATGTGTGACCGACCCCCAATATTTTTTCAGCCCCAACATTTTCCGCAAACAAACCTACCCTCTATTTTTAAGCCTTAAGGGTGTCCCCACACAATTTTTTATTTTTAAATTTTTTTTTATAAAATTTGCGCCTACCGCTCCCACTGTGCCTTTTAGGGGCGGGAAATGCAGACTGACCCCCATTAATTTTTGCCCCCTACATTTTTTCTGAACATACCTACGCCGTATTTTGTAGGGGTGCTCCCCTGGGGAAAACTAAGTGTTTGAAACCAAATTCGGCAAAACGTCTGGACCAGGAGTGCTAATGTTTGCGCGTTTTAAAGAGCAGTGGGAAAATATAAAAGACAAACCGTACAGTCTTGGCATATAAGATGAGGAAGTGGCAGGCAACATACCAGCTCAAGTCCAAACTGACATCAAGTTGTTTTGTTGGGCTCATATAAAAGAAAAGCAACCCAGAGACGACTACAAGGAGTTCCTTGAAATTGTTCTATTATACCTTGGGGAAAATATTCCTAATAAGCATTTTAGCCCACCAGGACCCATCAGTCATGCTCGATGGATGGCAAAAGGCATATATTGCCTAAAAATGTTTTTGTTTCGAAAATATATCGGTTTGGCCAAAAAAGATTTAAATGCACTTCTTGATGTGACCGTTTTCATCATAACAATTTACGTAAAAGCTTGGTTTAGCGCTACCAAAGCAATAGAAGCTCCAAATAATGATTTGAATTTTTTGAAAGCGGTTGCCAATTATGCTTCAATTGATAAGATTCTGTCGCAACGATTGGTCAAGAGATTCTGTGGACATCTCTGGTATCTCAGTGGCGAAGCTGTTGCTCTCACACTATTTGATCCGAATATCTCTTATGAAATAAAATGAAAAATGTCGAATGCAATTCGTATATTTGAAGAAGAGAAAGAGGAATTGGAGGAAGAGTTATCTGACTATGAGATGGACGAATCGTCTAACGAAGACAGCGAGGAAGAAGAAGACGATGATATCGGGGAAGAAGATGCCTCAGAGGATAGCGGCGACAGTGGCAACAAGGATTGTAATCCTCCAGTACATGTTGTTGGATTCGAAGGTGTGAAAAGAATTAACATGGCATCGAAACAAGTGAATCAAGAACTCATGAAAACTGATTTAAGCCACTACGTCACACCTGAGACTCCAAAATGTTTTGCACGCTTCGGAATAACAACAAATTTCATTGCTTCCGATCCAAATACTTGGGAAAATCGTCAGGACTACCAGCGAGCGCTGCAAATATTACGTAAATTACATGTTGTCAACGACGCTGCCGAAAGAGGCGTAAAATTAATAGAAGACTATAACAACGTGTTGTGCCGTAACGAGGAGGAAAAAATAGTTTTGCTTCAGGTCGTGGCCGAAAATCGGAAACAATATCCATCACACGATAAAAGTAAATTAATTTGATTTATAGTTACATATATTATTTATCATTTTTTATTATTTTCAAGTTAAAAAAAAAAAATATTTTTTTACGCTTAACAAAAGTTACTATTAAATTACAAATTAAAAACCTCGGATTTCTCGATAAAATAAATAAAAAAATTGTGGGGTAACACCTTGAAGATAGAGGGTAGGTATGTTTGAAGAAAATGTTTTGGCTAAGAAAATATATGGGCAGGTCATACATTTGACTTCTCTACATACATTACTAATTTAGTTTTCCCCAGGGGAGCACCCCTACAAAGTGGAAATACGGCGTAGGTATGTTCAGAAAAAATGTAGGGGGCAAAAATTAATGGGGGTCAGTCTGTATTTACCGTTCCTAAAAGGCAGAATGGGAGCGGTAGGCGCAAATTTTATAAAAAAAATTAAAAAATAAAAAAAATGTGTGGGGACACCCTTAAGGCTTTAAAATAGAGGGTAGGCTTGTTTGGGGAAAATGTTGGGGCTGAAAAAATATTGGGGGTCGGTCACACATTTAACTTCTCTAGGGTCACCCCTGCGATAGTTAGAGCGGTGAGAGCAATTTTTACAAAAATGTCATTTTGTGTGGGAGACCCCTTAGGAATTGGAGATATGGAATTGGTATGTTCAGAAGAAGTGTTGGGGGCTAAAAATTAATGGGGGTTGGTCTTGATAATGACCCCTCTAGGAGGCTCCATTGGACCGGTAGGAGCTGATTTAATATGACAATTTAAGAAAAAATAAAAAAAAATGTATGGGGACCACCATAAGGATTGAAGATAGGGGGTAGGTATGTTCTAAGAAAATGTTGGGGTTGAAAAAATATTGGGGGTCGGTCATACATTTGATTCCTCTAGGGTGACTTCTAGGACAGCTAGAGCGGTAGGAGCAAAATTTTTAAAAAATTTAACCTTTGTATGGGACCCCCCTTAGGGATTGGAGATAGGGCTTAGGTATGTTTGGCAAAAATGTTCAGGGGGAAAAAATAATGGGGGCCGGTCTCACATTTGACCCCTCTAGGAGCAAAAACAGGGGAGTTTTGAGCCTTTTTGTGGATTTTTTCCCCTCTACGCCCAACTTTGACCCCGATGAGCGACCCCTAGATCCTATCCGATCTGCCCCATTTTTTGGCCCATGCATTTTTTTTACGAACCTCACAAAATAAGCGGTTCTAGCGTGTCGAAATCGAAAACTCGTGCACTATCCCACCCCTAATGTTTATTCAATAGCTATTGATTTTGATGATCGAAAGGAATCACAAAAAATTTGAATTTTTCTCAACGCGTGTGGCCCGGAAGCAATTGAAATATATAATACACTTAGTTTAACTGATGAACTGAAAAAAAATTTTAAAACAGTGGTAGAAGCTTTTGAGAGTTATTGTACACCAAAGAAAAACACCCTTTGTTCCGAATAGGAACCACAGGACATAATATATATATATAAAGAAAAACGAAGTATATGAGGCATTTAGATTTAATTCAAGAAAACAGCAAGAGGGTGAGTCTTTTGATTCTTATTTCTTGGATTTAAGAAAACTAGTTAAAAGTTGTGGTTATAAAGACTCAGATCGTATGATGCGGGATAACATTGTTATTGGTACAAATTGTGGTAAATTAAGGAAAAATTACTAGAAACATCCGATTTAACATTAACCAAAACTATAGAGATTGCTCGTGCTTCAGAATTAGCAGACAAACACGCAAATGATATGCAAAAACAACATTTTATTTCAAATTCAGTGAATGTTGTTCAGTACAAAGCGAATAACGGAACAGAACAGAGAAAAAATATTTCTTCCAATAATAATTTTAACACAAAATCATTTAACAATATTGCAGCTAGGCAAACAAAAAATAACAACAAAAACAATTGTAAATTTTGCAAAGGAGTACACGAATATAAGAAATGTCCAGCATTTGGAAAAAAATTTAATAATTGTGGGAGACTCAATCACTTTAGTGTAGCTTGTTTTTCTCAGAAAGTTCGTGATATAAGAGAAGATGGTTTGGAAAGAGAAAATGATATGGATGGAAAAAGTGATGATTTTGTTTTACACAATATTAGTGTGCAATTACAATTCTGGCGTTGGCCTTGAATTTTGCTCGTTCCCATACATTTTGTATGTAGAACAAAATTCAAAGCCAACGCTAGCGTTTCAAAGCCAGAATAGAATCAATTCTATTTTCTTGGCTTTGCTCTCTCGTGAGTATTTTTTTCTTGCTTTGGCGTTGCCAGTCTTTTACAAAAAAAGGGTTGATTTTGTGATGTGTTTCATATCTTGTTTATGAAACACATCTGTGTATTGGAAAATTAGAAGAAAAGTACATATAAAAGAAAGTGAAAATATAATTTACCGCCAATTATTATAAAAAAAAAACAAGTATCAAAAAAATATCAATAACAAAACCAAAGGAGTTTTATGTTTCACCGAAAAAGAATAATTTTCAGGAAAAATTTATTTTTCTTCCACCAAATAATTATATTTCTGTTCTTCTTTGTGTGTGTGTGTATACAAACAAACGCCAGAACAAAATTCAAAGCCAAAGCCTTTGTTTAAATCAAACGCCCTCTCTTTACACAAAATTCAAAGTCAACGCCAGAATTGTAATTGCACACTTAGTACAAACAGCATTAGAAAGAGATGGTATGAAAAAATTCGTGTCAATAATTGTTTAATTAATTTTAAATTGGATACTGGGGCAGATGTAAATGTTTTGCCATTAAGATTTTTGAAATATATAAGAAATGTTCGTTTAGAGAAAAATGCAATGCCTCCGAAAAGCTATAGTGGTACGGATTTAAATTTTAAAGGAATTTTGACTTGCGTGGTAATGTGTAGAAATGAGATTACTACATTTAAATTTTACGTAGTAGATACTCCCTTTGAACCGTTGTTGGGATTAGAGGCTTGTGAGAAATTAGAATTGATTCAAAGAATTCATACAGTACAACAATCGGAAAAAGAAATTTTTATAAAAGGTAATATGGATGTTTTTGAAGGCTTGGGTTGCTTTATTGAAAATCTAGACATAAAAGTTAAAGCTGACTCCATTCCAGTTGTTAATCCAGCAAGAAGAATTCCCCTATCATTAGGTAGTCGCGTTAAGGATGAGTTAGAGAAAATGATTGAAAAGGGTATTATTGAAAGAGTAGATGGGCCGGTGGAAAGAGCTTCAAACTTGGTTATAGTTGAGAAAAAATCCGGTCAGCTTCGTTTATGCATTGACCCACAAGATTTAAACGCTGACATACTGTTGGAAAATCACACAATACCTTCTTTTGAATCAATTGCAGCACGGATTGCTACACTCAAAAAAAAAAACTTGTAAAGTTACCAATAAATCTCGTGATTTTACGAGGCTATTCTCGTAAAATATGACGTAGGTAAAATTCTCGTAAAATTACGAGGATTTCCTCGTAATTTTGAATGCACCAAAAATTGGTAAAATAACCAATTTTATTGGTAAAAATATTGTTTTAAAACCGGAAAAACACAAAAAAAAATGGTAAACTTACAAGAAAAAATGGTAAATATATTTAAAAAAATGGTAAATTTACAAACCAAAATGGTAAATTTACAAAAAAAAAATTTTTGTTAACAACATAAATCCTCGTAATAAAATCATTTTTTGTAAAATGACTGTTTTTTTTTGTAAATTAACTACTCCTCCTTAAAATATTCCTCGTAATAAATTTTTCAAAATTTTGTCAACTTTTTTTTAAAATATTTTTCAATAAAAAAAAAAAAATACAAAAAAAAAAAGTTTTTTTGTTAAAAAACATAAATCGTCGTATAACGTAATTTTTGTAAAATAAAGTTTTTTTTGTAATTCAACTAGAATCCTCGTAATAAAAACTTTGTTGTAAAATTACAGTTTTTTTTTGTAAAATAACCTTTCAAAATGGTAGAATACAATTACGAAAATAAACTTGTAAAATTACCAATAAAACTATAGTTCTCGTTTGAGCAAAGTACAAGATTTTTTGTTAAAAAACAAGGAAAATTGTTAAATATTGGTAGAACGGGATTACAAGGCATTTTACCAGGCGTTTTACCAGTTTATTTTTTTGAGTGTAACAAAAGGTACTTCACGGTTTTGGACCTTAAAGAAGGATTTTGGCAAGTTGGACTGAGCCCTAAGGCCAGTGAACTTTGTGTGTTTAATACACCATTTGGGTGTTACCGATTTAAACGTCTGCCATATGGAATTAAAATTGGCCCTGAAGTGTTCCAAAAATACAATGAACGAAATTTTGAGGACATTTCAAACGTAGCTGCCGAGCATGACACAATTTTGCAAAAAGTACTAGAGCGCGCACGTAAGTTAAATATAAAATTTAACATCGATAAAATTCAATATAAGGTAACACAAGTTAAATATTTAGGTAAAATAATATCATATGAAGGCATAAGATGCGACCCAGACCGAGTAAATGCTATAACAAAAATAGACAAACCAAAAACTAAAAAAGAAACACACCCACTCTTGCAAACACACCCACTCTTGCAATTTTTGATGAAACGAAAGAAATTACTATTGAAACCGATGCTTCTAAATTTGGAATCGGGTGCTGTTTAATGCAAAATGGAAAACCTGTCTCGTTTGCATCAAGAAGTCTAACCGATGCAGAAGTAAATTACGCGCAAATAGAAAAAGAGTTTCTAGCAATTGTTTTTGCGTGTCGTAAGTTCCACTACTACATATACGGTCGTGAGGTAACTATAAGAACCGATCCTTTGATAGAAATAATGAAAAAAAAAGTTTTGCAACATACCTTCGGCTAGACTTCAAAGAATGAAATTGTCGTTATTAAAATATAGTTTAAAATTGGTTTACATTCCTGGTAAATACTATATGTTGCAGACTTGCTTTCACGCTATTTTAATAAAGACGACAAATCAGCTGAAATAGAAGATTTAAACGAATTTGTGCATACCATAAACATTACAGATGATAGACTTGAAAACATAAAAAAGGCATTAGATAACGATAAATGTCTAGTTGAACTAAAACATATGGTATTGAATGGGTGGCCAAAAAATATTTGTACTATTCAGGATGATTTAAGATTTTATTGGAAAAATCGAAACAACATATTTGTAGATAATGATTTATTGTTTTTAAATAACAGAATAATTGTGCCACAAGAACTGCGACAAGATGTTTTAAACCAATTGCACTCCGCTCACTTAGGTGTTGAAAAAACCAAAAAAAGGACTCGGAATATAGTATATTGGCCTCATATAGATGCTGAAATCGAAATTATAATTTCAAAATGTCTGACCTGTCAGAAAAATCGTAATTCTAATACTAAAGAGCTAATGATTTCTCATGAAGTTCCGCCATTACCATTTTGCAAAATTGGAATGGATATATGTGAGTACTCTTCAAAATCATACCTTATTGTATCAGACTATTATTCTAGATTTTTAGATATTATTCCCATTTCCTCAAAAACTGCAAAGGAGTGTATTAAACATTTAAAAATATGCTTTTCCAATCATGGTATTCCAGTAGAAATTATCTCCGACAATATGCCTTTCAACTCACATGAATTTAAAAATTTTTGTAATCAAATTGGTACAAGACTTACTACTACGAGTCCTGGATATTCTCAAGCAAATGGTTTCGCAGAAAGATTCGTAGGTATTGCAAAAAACCTCATCAAAAAAACATCTGAAAGCAATGATGATCTATGGCTTGGTCTTCTTGAATATAGAAACACACCACTTAAAGAGTTAAATGCTTCACCAGCAGAGCTTCTCATGAGTAGGAAAACTCGTACTTTACTACCAACTGAAACCGAATTGCTTCAACCGAAGGTGATTCCCAATATTTCTAAGAACATAATAAAAAAGCAGTTGAAATCTAAAAAATATTATGATAAATCGGCAAAATTTAAAGAGAATTTCGCAAAAGGATGGCATCCCTATTAAACATATAATGAATTGTCAATTACTAGTTAATTTAAATAAAGAGTGAATCAGTCATTAAATGAGCAACTAAAGAATAACACAAAACCATTGTACCATTTTTTTTTTATTTCCCGATTTTAAAACAATATTTTTACCATTAAAATTGGTTATTTTACCAATTTTTGGCGCATTCAAAATTACGAGGAAATCCTCGTAATTTTACGAGAATTTTACCTACCTTCTATTTTACGAAAATCGTAAAATCACGAGATTTTTTGGTAACTTTACAAGGTTTTTTTTTTGAGAGTATTACTAGAGTGGAGGGTACACTCAAAAAAACTGTAATGTTAGCAAAAAAAGCTTGTAAACCTACAAGAAAATTTGCTGATTTTGAACCCATAATTTTTTTGGTAAAGTAAGCAAAAATGTTTAGACCTAGTTGGGTTCCTTAACAATCTTCATAGTTTTTGATCCAAAATTTGTGTCCGTTTCGCTCTACCCTTGCTTAGTTTTTGAGATACGTGATTTTAGGGGACCACTAGGGTTTTGAGAATTAAAAAACTCGATAACTTCAAAAATACTATTCGGAGAGCTTTTGGTTATTTTTCAATCTTGTTCTACGTGCTCAGAGCTACAAAAATGCTATTAGACTTTTTGTTGTGTCGGCAATATTTACCGAGATATGACTATTTTAAAATTTTCGGGAATGCTAACTTTTTTGGATCCAAAGTTAGGATCCATTAGGGTCCACACATGTGAAGAGGACCGGCGATACTATGGTGAGCCCGAGAACCAAAAATGGCCTCCATTTTGCTCTATCTGGCTTAGTTTCCGAGATAGCGCCATTTTAAGCTTTCTTAAAAAAAAAATTACAATTTTTTTTTGCAAATATTAGCAAAAAAGCTTGTAAAAATTTGGTCAACTCAATTTTAAATTTAGCAAATAAAATTAGTTCAAATTTTGTTTAAAATTGCTAATGCGCTAAATGAAGTTTACAAGATATTTTTGCTAACATGCTAATCTCAACTAAAAATTTGCTAAAAGTTAGCTAACTAGCATTAGCAAAAAAAAATTATTAAATCTACTAATGTATTGTTTTGAGTGTATAAAAATTATTTAAAAAAAAAACAAAATTGGCCGAATTTTTGATAAATTGACTTTTTTATAAAACGGAAAATTTCAGAACAAGTAAAAAAAAAAAAATAATCGATAGCCCATACAAAACTATACAAGAATGTAAATTTTTGAAATTGTGGTGCATTCCGTTTTAATTTGATAAATATTTAAACAAGGCAACTCGACACAAATTTTACCATTTTTTGTAAAATTGCAAATCCAAAAACGTACTTTTCTTAGTTCCATATAGGGCTATGCATACATGGATAGCCTATATGGAACTATATGTATGGATAGCCCTATATGGAACTAAGAAAAGTGCGTTTTTGGATTTGCAATTTTACAAAAAATGGTAAAATTTGTGTTGAGTTGTATCCGAATTATTCGGTATACATATTTTTTTTCGCTGGACATTTGGTGTGGAATGCCTTCTATGCGAAAAGCGTTAAGGTTTCTGGTAGGACACGATACCCTAGATACATTTTCAACTGCGGGTAGTCAAAAGGGATTTTTTAACGATATCAACGTATGTATATAAGTTTCCGGCGTACAGAAGATTTAAAGTGTCAAAACTTTAAATTTACTTCAATATATCTCCGCTAGGTGGCGCAGTAGACCAGTGTAATTTTGTTCATGTTTCTATAAAGCTTTTTATAAATAAAAAATTGGTAATGAATGGATTAATTAGCTTTATGTTTATGTAACACAAACACTATGAAAAACTTAATAATCCAGATATTTCATCCTGTGCTGCTAAATAAACATAAGCATGATTTTGCATGCAACTAAAATTATACAATTTAAAATTTTCATACGTACAAAGACATAGTTTTGTACATCAAAAGGATATGCTTTCACTATGAATGCGGTACGAAATTATGTATCATGTCTGCCAAAAACATATATAGAATCAAGCACCACCCCTCTAGGCAGGCATGATTGTGGTTAAAGAATTGTTCATTTTTATGGAACCGCTTGACTTACATTTTGCCATTCCATACAAAAAATATATTAAAGAAGAAAATGTGACGTTAATTTACGCACGAACACGAAAAATAAGAAAACTTTTTTTTTATTCATTTCTTTTTTTATTCCTAGTTAATGTTGTATGTGGCACGAAAGGACTGAAAATAAATTTGCAAAACAATTTTGTAACAAATAGAATTTTAATGTGTCATGCATATAAAATAAGTTTATAATTTTATTTACTACTTCGTCTACTTTTAACATACAGAAATATATTGCTGAAAAGTATAAGGAAATTTAAATAAGTGAGATAAAATAAATGTACGGCCCACTGTTGCGTCAGGATTAATTTGAATAAAATGTATGATTTCTTGAAATCTGAAAACTGATTCGGTTTTAAGAAAGTAAAGACACACCGAATTACCAATTTTAGAAATCTTAAGAATTTTTTATCTACCAAGCAGACTCATATAGGCCACTGTGATAGAATTACATCCTCTTCGAAACTCTGGTTTTAAGTGACTGGCGTTGAAAACCAGAAATCAAATCCAGCAGGCCAACATACAGACTTGTAAGCCTATGTTCTGGGTCTGAAACTTCATTTATATTTGTTGGTCAGAACCTGTGTTATCAAACATCTGGACCATCTGTTTAAGAGATACGCAGCAGTTAAGATTAAATAGAACTCTGAACAGTTATGAACACAACTGTCTTGACAGATTAGGTTAAGTTGTAAGTAGCTGCTAACATTTTATGTCAGCACACGTAGACTTTGAATTCCATTGTGGTACCACTGGACTTTAATGGACTCCTCCACCAGTCCCTTCCGATAAACCAATCTGAACTTCTTATAAAGCTCCTAAGATATTGAATTTTTACATCCGACTAATCAGAAAGATCGCACAGCTCCCTAGATCCCAGTGAAGCAAATCTCTGACCAGAAATTGCCGGGCAATGGCAAAAAAAGTGTTCGAAAGTTTCCAACTCCTCCTCATTCATCCAACTCCGACAAAAGTCATTTGACGGTACACTTAACTGCTCTGCATGCTTTCCTATAACACAGTCTCCGGTAATTACAGCAACCACTGTCGAAATCTCTGTTCTTTGGAAGCGACATCAACTCAGTTGTCTGCTTCTGATTAAGGAAGGTCAAATCTACCGTGTAGTCTCACACGTCCATCCGTGTGCCCATATCTGATTAGTCTCCGTCGCGGAACTAAGAATTAGATTTTGCTTGCAAGTTCCTGGAGGCATACCAACACATTCCAATTCTGTTAGAACTTGTAACATTGCATTTCACTGGAATGTCTTTGTGCCCTGAGACCCACAAAAGTCGTATGTCAAACTGCTTGGCCATATATTTTAAAGATGTGCGGCAGTTAAGGGCAGGTACTTGACCGCGGCTTGTGTGTTAAAATAGATGTCGACAAGACATTGCAACCCAACCAGTCAGCCACTTCCTTCAGCATATCTGCATGCAATGATCTGGCAATTTCGAGCCAGGCTCAACCCAAGGTCTTCCGAATAGACTCCAAAGCCCATGTGTTCGTGAAGCTTCGATACATCTGTCTAAAAATTTATGGAGCTCCACTTCCCGGGCTCATGCAGGAAGCACAGTCCACATTTTGTGGTATTGTTATCTTCTTCAAAATCGCGCTATGGTTACAAGCACTGCTCCTCCATTGCGGTGTGCTATTCAGTTAAAGAGGTGACGAAGCCGCATCCTGCCAACCCAATATGCCCAATGGTATCAGGTGAAGGAAGATTTACATTGCAGCCGTAGGTGTAGTACGAAGAGCACTAGTTATGCACACCGACACCATTCTCTGTACCTTCGTAATAAAGACACAGCTCCGTTTTATCTCCAAAGCAGGCCAGCTGAAAATGATTCTATACAGCAGAATTGGACGCACAGCTGCTGTATAAATCCAATGAACGACTTGTAGGTTAAAGCCCCATCGTTGTTCAATGGCTTTTTTACAGAATTATAAAGCAATCGTTGCTTTTCTAACCCGTTTCTCAGTATTACGCTTGGAATTCAACTTCCTATCTAGAAATACTCCAAGATGCTTAGCTCCACTTGGATTAACTCACAGGCAACAGTTTCTTGCCTATTTAAACAGATATGTCAGAGAACCCTAAGGAAAATCCCCCAATGTTGTTGCTTTACCGCCATCGCGACATCGTCAGCATATGCGACAACATGACAACCACGTGACGAAAAACCCCTCTCTATCATGAAGAGCTTTTTCCGTTGCTGTATGCATGTTGCCTTGTCGAAAGCCACCTCGGGTCAAGCACTCTACGAAAATATGAGACTTTCATTCGTTCCATTGACTTTAACAGAAAAGGAGACAGACTTATTGGTCTGAAATCCTTCGGAACTGTGTGTGAATTTGTCCAAGCCTTCTGGATAAAGACGACTAGGTATCCCTTTATTTTAAATGAATTTACAACCAGTTTATGCATGCTGTGCAGAGGTAATTCAGACAAGAGGCTTTATAGTCCGACATTTTCTGCATCTTAGCCGGAATTATACCATCAGGTCCAGGGAATTTATAGGGCCTGAAGCTTAGATTAATGTGTGCATATTTTTTTCCAAAAATTGGTCGTCAGAATGTTACAAAGCTTGAAACGGCTTAATGGAATTGCCCAGGAAAATGAGTGTTTAGAAGGAGATCCAGCGACTCGTCAATGGATGTAGACCACACCCCATTAGGATGCAGAATTTTTCGTAGCCTGGACAACCCACAAACGTCTTCTATGTTTCCACAGAAGTTTTTACCATGGTCAACTGTTTTACTATGGTTTGACCAAGTGTTTCTATGTTCGATTAACTTATATTCCTTCCGTGCTCATAGGTTTTCATGTGTCCCGAAGGTATTCTACAGCATGGTTTAGATCCAGTAAATAGACGACATGTGCCATGAGTGCGCAAACAGTCAGCACGGTATTTCCCCACCAAATTATCCATTGTCTCTTTATTTTGAAGAATTTCAGAGGGTGCTGATATTTTTCGTATATCGTCTTTAGTACAATGTCTGTTATAGGTCCATTCATATTTTTTACTTTGAGCCAATATTCCGGGCATGCATCCTACTAATGCAGTGCATCGTGTTGGTATTAGGAAAATAGGTTATGAGAACAATAAAAAGGGAGAGGTGTTTATAGACATTTAATTCAAATTTTTCCAGATCGCAACTGACTAGGAAGGCTTCTGCGGGAGTGAATTCCAGATACGACTAGTTCTAGAGAGAAACGAATTCTCTCAGTAATGCGTTGTGCTATTCGTTGGACTGTCGACAACAAACGGATGTGATCTACTGGATTGACGAGTTTGTGAACATTCACCCATGTCTCGGCAATAAGTTCACTTATCTTACCATAGCATTTACCATGGTAGCATCGGTAAAACAATGATGCACAACCCACGTTCCAACGATAAGTTAGGTTGTTAGGTTGTAAGTGGCTGCTGACGTTTTACGTCAACACACGTAGACTCTGATTTCCATTGTGATACCACGGGACCGTAATAGGTTTCCCTACTAGTCCCTGTCGTTAAACCAGTTTGAGCTTCTTATGAAACTCCTTAGATATTGAATTTTGACATCCGACAAATCAGAAAGATTGTATATCTCCCTAGATCCCAGTGAAGCAAGTCTCTGACCAGAAAGTGCCGGGAAATGGCAAATAAAGTGTCCGATAGTTTCCAACTCCTCTTCATCCATGCAACTCCGGCAAAAGTCATTCGACGGCACATTTAACCCCTCTGCGTGCTTCCCTATAAGACAGTGTCCGGTTATTATAGAAACCACCTTCGAAATCTCTCCTCTTGGAAGCGATATCAGTTCACTTGTGCGCCCCTGATTCAGAGAAAAGGCCAAATCAGTTGTGTTGTCTCACACGGCCATTCATTTGCCCATCTTTGATTAGTCTCCGTCGCGGAACAAAGCTGTAGGTTTTGCTTGCAAGTTTCTAGAGGCATACCAAAATATTCCAATTCTGATGGAACCTGTAAGGTAGTTCCTAGTCTTGCAAGCTCATCGGCTTTGCAATTCCCTGGAATGTCCCTGTGCCCTGGGACCCATATGAGTCGTATGTTAAACTGCTTGGCCATCTCATTTAAATACGTGCGGCAGTTAAGGGCAGATATTGTTTTCAGAAACATTGAATTCAGGGCCTTGACCGCGGCTTGACTGTCAGAATAGATGTTGACTGCGGTTGTAGACAAGACATTGCAGCTCAACCAGTCAGCCACTTCCTTTATTGCCAGCATCTCTGCCTGGTAGACACTGCAATGATCTGTCAATCTTCGAGACAGGCTCAATCACAGGCTTCTCCCGAATAGACTCCAAAGCTTACTTATTCGTGCAGCCTCGTTCCATCTGAGCCTCGATCCATCTCCACTTCCCGGAATGACTCCCTGGATGGTATCATAGTGGTAAAATGGCACTACAAAAGGCTCAACGCAATCCTTTATGCCCCTTTCAAAAACTTCAAAATAGACTTTGAAGCCCCTGCCCTGATATAGGAGTTGTACTCCTATTTCGGTCGGAATAGGAGGTATAAATTGTAATTAGGTCACATGAAGTGGATTAAAGGTTTAGTTATGCACCCGTAACCGTAACCTAGCGTAGCGTAGGGAGGGTTTCGTTATATAAGAACAAATGAGAGCAATTATTCTTCTTTGCAGACGGTTATGTGCTTTTCTATTTTATTTTGATCGTAATGCTACGTTAGGGGACAGTTACAGGTAGATAACCCATCCTTAATTCTTGCACCGTTTTAAGAAACCAAAGCACTTAAATGCTTCTTTCGACACTTGAAAAACATGTTGGTTCCAGTGAACATCACATTTTATTTTCATGCCCAGAACATCAAAAGTATCTGATTCCTCAATAGTCATACCGCCCATGGAAACAGATGACATTGATTCCACAGATCGTCTGTGGGTCAACATGCATCATTATTTATTACGAGCATTAAAATCTACCCTATTCGCCAGATCTACTTGGAGATCGTAGAAACCCAATAGGCAACGTCCTCGAGCCATGCTCTGTGACGGCGAGGTGACATGTCAGAGTCACTGCTGACATCCACAAGACATCTCTATGTTGAGGACAGTTTCATATACATTTTTAAAATGTCCTCACTCAAAGTCACCAGTAGTTAAGGCATGCTAACCTTCTGGGGACATGTCACCTACGACTTCTTTGGGGAAATTTCTGACATAGGTCATACGAAAATACAAAAAATTTTCGTATTTCCTTTAGTTTATATATTATCTTTCTCATATTTAGAAAAAACTTTTCGCCTTTTTTAATCCCAACTGGATTTGAACCTGGAACCTCCAGTTTATTAGTCCCACACCTAACCACTTGTTCCAAACTTTATTTTGAAAATTGTTTGTCTATTTATTACTTTTATTCTACTTGTTAGATTTTGATTTTATTTTGAATTAATCGATAATATTGCCATCTTTTTCTCGGAAATTGAAGAGTTGCCCAGATTTCTGAAGACATTTCCTTTTCGACGCCTTAGAGGAATTGTCCATACTCTTAAAGCAAACATTCAGTGCTGACAATGTTAGGACATGTCATCAAGGATTACCTATGATTTTTCAGAACCTGAAGACATTTCCCCAATGAATCACTATGTAATTTTCCTCAGTGACACATTTTCCAACTGGGAAGCTCATGATTAAATGTGTCATTCATATTATGTCTCATGACCTGAACCTCATCAAGGCGTGGCCGATGCTCAAAAAAAAAAAAAAAATTACAAATTTTGCTGACATCTGCATAAGAGTAAATAGGGTTAAACGCTTGACTAAGAAGATACTTAAGAAAAATTAGGAAAAGTGCAGGAGAAAGAACGGAACCTTGTTGTACCCCTGAATTAAGTTGAAACTCGTTGGAAGAAACCCCATCTATAACAACACGTATAGGCGGTTTCAGAGAAAACTCGATGTAAATCGAGAGAAATCAGTAACTGAAGGAAAATATTTTTCATTCTCGTATGAATATCCGACATCGTCCTAAAGCACGGTGCCCTGGATAGGATTTAAATAAAATTTTGGTGTTACTCCAATTTTTAATTTTTATAATAATTTTTTATCGTTATTTTTAATTAATTTCTATAACCACGCCCCCGCCCCCACTGGGGCCTAAAAAAAATATAATATTCTAACCCACTTGGTCCTGATACCATTGGACATAATGGGTAGGCAGCATGCGGCTGCGTCGGCAATTCGACTTAATAGCACGCTGCAATGGAGGAGCAGCGATTGTGGCCATAGCGCGATCTTGAAGAAGATACCAATACCACAAAATGTGGACTGTGCTCCCTCTTTGAGCCTCTTTGAGCGCCACTTTACCACTATGATACCATCCAGGGAGTCTTGGATGGGGGACATTCCGGGTAGTGGAGCCATCATAAATTTTTACACAGATGGATCGAGGCTGCACGAACAAGTGGGCTTTGGAGTCTATTCGGAAGAGCCTGGCTCGAAGATTGCCAGATCATTGCAGTGTTTACCAGGCTGAGATTCTGGCAATAAAGCAATAAAGGAATACTGACAGTCAAGCCGCGGTCAAGTCCCTCGATTCAATGTTTCTGAAAACAAGATCTGCCCTTAACTGCCGCACGTCTTTTAATGAGATGGCCAAGCAGTTTAACATACGACTCATATTGGTCCCAGGGCACAGAGACATTCCAGGGAATTGCAAAGCCGATGTGCTTGCAAGACTAGGAACTACCTTACTGGTTCCGACAGAATTGGAATGTGTTTGCATGCCTCTAGAAACTTGGAAGCAAAACCTACGGCTTTGTTCCGCGACGGAGACTAATCAAAGATGGGCAAATGGATTGACGTGTAAGACAACACGACTGATTTGGCCTTCTCTTAATCAGGGGCGCACAAATGAGCTGATAAGAGGAGAGATTTCGGCGGTGGTTTCTATAATTACCGGACACTTTCTTATAGGGAAGCACGCAGAGCGGTTAAATGTGCCATCGAATGACTTTTGCCGAAGTTGCATGGATGAAGAGGAGTTGGAAACTATCGAACACTTTATTTGCCATTACCCATCACTTTCTGGTCAGAGACTTGCTTTACTGGGATCTAAGGAGCTGTACGCTCTTTCTGATTTGTCGGATGTCAAAATTCAATATCTAAGGAGTTTCATAAAAAGCTCAAACTGATTTAACAACAGGGACTAGTAGGCAAACCTATTACGGTCCCGTGGTATTACAATGGACCTCAGAGTTTACGTATGTTGACGTAAAACGTCAGCAGCCACTTACAACCTTACCTAACCTAACCCCCTTAGTCCATGCGCAGGTCTATGAACATAATATGGCATACAAATGTTACATTTGCTGAGCAAAAATTAAAAAAAAAAATCGTAAAAATATCGTATTTTTCAGGGGTCGTGTTAGTTCTTCAAGGAGGAACTTTTTCCCCCTGGTCCGATTTTGTCCATCTTCGAACTTAACCTTACCAGTAACATAGGAGATATTCTTGCCCACTGCATCGTTATTTCTACAGACGGCCGGACATCGCTGGAATGTCTTAGATTCTATCATGGATCAATATTATATATACTTTGTGGGGTCCCCGACCGATATTTCGATGTGTTACACACGGCAAAGTGAGTATACCCCCATACTGTGGTTGGAGGATATAAAAATTATATAATTACGCGATATCTCGCGAAATTTAACACCTACAACTTTGATGACAACAGCTGTGTGAACTTTAATCAAGCACAAGTAAAACTGCATACCATGTTTTTACAAAATTTTAAAGATACCAATCTAAAGTTAAAAAACAAAAACAGCAAAAAATTAATTTCGCGATTTCGGGAACTAAAGAAGATAGGATTTTGATGTTTACTGTTTTGTGACCTTTGTAGAACTCGAACTGCGCTTACACTTTTCGTCGACACTAAAGTTCAACCTAAACAACGCTGAGGCTCACCGTGCATGAAAGTTGCCAACTAAGCAGATATAAAATTTTAATTTAATATACTGCCATTCTGAAGACTTTTCCTTATTCATGTCGTATAGGATTTGTACACACTCTTAAAATAAATATTCATTGATGACAATGTTAGGACATGTCATCAAGAACTTTCTATGATTTGTCAGAACCTGAAGACATTTTCTCAATAAACCACTCACAATCAGTGAGGAAGTTTACATCATCAATAACACATTTTCTAACTGTGAAGCTTCAGAACAGATTTAATACTATGTTTAGACCAAAAAAAAACTAACTTGTTTACACCGAATAAAAAGAGTTTTTATTTGTCAAACACACTTTATTAAAAAAATTAAATTACACATTTATTAACTTTTTTAAAAGATTTGAATATTAATTTCACAAAAAAGAAATATTTTATTTTGACATTCGTTTTTACCAAAAGAAAATTGAAAAAACATTCACACTGAATTAATAGTAGCATAGACCACAACCTAAATTATAGTTTTTGTTCAGTTTTAGTTGGCAATGCAGCTTTTAAATTGTATGGAAAATACATGTAGTTTTTGCCAAAAACCAAAAAAATATTCAAAAACAAGTTGTTTTCGTTGGTGTAAATACCGTATAAGTCTCTAGCGCGTATGTGGGAAATGTATTCCATTTTCGTTCGGATATAGGAGGCATAGGTAGTTCAAAGATCTGAGATAAAGTCATTCTTACATTGTTTTAAGAAGTCAGCAACTTGAAAACTTCTTTCGATTTTTAAAAATGTGTTTCGTTTATCTAAAATCACTCTTAGTTTTCATGCCTTGAACGGCAACAGTTTCGACTCTCACCAAATTGATGCAGTATGGACCAAGCAGTTTCGATACCATCCTTGTAGCTACCTTATAAATTTGAATAAGCTATGAGCATAGTGTTAGTTTAGCCTAACTACTATTTCAACAACATGGTAAATATTTTACAAAAAATGTATTCATAAACACTTTGGTATTTTATTTTCATCAGAGTACATTTGTTTATAGTCCTTTATTTTGGGATTACCACAAACTAGATATGGAATTCGTTAATGTGCTAGAAATTGAATGCGTATGATTGCAGAAGCCAAAAAAAAGGTTTGCTTGTTTTTTATCCTAGTTTTTTTTGCAAAAAAGTAACAAGTTTGAAAATAAAGTTGAATTGAGTTTTTTTTTTTCTAACTTGAATCAAATTTTTTTTTGTTTTTTAAAGCAGACAAACCAACATCCTTTCTGATGAAGATTTTTTTTTCTACACAATACAAGGTTTGATAAGTTGTGTTAACACTTTGAGATTAACTTTCGATTTGTCTAAAAAAAGCTAGTCTGGTCGATTGGAAGCAGAATAACAAAAGTTTGTTTTTTGTAGAATTTCCAATATTTTTTGTTTGCAGTAAAAGTTAAATTGAAAAAGTTTAAAGTGGATATTTTTTTGAAGTATGTTTATATAAAAAACAAAAACTCAACTACAAGCAAGAATCTTTTCTTGTATAGAGAGGTCATTTTATGAAACGTCAAATGTTTGATATAACTGTCAATATATTTAGTATTAAATACATATAAATTGCTAAGATGTCACTGAGCGTCTGAAAGAAAACCAAAGGAATTTAGATTGTAAAACAATGGGGGATAACGTTTCAATAGTCTCCACTTTTTAATTAATACAGTTGAAACAAAAAGCATTTGACGGAACTGACAAGTATCACTTTCTTGTGGCGCAGTCAGTGTTGCCAGAACTTTGTAATCAAAAACGGCTAAATCCTTTTGAAAAAATGGCTAAAAAACGGCTAAAAATGGCAAAAAAAAACGGCTAAAATATATATTTTACTTTTTAAGAAAAACTAAGGTAAATTCATATTTTGTGCCGATTTTGATACATATATTAAAATAAGGAGATTTTTTGGTACTGTTTTGCCATATTTTAGATAAAATGAAGAGAGTTCAAAGCACTTTTTAATGATTTAAATATTTTATATTAATTTTTTTTATAAAAATATATATAAAAATTTTAATGTATTTAAGTAAAAAATCTTTTTAAGTTATTTTGGCTTAAAAAAGCTTTTTCAACACGTGAATTCGAGGTGACACTTTTTACCCGTGGGACCGTTTTCGCTGAAACCTGATCAGAAGAAATTCAAAAATATATATGCCAAGATTCAGCAATCAGCCTTCAAGTTGAGTTTTGGACGTTAGCGTATTTTTAAAAGACAGAGAAACGGACATCACTTGATCGTCTAAAATTTAGTATAATGTTTATGGTATGAATATGACAAAAATATACGTGATTTTATTCTAGACTAGTGTTAATAAAAATTAAATATATGAAAAACAATTACCTACTAACAAAATTAACCAACATTTACAATCCTTCTGATGATAACACATAACTAAAATGCTTGAAACCGGAATGACAATTTCAGAAATGTCTATAATTTTTAGAAATTTAATTTTCTCCTGCATTTTTAAACTTAAACCTTTATAACAAATAGTATTAGAGTCTGTGATCGTTCTGTACAAACTTAAAAACCAATAAATTCTCTATTTTAGTATAAAAAACACACTAAAAATTACTTTTTAACCGAAAACTCAAAAATGGCTAAAAAACTGCTAAAATAGTTTCGAAAATGGCTAAAAAAACGGCTAAGAGCTAAATGCCTTTTTCTCCGGCTAAACGAGTTCAAAAGGAGCTAAATTTAGCCGGAAAATGGCTGAATTGGCAACACTGGGCGCAGTGTCATTTTAGCACCTGCATATCCGCTAAAATACCCCCTCTGAAGAGTTGAATTGGAAGCTACCGATTTATTCACTCTGACGAGGGAAGTATCTCAACCCCTATAAACCGATTTGTCTGAAAATTAAAATATATATAAAAGAGACGATTTTAAGGTTGGGGTGTCTCGGCTTTTCGGCCATATCAGTGTTTAAAAATTTCGTTGTCCCCTTATGAAACAACGTGGACCTTCGGGAAAATTTCGATAACTCCCGAACTAACAAGAATATCGTCTAGACAAAAAAACGTGCCAATTTAAATTTAATAAAGATTTTTTCTTATTCATATGGATATCGTAGGTCTATGTCTTCATATAAATACCCCCCCCCCCCCCCCGCAAATTTACACATTTTCATGCAAACAATATTTAAAGAAGACGAATTTTTGACACGGATTGATAGATTGGATAGACATTAAAAAACTTTTCTTCACATATGTAAACATCATATAGTTTCTTAGAAAGAAATGGCTGAAAAATCAAAAAAACGGTTTTTTCGCCATTTTTTTACTCATGTTTTGAACCCCTAAATCCCCGATATGGCCGATAAGCCGAGACACCCCAACCTTAGAATTGTCTATATTACATATATTTCAAATTTCATGCAAATCAGTTCATAAGTGTTGAGATACTTCCCTTGTGAGTTCCGTTGTGACAATTGAAAGTAACTGCAACCTTTTTGTGTGCCTAAGATTTGGAGAATGTCAGATCTTATATTCTTAAGGTTTCATCCATTATTTATTTCATTTAAAAATTCGCGATAGTATTTTTAAATTTCTTATTCTGAAAAGTTATTTCTTTGCAGATAGCTCAAATTGAATATAGTTTAACGATAAATTTTAATTTTCATGCAAATCAATCCATAAGGGTTAAGATACTTCCCAAACAAAATTCATTAACTTTAACAATACCTATTATATTATTATCTTTAGGTTATGATTTTTAATTAATTTATTACAACAAAAAATCTTTATGTACATAACTTTATTTGTTCTTCTCTTTCTTGATTATGCCATTCCATATGATTTGCCAATCATAGATTATGTCAATAGTGGCACCATTGTGTATTGACTTTCTACGTGCCTTGTTTGTTCGTTATGTAAATCAGAATTGGTGCTGGGATATGGAGAAAACATTTCCACAGGTAGGTGGTAATAACAATCAACTATATGAATATCAATCAAACACTTTAGGGTAACACTTATTTTTTAAAAAGAATGCACAAGAGTTTCTACAGGCCGCATTGAAGTTTATAGAGGCATAAAAATGTTCGATAGTTTCCAACACTTCCTTATCCATGCAACTCCGGCAAAAGTCATTTGACGGCACATTTAATCGCTCTGCGTGCTTTCCTATAAAACAGGGTCCGGCTATATAAGCAACCAACGTCGAAATCTCTTCTCTTGTGAGCGATATTAGCTTACTTGTGCGCCTCTGATTAAGTCAAGGCGAAATCTGTCGTGTACTCTTACTCGTCCATCCGTTTTCCTATTTTTGATTAGTCGCAGAACAAAGCCTTATATTTTGCTGGTAAGTTTCTAGAGGCATACCAACACATTCCAATTCTGTTGGAACCTGTAAGGTAGTTCCCAGTCTTGCAATCTTATCGGCTTTACAATTGCTGGAAATGTCTTTGTGCCCTGGTACCCATATCATTCGTATGTCAAACTGCTTGGCCATCTTATTTGAATCAAGCTCCCCGGAGAGAAACTCAACTTTTTCAGGAAAACTCGGCTCCACCACTCGTACCCATTAACGCCCCAAATTTCAACCAAAATGCTCACTCTTTTGCCTCCGTCTTAAGGGAACGGCCAGTTGTTCAAAATGCCCCGGGAAACACAAGAGTGATCCCAGAAAACCGATCAAACTCAAATGAAGAAAACACTCGTGATTATCCCCAGGGTCAGAGTTTTAATTTTAGTAGGCTCGAGGCCACAATTAACACGTTAGTACAGTCAATGACTAATTTTACCACTATGATGGGTAATATGATGCAGGAAATACTGAGAATGCAGTCCTTGATATTAGAGGCTGCATTAAGTAAGCCATGAACAGTTTGAAAATATGTTACTGGAACGCAAACGGCATACGCCAGCATAAAGACGAACTCGATTATTTTCTCAGAAACAAGCAAATTGATATAATGCTTGTTTCTGAGACCCATTTAACCCCTCGCAGTCTTTTCGCTTTAGATGGTTACACATTGTATGATACAAAGGACCCCAGAGGCAGGTCATGTGGAGGCTCAGGCATCTTAATTAAATCTCGACTAAAACATTATCTTATGTGTGATCTTTGTGAAGATTATCTTCAAGCCACTACTTTATGCGTAAACGAGTTTGATATGAACCTTGTGATTTCGTCAATTTATGCTCCCCCCAGATTTAAAATTACTGATAATCAGTATAGGACTTTCTTCGAATCTCTAGGTTCACGCTTTCTGGCTGCTGGCGACTACAATGCTAAGCATACATTCTGGGGGTCACGCCTCATTACTCCTAGAGGTCGTGTGTTGTTTGATACAATTTCTAAAATGGGTCTGGATGTGGTCTCAAGCGGAGAACCGACATACTGGCCTTCAGACCGTAATAAGATTCCAGATCTTATCGACTTTGGAGTGACTAGAAATATAAAAAGGAATTTTGTAAGTGTAGAATCATCTTTGGAACTCTCTTCAGACCACACACCCACTATTGTTACTCTATTTAACCCCCGAGAAATTGTATCCCCCACTGGTGACTTATCACTGACAGGCAAAGGAACAAATTGGCTAAAATATAAAAAGTTTCTCAGTACTCATTGCTCGGAAAACATATCGCTAAGAACACCAGAGGAAATTGACCTCTCGCTCAAGAATTTCGAATCTAATCTCAAACTAGCTGCTCAACTTGCTACTAACCCCCCCCTTGACAAAATATATTTTTTTCTGCTGATGTCGAACGACTCTTAATTGAAAAACGAAGAGCTCGTAGAGAGTGGCAACTGCACAGATCTCCACGATTAAAAGCACAACTTAAGGAATGCACGAACAACTTACGAAGATTGTTAGAATCTCAGAGAACGGATGCACTAAATAGATTTCTTGAAAATCTGGAGCCTACATCAAAAACCGATTACTCGTTATGGCGTGCTACACAAAATTTAAAAAGACCTGTCTTATGTAAGCCTCCTTTGCGCAAAGCAAATGGAGGTTGGGCTAGAAATGATACTAAAAAAGGAAATCTGTTTGTTGAGCACTTGAAAAATGTATTCGCACCAAATGAATCAAGTGTTATAGAAGAGTTGCCACTAATTTTACCCCAGCGCGTAGCAGCACCCATTCGGTTTGAGATGCGAGAGGTCGAAAAGGCAGTTTGTGAATTAAACCCCAAAAAGGCATTGGGTATTGATAAGATCAGTAATAAAATGCTTCTGGAGTTACCCCGAATAGCATTAAGAATAATTCTTTTTATTTTTAATGCTATATTACGCCTTCAATATTATCCCCCAGAATGGAAAATTTCTCTCGTTAAAATGATACCCAAGCCAGGCAAAGATCACACAAAAGTGGAATCGTATAGGCCTATCAGTCTGTTATCCAATTTATCAAAACTTTCTGAAAAACTGTTAGTGAACAGATTAACAACTCATGTCGCTCAGAACAACACTATCCCCGATCACCAGTTTGGATTCAGGAAAAAACATGGCACAATTGAGCAAGTTCATAGACTGGTAGGTGAAATTAGAAGAGCCTATGAAGAAAAAAAATATTGTTCCGCACTTTATTGATGTCTCACAGGCGTTCGATAAGGTTTGGCATGAAGGTTTACTCTATAAGATAAAAAATATGTTACCACCAAATACACATAAGTTACTCGAAAATTACATAACAGATCGTAAGTTCACATAAAGGAAAACGATTTTGTCAGTACCCTTCAAATCATACAAGCTGGAGTTCCACAAGGTAGTATTTTGGGACCGCTTTTGTATATTTTGTACACCTCTGATATGCCAACTAATCGAAATACGCATACCTCCACATTTGCTGATGATACAGCGATTTTAAGCTCCCACAACAATCCACTTGAAGCAACTCGTATTTTGCAAAGTCACATTCTTGAATTAGAAGACTGGTTAAATAAGTGGAAAATTAAAGTTAATGAGCAGAAATGCATCCACATAACGTTCACGTTAAGACGAGAAACTTGCCCCCAAATTCGGATTAATAATCACATTGTACCTCAACATACAACGGTTAAGTACCTAGGAATTCATCTGGATCGTCGTCTTACGTGGAAAAACCATATAGATGCAAAATTAACCCAGATAAAATTGAAAACTATTGCAGTTAATTGGTTAATTGGGAGAAACTCGAAACTTAAGTTTGACTGTAAACTATTGATCTACAGTTCGATTATAAAACCTATATGGTGCTATGGTATTCAGTTATGGGGCACTGCCTCTGCGTCTAATGTGGAAAAAATACAGAGAAAAAAGAACAATATTTTGCGAATGATTACTGATGCCCCCTGGTATATTAGAAACTTAAACATACACAGAGATCTCAATGTTTCCCTTGTTAAAGATGAAATTGTGAGACATACCCAAAACTACTTACGAAAACTGGAGTCACATCCAAACAATTTAGCACGCAATCTTTTAAATAATCGTGGTCACCAACGCCTTAGAAGGAGGGCCACTGCTGACTTGGCACACTAAAGTGAAGGATGATGCTTTTGAAAACATTGGATAATTTATGAGCAAATGAAATTTTGTCTGGCACTGGCTGGACTTAATATTAAGTTATATTAGTCTTAAGATTTGAATACTTATTGTTAGTTCACATAATTTAAGTGAAGATTCAATAAAATAAATGAATAAAAAAAAAAAAAAAAAAAATCTTATTTGAAGACGTGCGGCAGTTAAGGGAAGATCTTGTTTTCTGAAACATCGGCTCCAGGGACTTGATCGCGTCTTGACTGTCAGAATAGATGTTGACTGTGGTTGTAGACAAGACATTGTAACTCAACCAGTCAGCCACTTCGTTTATTGCCAGCATCTCTGCCTGGTAAACGCTGAAACGATCTGGTGATCTTGGAGACAGGCTCAACCAAAGCTCTTCGGAAAAGACTCCAAAGCCCACTTGGTCGTGAAGCTTCGATACATCTGTATAAAAATTTATGGAGGTTACTCTACCCGGAATTCCCCTCATCCCTGACTCCCTGGATGGTAGTATAGTAGTAAATTGGTGTTCAAAAAGGCTCATAGAGGAAGCACAGTCCATATTTTGTGGTATTATCTTATTCAAGATCGCGCTATGGCCACAATCGCTGCTCTTCCATTGCATTATGCTATTAAGTGACGACGTAGCCGCATACTGTGCACCGAATATGTCAACTGGTATCAGGTGAAGGATTTTTTCTAATGCAGACGTAGGTGTAGTATGAAGAGCTCCAGTGATACACATCGACACCATTCTCCTCTAAAGACACAGTGCCCTTTTGAGTCTAAAGAAGGCCACAAATGATGCCAAACAGCAGAATTGGACCCACCACCGCAGCATAAATTCATTGAATGACTTTAGGGCATAAGACCCATCGTTTTCCAATGGCCCTGTTACAGGAATATAAAGAATTCGTTGCTTTTCTCACCCATTCCTCAATATTACCCTCAATATTTTATTGAAAAATAAGTACCATCTAAATACACATGTTTGCTTAAATCAAAGAAAAAATCAATTTTTTCATAACATGATTTCATACATATTTTACCATTCTAATACCATATTTTCTATCCTTCACTTCAATGCCTCTACTCCCACATTTTTATTCATGTTCTCACATTTCACACATCTACACAGTATGGGGATTTTAAAATTGCTGAGAATATTTTGACATTGATTAACAACCAAGGACAAGTGTGGATGGGCATATTCTTTTCACCTGGCTTAGTGCTCATCAATCTGGTGAAACTTGTGATTATGATGTACTTTAGATCCTGGATTGTTCTGACATGCAATGTACCACATGAAGTCGTTTTCAAGTAAGTGGTATTTTCAAACAGTTTGGTAAATTTTACAATGATGCATGTATGTACATTTTATGTACATATCGCTCATTTACTTGTATAGTGTCATAACTCAAAATATGTCGTTTTTGGGTAAACAATATGGAATTATTTGTTATATCCTGCTTTATATTGTGTCAAAAATTCGTATTAATATCTTTTAAACTCACCGTTTGAGAAGGGAACACGCCATCATAACATTTTCTACTCACGGGCCTTTTTCAACGTAAACCATGTTTCAATTGTAAACTTTTAACAGGTTTTCTGTAAAATCAAACATTTTGAGTTATGACACTATACAAGTAAATGAGCGATATGTTGCTGCTGTTGCATGCAACAAAATGCAACAATAGATGTTAACATACGTAAATCTCATTTTAACAATTTTATGAATTTTTATTATTTCATGTTCTTTCTTTTTCTTTTTTCTTTTTTTTTTTGTAAATTTATTCAGAGCTTCAAAATCAAATAATTTCTACCTTTCACTGCTACTAACCATGCTGTTCCTTTGTGTGCTGCCAGTGGGCTATGCAGTTGTATGGTTACGTCCATCCTGGCATTGTGGTCCTTTTTCAGACTATAATCGGATTTCAGAATTCATTACAAATACCACAAGGAATGCTTTACCACCGTAAGTTGGAAAATTTAATGAAGTTTTTTTTTTAAACAGTTTACAACAGATGTAATTTAATTTTTCAATCAAACATTCCTCTTGTCATTTTGCAGGCAATTACATGATCCTCTTAACTATTTGACTTCATCTAGTACTGTTATACCATTACTTTTGCTACTCATACTAATCATATATTATTTGGTCTCTTTGACGGGTGCTCTACGGGAGGCGAATCAAGATTTGAGAACACAATTACAAAAGGAACGGGAGGAAGAAAGAAAGAAATTTTTCAAGTTACCAGAAATAAAGCCTGCCGAAAATACTTCAGCAACTTTGACTAATAGATGGCGTAAGGTATTGGAAGCATCATCACCGGTTACACCCACACAGCCACCAGATTTTGAGAGTGAGGAATATAAAAATCAAGCAAGAAAAGGTAAGTGAAAAGTTTTACTAACTAGAGAAGTATCTCAACCCTTATGAACCGATTTGCATAGAACTTAAAATATATATAAAAGAGACAAATCTAAGGTTGGGGTGTCTCGGTTAATCGACCCTATCGGGGATTTAAGGGGCCAAAAAATGGCGAAAAAAATCAGTCAGCACATAGTCAAGTTAATCTGGGTCCCTGCACGTAGTAGTGCTAGGAATGGTCCTGAGTCGGTGGGGAACAGGTTAAACCTGACATCCCGGTTCCTATAATGGAAACAATTGAGGGCTAAAACCCCATCGTTTTCCAATGGCCCTTTTACAGGAATATAAAGTAATCGTTGCTTTTCTCACCCACACACATTGCGCCTGAAATTCAACTTCATATCTAGAAATACTTCAAGATACTTGGCTCCATCTGAGAAGGTGATTTCAGTGCCGTCTAGAGAAATAGAATCAAAAGCAGGAATCTTATTTTTCCTTGTAAACAAAACAATCTCTGTTTTACTTGGATTAACTCCTAGATCACAGTCTCTTGCCCATTTAGACAGATCTTTCAGAGAAATCTGAAGAATGTCCCTTAGACCACCCAAAAAATGTATGGGATTTGCAAAAGTATTTTTTTGTTCGCTCCACCGGCAGTTTCTGATAGATTGGCCATAAAAAATAATATCTGTGCAAGAACTGGATCTCTCGGTTGCATACAGGCCAGTCGATTTGACCTTTTGACCCTAAAAGTGACCTAAAAACACTACAAAGCTTTAAAGTGCCATAACTCTTAAAATATGCGTTTTTCCAAAAAATGCTATATAAGTTTTATTTTGCAGAATAAGAAAGCAAACATTTCCTTCATACAAGTTTTTAGCCTAAGTCTAACACATCGTGGTGTTTTTGGCGGTTAAAGTAAATATTTATGTGAAGACTTAATTTAAAACGACCCTCGTTAAAATTTGGACGGAGACTTAAATAGTCGGTGTCCATTATTTTGTAGAGTAAGATATGTAGTTTTCATAAACCAATTACATTTGGAATTTATATGGGTAATTTCATTACAGAAGACCCCAAAGCTAACTTTGAAGTTTCGATTTTCCAAATGCTCTATACAAATTTGTGAAAATACTTTATTTTAAACGACCCTCGTTAAAATTTTAATGGATTCAATCGGTTTCCATGATTTTGAAGAGTTAAAAATGGAGATTTCAAACGAGTGTTGAAATTTACAGGCAATTTTAACATTAATTTAAAACAGGTTAGCAAAATACAATATGAAAAATACCTTTCATCTATTACATTTGAACTTGAAGAATAAAATAATGTTATTACAGTAGTAAATTTCAATGAATTTCATGAATCGGATTGCATCCCAGCAAAACTTTGGTAATGGGTAGTGATTATATAACACATTACCAGGTAATGCATACAACTTATTTGTAGCATTATTTTATGATGTCTTACCAAACATTTGTTCCACAACGTATTATTTTCAAGTGAAAAATAATGCATTACTAATAATTTGCTACGTAATGCATGATTATTGGAAAAAATGTATTTCATATTCGTTATTTCTAAACATTAAATCATGGATGACTTATATTTGGTTACATTATGTATTAATTGAAAGTTTGAAATAATGCATTATTTATAATTGGATGCATAATGCATTACAATAACATAAAAAATAATTATTTTTTTAAAAAAATGCATAAGTTTAAACTAGAGATGGGCTCACGACAGGAAATTTCTAACGACACACACTCACGAGCATATTTTATCTACTTACACTGACTTACAATCACGTGAGTAAATTTAATACATAATTACTTTTTCACTACTCGTAACACCTTATATATTATCTTCTTGTATGCTATATTATTTCATTTCTCGTAACCTATAAAATATCATATATTTTATACCTTACTCGTATTCTTCGTTATAAATTTATGACTTATTTTATACCTTACTGGTATTCTTTGTGATAATGTGGATGCATTACTTTGAGTCTCATCGCCTGTTAAAATCATCAATGCTGCAATGTATAAAATAAGAGATCCTATACCTTATTTTATACCTTATTTGGTAATCTAAGTTTTGCTGGGATTCCTTATTCAAGTGGTCTGCCACACGTTAGATGCGTGGGGAAGTTTTAATAACTTGGCTGATTTTCAACGGATTTTAGTTTTTAGTAACTTATTAGAGAGGCATTTTACTCCAAATCAAAATTCTGTAACCAGCTGAGCTCAAATTTAACTTAAAATACCAAAAAAATTGATAAAACAGGAAAAAATCATATTTTTTCTTGTAATCCGTTTTGTAAAATTCAAGGCCGATGCGACACGCATTACCCATGTCCGATCAACCTAAATTTTTATGAGACATATTTTAACCCACAAATGAATGTATCTATGGTAAGTTAGGATCAGTATCTACCAATTTAATTATTTTAGGGCACCATATAAAATATACCAGAGTCTAAAAAAAATGCAATTTTCAAAATTTGAAAAAATAGAACGAATTGTGCTCATATCTCGAATTATGACTTAAAAATTGTGTAATTTAGAGTAGAATTTTTAGACTTAAAAAATAAATCTAAGGTTTCGGACTTTTTCAAAAATTCAATTTAATTTTTAAACGTTAAAAAATAAGCGATAATTACTTCGAATAATTTTTTCATATTTTTTTTTTCTAAAACTACATTTAAATACCAACAAAACGTCGTCCAACTTATTTTAAGGGCGGATTACTCAATGAAAAGTTAGCTGCTAACTGCCGATATGAAAAAGTTAAATTTAACAGACAGTTATTTTATAACGGAGCATTGAGTTATCCAGCCTAAGATATCTATATTTTTTACTGGTCAAAATTAATTGAAAATTTCCATTTTTGATTTTTTTTGAAAAAAACACCATTTTAAAAAATTGATTACTCAACACCAACTAGGTATAAAAACCTGAAAATTTGAGTGCAAGTTGCATTTAATACGTACTAAAACATATCCAAAAAAATAATCAAAGGGGGTCGGGTCTAAAAAAGAGTGATTTGGCTTGAAATTCCCCAAATATTTTCCAAAAAGTACACATCTAACTCTTCAAAATCATGGAAACCAATTGTCTCCACTCAAATTTTAACTGGGGTCGTTTAAAACAAAATAATTTCACCAATTTGTGTACAGCCTTTGGAAAATTGAAACTTCAAAGTCAGCTTTGGGCTCTTATGTAATGAAATTACCCATATAAATTCCAAATGTAATTGGTTTATGAAAACTACATATCTTACTCTACAAAATAATGGACACCGACTATTTAAGTCTCCGTCCAAATTTTAACGAGGGTCGTTTTAAATTAAGTCTTCACATAAATTTTTACTTTAACCGCCAAAAACACCACGATGTCTTAGACTTAGACTAAAAATTTGTATGAAGGAAATGTTTGCTTTCTTATTCTGCAAAATAAAACTTATATAGCATTTTTTGGAAAAACGCATATTTTAAGAGTTATGGCACTTTAAAGCTTTGTAGTGTTTTTAGGTCACTTTTAGGGTCAAAAGGTCAAATCGACTGGCCTGTATGCAACCGAGAGATCCAGTTCTTGCACAGATATTATTTTTTATGGCCAATCTATCAGAAACTGCCGGTGGAGCGAACAAAAAAATACCTTTGCAAATTTGGGTGGTCTAATGTCCCTCAATGGTGGCATTAAGAGACATTCTTCTTTATCGCTATCGCGACATCCTCAGCATATGCGACAACATGACAACCACGTGCTTCTAGAGATAGCAGCATTGAATTCAGTTCCAGGTTCCAAAGAAGCGGCGAAAGAACATCTCCTTGTGGTGTGCCCCTATTGACAAATCGAGATATGACGGACGCTCCGAATTCAGACGTTAGGGACTATTGTAGGAGATGTGGAGGGGGAGTCAGTAATGATTTTGTTGTGGGAAGCATTTGGGAATGCCTAAACTGTGTCTCATTGAAAAAAAGTAGAACTTTGTATCAGTGGGAAGGTAGGGAAATAACATTGAAAATAGTCACAATGGGCGTTATGGCCACCAAATGAATTCGCCAAATGTCGGACGCCCATTCAAAGTAACCTACATGTTCTTTGTTTTCTACACTTTCTGTTTGCTTTTACAACATTGATGGAATTTCGTCTTAGTTTGTAGTGTTGAAGCGGTAGTAAACCTCGCACCGTGGCACATACACCGTCAGCTCAAAGTTTCGCGAATTTGTCTGCCCCTTTATTTGCTTGTATCCAGTTGTGTCCTGGTAGATTAGGTAAAAGGTGGTGAAGTTCAAGATTTTGAATTCCTCGCATAGACCGGCTGATCCATAGCGATACTATATCGCTCATTTACTTGTATGGTGTCATAACTCAAAATATTTCATTGTGCAGAAAACGTGTTTAAATTGAAACTGGTTTTCCAAAGAAAATGGCAGGTACATAGAAAATGTAATAATGGCGTGTTTTCTTCTCTAACGATGAGTTTTGAAGATATTAATGGCTGTAGGCAAAATCGCCCGAAGAAAAATCGCCCAAAAAATTTTATGAAAAATCGCCAAAAAATATGAAAAATGACTCAAAAAGAAAAATACGAAACTTCGCCCAAAATTAACGAAAAAAAAAACCAAAAAAGAAATGAAAAATGACCCAAAATAAAAAAATATTTTTTTAACACATTTTTTCTAAAACACATACTACACAGAAAAGCTTTCTTTTGCGGAGAGGGTGGGTCTAAGGCATGGAGTTTGTAATCCCTAAGCCCGGCCGAAGGCCGAAGGCGCAAAATTACTTTAAGACAGCGACAAAAACTTTTAAGATAAGACCAAAGGTTACGTGGTTATTATTTATTTCTATAGATCGTTGTTTTGAGAATACAGCCCGTAAAATGCATAAGTAATTGATGTAAAAGTTTTAAGAGTGAAAACGGTTTTGCTTCAGCTTATTCTTGGTTAGTTAAATATATAATTTATAAAAAACACGATATGTGTTTACTGTTTCTAAAGATAATAATATACTGATTTATTGTGACATAAATATTTCAGTTTTGACATTTTAAGATTTTGACAAAAAATAAAACCAAAATAAAATTGGGCAATTTTTCATATAAAATTTTTGGGTAATTTTTCGTAATGAAAAATCACCCAATTTTTAATTTCGAAATTTTGCCAAAAACTTAGAAAATTTGCCCAAAAATGTTGGGTAACTTTTCATATGAAATATGACCCAAATTAATATGAAAAATTTTTGGGCGAATTTTCGTTTTCTTTTTTGGGTCATTTTTCTTTGGGCGATTTTGCCTACAGCCGATATTAATACGAATTTGTGACATCATTAACTCAAAAATCAAGTTTTTTGAGTTATGACACTATACAAGTAAATGAGCGATATGTTCCTTCAGCGGCGAGGACAAAACGCGTTAGTCCGTGTTGCAAACAATTTAACGGACATAAGGTCCATAACTGGGATTTCTTACAGATTCTCGAAGAATACGCTCGAGATGCCTGGAATCAGAGATGAGCCCAATCGTTCTAGATTGAAAAGCAATTAGGCAGTGTCCTGTGAACACTCTAGTTAGTAACCGACATTCCCCTTTGTTAAGAGAAAGTAGGTAGCGAGTTCTTCTGAGGTCGTAACGCGGCCAAATTATTTTGGTAAATCTGCTTGTACTTTACTCTCTCAATTTTCTGTTCGCCGTGGAAATACACTTTTCAATTCTCGATCTGCTTCTTGGTAACTATGATAAATTAACCTGGTTGTGTAGACACAACATCTGCAAGTTCTCGTAACATTGTAAATTTATGTTAGATGTTATATAATATCATTAAATATTCCAAGCCCTTTGCCAAATTTTTAGTTTTTCAAACCCAAATTAATCCTCTTCTTTATTTAATCCTCCAAATAAATCCTCTTCTTTATTTTTTCTTTAAACAGAATTAATTTCTCGCATTATGAAAAAAGCTTTACGCAAAGGTTCTGCCACATCAGATGAAGATTCATTTGTACGTCATGGACGTGATGATGATGATACTGATACCGAACATCATGACTCCTTGCCACACGATGAAGAAGGCAAAGAGAAACGTTTTGGACTCTCAAAACTTCAACAAATTAGACGAACTCGTAAACCATCGCTAGTAGATATAGTGCAAATAGCTAAAAGTGAAAGAGAACGAGAGAGAGCTTTACATCATCCACAGGGTAATAACGGTAACAAAGAAGCACATCCCAAAGGAAAATTTAAAGTGGAAAAATCTGAGAAAAAGACTCAAGATGAGAAAGATAATGATAAGGATAATGTCGATAATGTCGACAATCCTAATGATCCAGATATGAATTCGCGAGTAATAAACGAAAGACGAGAAAGTTTGTTAAGAAAAAATCATGATAATGAAACTAAAGATAAAACAAATAAGGAAAAACAAAACTCTCCTCCTATAAAGAGGAATATATACGAAAGTTTAAGAAGAAAAATGCGAGACGATAAAGACAAGGCCAATATAGAAAATCCTAATTCCCAAGAAATTCATAATGAAGAAAAAAATTCAGAATCAGCTAGTAAAAAAGAAAATCATACTATAGAAAAACCTAATTATTTCGAAAAGAAAAAATCATTTCGAAAACGGGACAAGTCACCGACAACAAAAGATAAGCCTAAAGATGATGGTGAAACTAAATTGGAAAAATCACCACCAAAATCCAATACAAAAAGTTCATTTAAAGTAGTAGATGAGAAATCATCGTCATCTTCACCCGATGACAAATCTTCACCTCCAACACTAGACCATTTTCATAATTTGAGTGGTAAATTTAAATTTAAAAGACATAAAAGCAAACAATCTACAGAACCAGAAGTTTTTAAATTTGAGTCTGATAAAATAAAAGCTAATAAAAGTTCAGATATTGCTACCACTCCCACCTGGGAACATTTAGAAACTGAGTTGCAATCACCCAAGTCAAACGAAGAAGCTACAACACCCACTTCAGCTCATCATCTTAATTTAGGTGGTGATAAATTGGCCAGTTTGTCAAGACAGGGAAGAAAAAAGATTGGTAATCTACTAGCTTTGGTTAAGGAAGCTGTAAATACCAAGAAACTGGAACAGGATCAAGAAGACGAACAAATGCAGTCACCCGAGACAGCCATAGAAATACCAACAACACCAGAAATAGAGAAACCTTTAACACTTAATGAAACCTTTACCCTACCTTCTTCTAATCTAATTTCGTCCACAAACAGTATTCAACCATATATAATGCCTAGAGCTCCCTTAGAAGATCCCGAAGATTTAGAACCTCCTAGTTACAGTAGCTATATGTCAAGTCATGATACCAGCACTTTACCTTTAAAAGATCCTGAAGAGCTTGATCAACCGGGTCCAATAACATTTCCACATCGTAGTATTTCTCAACGTAGACGTACTATAGACAGACCCTTGGCAATGAGACAAGATTCAACAGCATCAACTTGGTCGGATATTATACCGACAATTACCATAAGTTCAACTGGTGATGCAGATGATCAGCAGCATTCTCCAGTTCAAAATAAAAGTGTTCCGACTAGTCCAGGACCTGTAGTTAATATAATTAAAATAAATTTGGAAAATGATAAATAAGAGAACATCAAATAAGAATTCATGCAGTGCCTTTCTTTACCTTATTTTTTTGGCATTTATTAGAAATTGTTGGCATTTTATTCTAGAAAAAAACATAAACATCCTATAAGAATTTCTTCCTCCAGTGTATACCTAAATTGAAAAAAAACTATTTATGGAACATTATGAAAAATAAAGATAAATTAAACGGAATAATGGAATTGCATTTTTATTATTAAATTGATTTGGTTACAGTCGGCAAACATTGGCCACCTTAGGTTAAAATTTTTCAAAAATTCAAAACTTTTATAGATATTTTCCAAAAATTCAAAACTTTGATCAAAGGGTGCCACAGGTTAAAATTATAGAATTTGGCTTAAATTAAGTTAAAATGAAAGACTATTTCATACTCTATGGAAGAGTCAAGAGAAAATAATTTTAAAACTTTTTCCAAATTTCAGATAGCAATATCTCGACATTCTTTCGAGCGATTTAAAAACATTTTTTTTATTTCAGTATTCATTGCATTAAAATTGATAAATATGATGTGCACGTTTTTATTTTTTTTTTTTCAAATTCTGACTAATTTTTGTTAAACAATAAGAAATAGTTTTATTCGACCTTTAAAATATTATATTTTGAGTATAAACCTACTCTAGCTCGAGGTCATTATATCCTTTACTAATTAAAACTATGATATTATAGAATAATTTTCATGAAATTTATTTTTCTGTTTGAAATTTATTTATGTTGGTAATTTTTACAAGACCTAATTGACACCTGTTTCGGAATTTGTCAGATTTCATTGACAATATATTTAGCAAATATAAAAACCCTATACTACAAGTAACAAAGGGAACTTAAATACAAATCTACTCTCTAATAATACCTTCAGAGTGGCCTCGAAACCTCGTTTAACGAGGTTTCGTGACAAAAAATTTGTTGTGTGTGAACAGTCGAGTTTTAAAATTAAAAATACGGGGTTTCAACGGGGTTTCGAGGTAAGTGTGAATGTGCTATAACACATATTCGACTCTACTCTCATCATAGTAAGATCACGATTGTCAAATAAAAAAAAAATATTAAAAACAGATTTACATACGATTTCCGTTGGGCAATACTATCCCAGCAAAACTTAGATTACCAAATAAGGTATAAAATAAGGTATATGATCTCTTATTTTATACATTGCAGCATTGATGATTTTAACAGGCGATGAGACTCAAAGTAATGCATCCACATTATCACATAGAATACCAGTAAGGTATAAAATAAGTCATAAATTTATAACGAAGAATACCAGTAAGGTGTAAAATATATGATATTTTATAGGTTACGAGTAAGGTATATAATATAGCATACCAGAACGTAATATATAAGGTGTTACGAGTAGTGAAAAAGTAATTTTGTATTAAATTTACTCACGTGATTGTAAGTGAGTGTAAGTAGATATAATATGCTAGTGAGTGTGTGTCGTTAGAAATTTCTTGTCGTGAGCCCATCTCTAGTTTAAACTTATGCATTTTTTTATAAAATAATTATTTTTTATGTTATTGTAATGCATTATGCATTCAATTATAAATAATGCATTATTTCAAACTTTGAAATAATACATAATGTAACCAATTATAAGTCATCCATGATTTAATGTTTAGAAATAATAAATATGAAATACATTTTTTCCAATAATCATGCATTACGTAGCAAATTATTAGTAATGCATTATTTTTCACTTGAAAATAATACGTTGTGGAACAAATGTTTGGTAAGACATCCTAAAATAATGCTACAAATAAGGTATATACATTACCTGGTAATGTGTTATATAATCACTACCCATTACCAAAGTTTTGCTGGGATATGCTGTTGTCGCGAATTCTCACGTATGCAGGTTTTTATTTCAAACGTACCACGAAAAAAAAATGTTGTTGGATCAAAGTCAAACTTTGTGAGCTTATTACCCTATATGGAAGTAGTAAATCGTGGAACAAAAGTTTTCGTTTTTCGAAAAAATGGGCGAGATAGGCGTGGTCAAACATGGTAAAATTGAGCAATTTTTAGCATGATGTCGCTTTATATTTAATTTTTTCTACAGTAACTCAACACACATCTATTTTATAGTGTTTTGTATGGGCTATCGATTGGCATTATTTCACTCTAATCAATTTTCATGTAAATTTACCCTGTTTATAGTACACTCTAAAAAATGCATGTAACTTTACTATTATTAAGTTAGTAAATTTTCATGTATATTTACAGAAAAAGCGCATACATAAACACGTAGTGTGTAAACCAAATAGTTACATATTTATTTGCAAAGAATTACACGGAAAGTATAGTATATCGTGTTTTGTGAAACATGTTTATAAGATCATAAACACTTCCACTTTAAATATAAAGTTTTTCTATGTAAAATTTGTTTCAAACACAAAATATGTAATCGTACATAATTTAACATAGTATTAAGAAAATTGTCAAAACTGTTTTAAAAAAAAAACATTTTAGAAAAATTATTAAAATTAAAAAATTCAATAAAGCCCAAAACAGCTTGCAACTGAGGATTTAAATACAATAATATCAGCTTCTCTTGGTAAGTAAATGCATTTTTTTTGATAGTTTCGCACATGATGGAGTTGTGGTTTCTATGAAGACCCTGTTTTACGTGTGAGGACCATATTTAGTTCAAATTTGTAATCTAAAAATTAGCATTGTATAATTTTATTAAATTTCTTAATTTTTTTTAGGAAACCATTATTAATGTCAAAATATGGAGCAACAATTTACATCAAAATTTTCTTAAAAATTTGGAACCAATAGGAAAACATTCATCCATTGCTATACCTCTATATGCAAGGAAGAAATAACGCATAAGCTGTTACTCAGAGGGTTTTTCAGTATTCGGCAGCATTATGGATCAAAAAGTTCAACAAGTGAGAACTTTAAATTCTGATGTGCGGAATCTTCAATACCTCTCAAAAAAAATCATACAGAAAAATAAAATTAAATTGCCATGGGTGTTTTGTGGTATGAAGAACGGCGGCGACATTGGGGTCATCTTCTTAGTCACACAGCCAAAAGGGGGACATGCTGAAAAAAATCCTAATCCCCTAGAACCAAGTGTAGGTCAATGTACTTCATATGAAAAAATTCTCAGATTCTGAGAAATTGTTTCTATCGAAATTCTCAGATTCTGAGACTATTTTTCTATCGAAAAAATCTCAGATTCTGAGACTATTTTTCTAAAATAAAAAACTCAGATTCTGAGACTATTTTTCTATAGAAAAATTCTCGAATTCTAAGACTATTTTTCTATAGAAAAATTCTCAGATTCTGCGACTATTTTTCTATAGAAAAATTCTCAGATTCTAAGACTATATTTCTATAGAAAAATTCTCAGATTCGAAGACTATTTTTCTAATGAAAAATTCTTAGAATCTGAAATTATTTTTCTATAGAAAAATTCTCAGATTGTGAGAATATTTTTATTAAGAAAAATTATAAGATTCTGCGACTATTTTTCTATAAAAAAATTCACAGATTCTGAGACTATATTTCTTTAGGAAAATTCTCAGATCCTAAGACTATTTTTCTATAGAAAAATTCTCAGATTGTGAGAATATTTTTCTATAGAAAAGTTCTAAGATTCTGAGACTATTTTTCTATAGAAAAATTCTCAGATTCTCAGACTATTTTTATATAGAAAAATTCTCAGATTCTGAGACTATTTTTCTATAGAAAAATTCTCAAATTCTGAAACTATTTTTCTATAGAAAAATTCTCAGAGTCTGACACTATTTTTCTACAGAAAAATTCTCAGATTCTGAAATTATTTTTCTATAGAAAAATTCTCAGATTCTGAAACTATTTTTCAATAGAAAAATTCTGACATTCTGAGACATTTTTTCTATAGAAAAATTCTCAGATTCTGAGACATTTTTTTATAGAAAAATTCTCAGATTCTGAGACATTTTTTTAAAGAAAAATTCTCAGATTCTGAGACATTTTTTTAAAGAAAAATTCTCAGATTCTGAGACATTTTTTTATAAAAAAATTCTCAGATTCTGAGACATTTTTTTATAGAAAAATTCTCAGATTCTGAGACATTTTTTCTATAGAAAAATTCTCAGATTCTGAGACATTTTTTCTATAGAAAAATCTTCAGATTCTTAGAAATTTTTTTTCTATAGACATTTTTTTCTATAGAAAAATTCTCAGATTCTTAGAAATTTTTTTTCTATAGAAAAATTTTCAGATTTTTGGACATTTTTCTATAGAAAAATTATCAGACTCAGTGTAATTTTTTCTATAGAAAGATTCTAAGAGATTTTTTCTACAGAAAAATTTTCAGATTTTTAAAAATTTTTTTCATTAAAATTCTGAGAAATTTTGTCTCAAATTCCGAGACATTTTTTCAAAATTTGAGAATTTTTCTATAGAAAAAATATCTCAGAATCTGTGAAATCCTCTATAGAAAAAAAATGTTTCAGAATTTAAATATTTTTCTATAATTTTTTTTTTTTCAAAATTTTAGAATTTTTCTGTAGAAAAAATGTATCAGAATACGAGAATTTTTCTATAGAAAAATGTGTCAGAATCTAAGAGGTTTTTCTATAAAAAAAAATGTTTCAGAATCTGCATGGTATAAGAGATTCGGCACAGCCAAATTTAACACTCTTGTTGATATTAAAAAAGGTTTAAAAAAAAAAATTTCGGACTCTGATACATTTTTTATATAAAAGTTGTTAGATCTTAGCAAGAGTTAGTTAAAAGATAAAATTATTTCAGCAACATTGGTAATTTAATTCTTTATTTGTTTAATCTAATTTTTTTTTATGTAGTTTTAGCGTTTTTATTAAATTTTAAGTTTGTTTAAAGCCTTTATTAAAATTTTTATTTTAAATAAAACATCATTTAAAAATAAATTTCTTGTGTGGTTTTATAAAAAGCATTTTCAATGTATATGCACATAATTTTCATGTATTTTCAGGCATTTCTATTTTAAGTTTACTAAATTAAAATTTATATTTACACACAAACACCGTAAAATTTATTGAAACATTTTTGTTCCGAAACATTTTGTAGACACATGAATATGTACGTTTACATACTTTGTGTCTATCACTTTAAACACAACATGTATTTTTACACGGTTTATAGTAGGAGAATAGTTACCTACTATAAACAGGGTAAATTTACATGAAAATTGATTAGAGTGTACACTCTAATCAATTTTCATGTAAATTTACCCTGTTTATAGTAGGTAACTATTCTCCTACTATAAACCGTGTAGAAATACATATTATGTTTAAAGTGATAGACACAAAGTATGTAAATGTACATATTCATGTGTCTACAAAATGTTTCGGAACAAAAATGTTTCAGGAAAATTTACACGTTTTGTGTCTAAATAAACATGTTTATTTAGTAAACTTAAAGTAGAAATGCCTGGAAATACATGAAAACTATGTACATATACATTGAAATTGCTTTTTATAAAACCACCCTAACTTTTCCAAATTCAAATATCAAAAAACAATAAATGCATTTTTATATATTTTATTTAAAACTAGCTGGCCCGGTCCGCGTTGCTGGCCCAAATATAAGATCAGTGTTATATTTCGCCTTGCTTCAAATATATAGCCTTGCAAAAAATGTAATGAATTTATTGGCTTAGAAAAATTTGTGGGCGTGGTTTTAAAGACACGATTAGGCAGAAAATAATCTTCAAATTATATTTTAAGATATCAACATGTCTTCGAATTTGCGAACAGTACAAATTTAAAGCTTCTTTAGTATCATTACGAACAACACAAAAATAAATTACGCATATCGTTTGTTCTTATCGTGAGCTATTGTCTTGAGTTCAAACAAACCGTTATAGTTTTTCCGAATTTTCCATTTTCCGGGACACTTTTCTCATTTACATTTCCTTAAAAACCTAATTAGAACTATAATTATCGTACAAAAATCGGTCCAGTTATTAGTAGTTGACATATTTAGACAAAATTGTTCGTTAAAATTTGTGTCTCCGATTTTAGATATATTAAAAAAAGTGGGAGTGGACAAATTTTCTTTATATAAAAACCTTAGTTGTACTATCACGAACGTCAACAAATACTACTAATAGATAAATCGGCCATACCGTTCTTCTATTTGAGATATATCGAAATAAAAGTGGGAGTGAACAATTTTTATTTTCATTTAAACCTACGTTCACACAAAAAATTAATGGCTAAAAATTTTCAATTAAATTTATTGATCAACAAAATTTAAATGAGTCAATCAATGCTTTAATTGGATTTTTTGTTATTTTCTTTAACTGTCGAATTACAAATTTTCAACATACCATATTTTTTTCGCTTTAATTTATTTGAATAGATTAATTCAAAAATATACAAAATAATCGGGTTTTACTTTTTTTTAATTGTTTGCAACATATTGGAAAGCAAAAAATATAAATTTTTTGATAATTTTGTCATAAGCTTACAATTCATTTGTTAAATCAATCAATATTTTGATTGACTGTAAATAAAAAATTTATCTATCTTTTGATCAAAAACATTTTCAATCAATCACCTACAATTTGATGATTGGTATAACAATTTTTTTAATTGGAGGAATTTCAATCAAAAAATTGATTGAATCCGCGTTTTTGTTGATTGAGATTCGTTTCAAATTTTTTCTGTGTTGGACTATGACGAACATTTAAAAAAAAAGGTAAGTCAAATCGATCCAGCCGTTCTCCGATTTAAGATATATCGAAAAAAGGACGCGTAAAAGTGAGCGTGATTAATTTGTTTTCCGAAAAAACCTAAGACGAACATTTAAGAAAAAATATTATCCATATCGGTCAGTTCTCGAGTGATGCGATTACCAACGAACTACATTTGATTTTTATTTATATTATTTTTCTATATTTTTTTTTCTTTATAGATCAAATTTTATATGTATCGAAAAAAAGAGTCGGTGGACAACTTATCTTGCCGTAAAAACCTAATTTGAATTTTACCAACTTGGTCCATCCCTTCAAAAGTGAGCGTAGAAATGGAAAATTGTTCTTTCCGAAAAACCTCAGTTGGACTATGATGTACATTAAAAACAAAATAAGACAAATTGATCCAGCCATTCTATGATTTAAAATACATATATCGGAAAAAGTTGGCGTGGACAATTTTTCTTTCCTTAAAAATCGTTTTCTATGTTCTTTCGATACAAAGAAATTTTACTATCCGTAAAAATCTTAGTTGAATTATAGCAAACATTTTCAACAAAAATTAGACAAAGTGGGCGTGGTCAATTTCTTTTTTCGTAAAAAACAAAGTCGAATATTATTAAAATTCATTTAAAAAAAAAATTAGTAAAATCGGTGCAGCCATCCTCAGATTTTAGATATATTGAAAAAGTGGGCGTAAAAGTGGGTGTGGTCGATTTTTCTTTCAGTAAAAACTTAAATTGGATTACTATGAACATGTAAATAAAAAATTACTTAAGTCGGTCCAGCCGTTTTCCGATTTTAGATAAATCGAAAAAAAGTGGGCGTAAAAGTGGGCGTGGTCAATTTTTCTTGACGTAAAAACCTAAGTTGGGCTATGACGAACATTTCAAAAAAAAAATTGTCCAAATCGGTCCAGCCGTTCTCAATTGATGCTGTTACCAACGAACGACAATTGATTTTTATTTATATAGATAAAAAAGGCTAATGAAGGCTTAAAACAAACGTGTTAAAATTAAATAAAAAAGCTAAAACAAATAAAAAAATGAATTAAAAATGTAACCAAAAACATCTTTTTCTATAGAAAAATTCTTAGATTCTGAGACATTTTTTACAGAAAAATTCTTGTACAGAAAAATTTTAAGATTCTGAGACATTTTTTCTATAGAAAAATTTTCAGATACTGGGATATTTTTTCCATAGAAAAATTCTCAGATTCTGAGATATTTTTTCTATAGAAAACAGATTCTGAGGCATTTTTTCTATAGAAAAATTCTTAGATTCTGAGACATTTTTTCTACGGAAAAATTCTCAGATTCTGAGACATTTTTTCTATAGAAAAATTCTCAGATTCTGAGACATTTTTTCTATAGAATCTGAGACATTTTTTCTATAGAAAAAGTCTCAGATTCTGAGACATTTTTTTTTTATAGAAAAATTCTCAGATTCTGAGATATTTTTTCTATAGAAAAATTCTCAGATTCTGAGACATTTTTTCTATAGAAAAATTCTCAGATTCTGAGACATTTTTTTCTATAGAAAAATTCTCAGATTCTGAGACATTTTTTCTATAGAAAAATTCTCAGATTCTGAGACATTTTTTCTATAGAAAAATTCTCAGATTCTGAGACATTTTTTCTATAGAAAAATTCTCAGATTCTGAGACATTTTTTCTATAGAAAAATTCTCAGATTCTGAGACATGTTTTCTATAGAAAAATTCTCAGATTCTGAGATATTTTTTCTATAGAAAAATTCTCAGATTCTGAGACATTTTTTCTATGGAAAAATTCTCAGATTCTGAGACATTTTTTCTATAGAAAAATTCCCAGATTCTGAGACATTTTTTTTCTATAGAAAAATTCTCAGATTCTGAGACATTTTTTTTATAGAAAAATTCTCAGATTCTGAGACATTTTTTCTATAAAAAATTCTCAGATTCTGAGACATTTTTTTTCTATAGAAAAATTCTCAGATTCTGAGACATTTTTTTTATAGAAAAATTCTCAGATTCTGAGACATTTTTTCTATAGAAAAATTCTCAGATTCTGAGACATTTTTTCTATAGAAAAATTCTCAGATTCGGAGACATTTTTTGTATAGAAAAATTCTCAGATTCGGAGACATTTTTCTATAGAAAAATTCTCATGTTTAATTTTATTTCTATAGAAAAATTTTCAGGTTCTGACTATTTTTTCTCTAGAAAATTTCTCAGATTCTGAGACATTTTTTCAAAAGAAAAATTCTCAGATTCTGAGAAATTTTTTCAGATTCTGAAACATTTCTTCTATAGAAAAATTCTCAGATTCTGAGTTATTTTTTCTATAGAATTTTTCTAAAGAAAAATTTTTGTAAAGAAAAATGTCTCAGAATCTGAGAATTTTTCTATAAAAGAAATGTCTCAGAATCTGAGAATTTTTCTATAGAAGAAATGTCTCAGAATCTGAGAATTTTTCTATAGAAAAAATGTCTCAGAATCTGAGAATTTTTCTACAGAAAAAATGTCTCAGAATCGAGAATTTTTCTATAGAAAAAATGTCTCAGAATCTGAGAATTTTTCTATAAAAAAAATGTCTCAGAATCTGAGAATTTTTCTATAGAAAAGATGTCTCAGAATCTGAGAATTTTTCTATAGAAAAGATGTCTCAGAATCTGAGAATTTTTCTTTACAAAAATTCTTATTTTTGTAAAGAAAAATTTCTATAGAAAAATTCTCACGGGTTAAATAATAGGATTTGGCTCAAATAAAGCTTAAATAAAGGCTCGTCACAAGCTCTATGAAAAGGTCAAGGAAAAAAAATGGCGATATGAAACCGTTTACCGGATTTTTAATTTTTTTAGATATTCGAATTCAGCGCATCAAAATAAATATGACGTATCTCAGGACTTTTTAAAAATCTTCGAAAATCTAAAGCTTATTGCGCCTGGATTAACTATTGATCGGGTTCACATTTCTACGACAAAAGTTTACAATAAAATTTTGACTGGATCCTGCAGAAAAGTAAAAGTACCATGGTCTACCATTTGTTGGCTGTGTTTTCCCTCAATTTCTATAATTAACATGAAAAATAAATCAGTTTTAGAATTTAGATAAAAATATTAGTGAAAAAAATTTACCATTTTCGAGGGATACCAAATTTTGTTAAAAGCATTTCACCAGTTTTATCTCTTTTTGATGGAACTCCAAAAACCTCCAGAATTTCATTGGTTTTTTAATATTTTTTCCGTTTTTATTCGTCTTTATGTTATTTTTAAAATTATTTGATATTTTGTTTTTTATTTTAATAAAAGTTTTGACAATTTCCATAATACTATGTTAAATTATGTACGATTACATATTTTGTGTCTGAAATAAATTTTACATAGAAAATTTGTGTATTTAAAGTGAAACTGCTTATTATTTTATAAACATGTTTCACAACACACAATGTACTACACTTTGTGTGTATCTTTTACAAATAAAACACAACGTTTTTACATTTGCACATTTTCTGTAAATATACATGAAAATTTACTATCTTGATAATAGTAAAGTTACATGCATTTTTTAGAGTGTATACAATGCTAATTTTTAGATTAAAAATTTGAACTAAATAAGGTCCTCACACGTAAAACAGGGTCTTCATAGAAACCACAACTCCATCATGTGCGAAACTATCAAAAAAAAATGCATTTACTTACCAAGAGAAGCTGATATTATTGTATTTAAATCCTCAGTTGCAAGCTGTTTTGGGCTTTATTGAATTTTTTAATTTTAATAATTTTTCTAAAACGTTTTTTTTTTTAATACAGTTTTGACAATTTCCTTAATACTATAGGTGTGTTTTTTTTGAGTTTGTTATAAACTTCCCATACAAATTTAGGTAGGTATACACTTGATAAGTAGGGATATTTATATATTCTTAAAAGTTAAGTATTTAAAAAAAGTGGTGCCAAATCTTGAAATTTTTGATTTTATCACTTACCAACACTTTTTTTTATTTTGAAATGTCAACAAAAAAATAAATAAATTACAAAAATTTGTTTGAACAATTTTATTTCATAACAAAAAAAGAAATATTAAAATTCTTTTATAAATTATTTTAATTAAATTAAAATATCTTAAAAAAAAAATAACAAATAATAAAGTGATACCAAGTATATTCAACAAAATAAAAAGAGTTGCCAAAATTTTAAAGTTAAGTAGTGATATTGTTTTTTTACAAGTAGTTATAGTTATACATAAAAAACTCGAAAAAAACACGCCTTATGTTAAATTATGTACGATTACATATTTTGTGTTTGAAACAAATTTTACATAGAAAAACTTTATATTTAAAGTGGAAGTGTTTATGATCTTATAAACATGTTTCACAAAACACGATATACTATACTTTCCGTGTAATTCTTTGCAAATAAATATGTAACTATTTGGTTTACACACTACGTGTTTATGTATGCGCTTTTTCTGTAAATATACATGAAAATTTACTAACTTAATAATAGTAAAGTTACATGCATTTTTTAGAGTGTTGTTTTTGGAAAAAATTCAGAACTATGTCTGAATTTTTCAAATGAAAAATAAAAATCGATGTAGCCAAAAACACGCCATTTTTATTTTTTTTTTTAATTAAAGTTCATTTTACAGGCAAAAGCACTACGCGGCGTTTTTACTCTCACACCTACATGCTCTCACTCATTAAACAAAATCAAAAAAACACAATTTTCTCCTCTCTTCTTGTTTAAAATATACTTAGAGAAATAATCAATAAAGAATTTTAATGTCAAATTCTTGTTTAAGAAACATTTTTTGGTAAACCAGAATGCTTAGTTTGTCACTATTCCATAAATATTACATTTTAGCCAATGTCATTTATTATCTTTTTTATTTTTTAAATGGTTAAATGTGTTATTATTTTTACTATATGTTTCTTTAAATACAATGAGTATGAGAGTGCTACATGTTACACACACAAAGAAAAAATATGATAGTATGTGTTTGCCTGTCGCTGCTTTAAGTCCTCTACAGACGATTCAATATTAGGCCTTTTTTGTTGGCAAACTTTGATTGTTAACATGCGTCAAAACCAGAGTTGGGCACGAATCATTACCATTGAGTTTTCATTAATCTGTTCAATGTTAATGAATTTTTATTTTCATTTCAAATTCTTTACACATTTTTTCAATTTCATTTGTTTACACATTGTCAATGAAATAGAATTTTTGATTTCATTGACAATGTTAATGATATGCCCCATATACATTTTTTTTTATTATGACAACTTTAAAAATAACAAGTAGAAAAGTTAAATTCGACTTTACCGAATCTATGAATACCCTCCACAATGCATTTTTTTAAAGGGTAGTACATTTTTTAACGTGAAAAAATTAACAATTTTGAATAGAAATATTTTATTTTGAGTTTAAAGCTCTTTTTTTGTATATTTTTTTTTTTTTAAAAAAAGAAAAATTACTAATTTTTTTTTGAGTGTAAAATTTTTTTCGAGTGTAATGTTTTTTTTATTGTAAAAATATTTCTGAGTGAATGCACGTACGTATGTAAACAAAATATTGCCATTTTTGTAAAAAAAAAACTAAATTTTTTTTGGTGTAAATTTTTTTTTGAGTGTAAAATTTTTTTTGAGCGTACAATTTTTTTTGAGTGTAAAATTTTTTTCGAGTGTAATTTTTAAGTTACCAATGCTTTTAAAACTAAAGAAGTTTAAAAAGCATTGCTTTAAAATTAAACAAGTTTGAAAAGCATTGTTTAGTTACCACCAATGCTTTTAAAACTTGTTAAAACACGTGGCATTTTAGATGAAACTAATCTGAAATTCAGGGTTTTGCTTATAACTTTTGAACCACTGGACCGATTGAGCTGAAATTTAATACCAAACAGACCCGGGGAACGGCAAAGATATATGCCAAGCTTCAGTAGTCTCATTATGGTCTTTTGAAAGTTATCGTGTTTTTAATCTCGTAAATTCACAAAACACCCTTGCCGAAATTTACTCTATTGCTCATAACTTTTGAACCACTGCACTATAGGAAATTTTACCCATTTTTTGGCCAAAAGTCAAAATTAAAATTTTTGCAAACATTATTTTTTTTTTACATTAATATAAAAAAAACTTAACAAAGTAAACAATTCTTTCTCAATTTTTCGACAGAATTGATGTACGGTCACTTTATCATTAGTTTTTCTTGCAATTTCTTAATTAGTTATAAAATAACGATTGAGTGCAATGAATTTTGTGATAGCTTCTAACAAAAGTTTTTATATTAAGAATTTATAGTTTTTAAAAACTATAAAATGGAAAATAGTGTCGAAGGTGAGTACTTTAATGATAAATAGTGAAATGTTGGTGAACTCATCTATTATATCGATTTAAATAGAAAAATTTAAGTGACCTTAAGATGAACTTATTGAAGTATGAATTGGAATTTTATTTTGACTTTAAAAAAAATGATAGCATATGTTAGCTATAAAACCATAAAAGTTCTCTAGGACAATCAATTACCTTCCGAATTTAAAAAATTTCAAGGTCGGATATGTGCAAACTTTTTTTAAAAACGCATTTTTCCAGATGACTACTGACAAGGGAAGTATCTCAACCCTTATGAACCGATTTGCCTGAAACTTAAAATATATATAAATGAGACGATTTTAAGGTTGGGGTGTCTCGGCTTATCGGCCATATCAGTGTTTAAAAATTTCGTTGTCCTCTTATGAAACAATGAGGACCTTCGGGAAAATTTCGATAACTCCCGAACTAACAGGAATATCGTCTAGAGAAAAAATACGTGTCGACTTAAATTTAATAAAGATTATTTCCTATTAATATGGATATCGTAGGTCTATGTCTTCATATGAATACCCCCCAAAATTTGCACATTTTCATGAAAAAAATATTTAACGAAGCAGAATTTTTACGGGGTTATGCCACCGTTGAATAGGCATTAAAAAATCCTTTCTTCTCATATGGAAACATCATATAGTTTCTTTGAAAGAAATCGCTAAAAAATCCAAAAACGATTTTTTCGCCAAATTTTGACCCATTTTTTGAACCCCTAAATCCCCGATATGGCCGATAAGCCGAGACACCCCAACCTTAGAATGGTCTCATTTAAATATATTTTAAGTTTCAGGCAAATCGGTTCATAAGGGTTGAGATACTTCCCTTGTGAGTGCCAAATTCAGAGTTATTTAATACATGGTGAGTGAAATAAAACAAAGGTGGATAAGGAGCCGCTATTTCTGGCCATTTCTTTTCAAACATTGCTCAGAGTGATTGTTTCGAAAACTTTAAACAATATGTAAAGGAGGAATTAAGAATATTTTGTTCAAATACAAATATGAAAAGGATTAAAAGTTGTAGGAGTTTGAAAGTTTTTGAAAGACAGCATGCTGTTTGGCTTAAAGGCAATACTTGGCTAAGAAAACTTGAAACGCAGCCTGCCTCCACTAAATCGAAACCTGGGCGACCGCAATTAACTTTTTTGTCAAAATCTGCGAGAACAAAAATACGAGTTACAGCAGAAATCTGCTTCATCTACGGCTGGTAGTGGCATTTTGAAATGTAGTTGACGACTTGGAACTCAAAAATCAAATTTTTGAATAAATCCTTATTAAAAAGTAGCTTTGTTTAACACTTCTTAAAATTGTTAAAATAAATTTCTACTTTTATCTTCGAAAGTTAGTGTACACTCAAAAAAAAAAAAAGAAAAAAGAAATAGTAAAAACAGTTTAGAAAACCAGATAATCTATCAAGGATCTAAAAAATCTTAGATGCGGAAACTTATAACCCGGGAACCCTGTTTGGAACTAATTATTAGTTAATTTTTTAGGCAACTTTACTAATTTTTTTTTTTGAGTGTATGAAAAACTTTAAGAGTCACTCCCTTCCTCTAAAGAGTCTTCCAAAAGTCAAATCCAAAAAAATCATTCAAATCGGTCCAGCCGTTTGGCTGTAAATAATTTTGGCCAAAAAAAGGGATGGATTGCAATACCAACCTGACCAGGTAAATGACAAACATATATGCCAAACTTCAGTAGCCTCTGTAAAGTCTTTCAAAAGTTAGCGTGTTTTCTACGGACAGACAGACGGACGGACATCGCTAGATCGACTTAAAATCGATCGAGGATCATAAATATATATACTTTATGGGGTCCTAGACCAATATTTCGAGGTGTTACAAACGGAATGACAAACTTATATATACCCTCTATCACTAGAGTGGAGGGTATAAAAAAATAAAACTATAAATTTTTTTTATTTTTTTGAGAAAATCTGTTGTTTTGCTACGTAAGCGAAAGGGATTTTCTTTAAAAAGCGCAATTATCAATCGATCCAAGCAAAGGACGTTAAACTTCTGACATAGAAAGGCTTCAGTTGCGTTTTTAAGAAGTTGGCTTTGTTCTTCAAGAGGGGACCCAAATACCCTAGATCCGATTTTGTCCATTCACGCAATTAACCAGCCAATGATTTATTTATTTGTGGCAAGTTTCAGGCGTCTAGCCTTTTTAGTTTGGAATGCATCGTGCTTTCTTAGACGAACGGATATCGATAGGATGTCTCAGATTCGTCGACATTTTTTAAAAAGTCTTAGATTCTGAGACCTTTTTTATAAAAAAAGTCTCAGGTTCTGAGGAATTTTTTCTGTAGAAAAAAGTGTCAGGTTCTGAGATATTTTTATGTAGAAAAAATCTCAGGTTCTGAGACATTTTTTATTTAGGAAAAGTCCTGGATTCTGAAACATTTTTTTATAGAAAACGTCTAAGATTCTGAGACATTTTTTTATAGAAAAGTCTCAGATTCTGAGACATTTTTTCTTTAGAAATTGTCTCAGATTCTAAAACATTTTTTCTATAGAAAAAGTCTCAGATTCTGAAACATTTTTTCTATTAAAAAAGTATCAGATACTGAGACAATTTTTCTATAGAAAAAGTATCAGATTCTGAGACATTTTTTCAGTAGAAAAAGTCTCAGATTCTGAGAAATTTTTTCTATAGAAAAAGTCTCAGATTCTGAGACATTTTTTCTGTAGAAAAAGTCTCAGATTCTGAGACATTTTTTCTATAGAAACAGTCTCAGATTCTGAGACATTTTTTCTATAGAACAAGTCTCAAATTCTGAGACATTTTTTCTATAGAAAAATTTGCAGATTCTGAGACATTTTTTCTATAGAAAAAGTCTCAGATTCCGAGACATTTTTTCTATTGAAAAAATCTCAGATTCTGAGACATTTTTTCTATAGAAAAAGTCTCAGATTCTGAGACATTTTTTCTATAGAAAAAGTCTCAGATTCTGAGACATTTTTTCTATAGAAAAAGTCTCAGATTCTGAGACATTTTTTCTATAGAAAAAGTCTCAGATTCTGAGACATTTTTTCTATAGAAAAAGTCTCAGATTCTGAGACATTTTTTCTATAGAAAAAGTCTCAGATTCTGAGACATTTTTTCAGTAGAAAAAGTCTTAGATTCTGAGAAATTTTTTCTATAGAAAAAGTCTCAGATTCTTAGAAATTTTTTCTGTAGAAAAAGTCTCAGATTCTGAGACATTTTTTCTATAGAAACAGTCTCAGATTCTGAGACATTTTTTCTATAGAAGCAGTCTCAGATTCTGAAACATTTTTTCTATAGAAAAAGTATCAGATTCTGGTACATTTTTTCTATAGAAAAAGTCTCAGATTTTGAGACATGTTTGCTTCAGAAAAAGTCTCAGATTCTGAGGCATTTTTTTCTATAGATTCTGAGACATTTTTTCTTTAGAAAAATCTCAGATTCCAAGACATTTTTTCCACCTATATAACAATTTCAAAATTAGTTATTATCACTTTACCGTTTTCTTTAAAAAAAATATTTCCAAGAATTCAATGAAACTTTTGTTTATCATTGTCATTGATTAATTGGTAATGATTTTATTTTTCATTATAATTATATAAAAAATTGCTAATGAAAATTTCGTTTCATTGTGTAAAATTAATGATAATGATTTTTTAATTTCATTAACATTGACCATATTCAATGACCATGGACGTATACAGGGGGTGGGCACAGAGGGCACGTGCCCCCCCCCCCCTTTTCGATTTGAAAATTTGTTAAATTTTTTACTCAAAAATGCATTATTCAAAAAAATATTCAAAAGTTTCTAAATATTTTGATTTTAAAAGAAAAGATTTTATTTTTTTTATAAAAACTCAAGATTTTGAAATAATTTCGTTTCTAAAAAGTCATTTATACCAAAAAATCAGTAAAATTTTATCAAATAAAAATTGTGCATCAGAATCATGAAAATTAATTTTAACAAAACAATTTTCAAACAATAAGATAAGGGAAATATCTCAACCCTTATGAACCGATTTCCCTAAAACTTAAAAGACAATTTTAAATTTACACATCTTCATGAAAAAAAAAAGATTTAACGAAGCTTAATTTTTACAAGGTTGTGCCCCCGTTGAATATGCATTAAAAAACATTTATTCTCATATGGAAACATCATATAGTTCCTTGGAGGAAATGGCTGAAAAATAAATTAAAAAAAAAATTTATCTATTTTTTGAACCCCAAAATCTCCGATCTGGCCAATGAGCCACCACAACCTTAGAATTGTTTCGTTTATATGAGGGTTTCTTCGCCAACTCTTTAAACACAGGTTTTTGTGGTCGCTTAAGAAGAATCTGAAGTTGCAATTTTAAAATTCAAAATGGCGACAAATATTTTTAAAAAATAAACCGATTTGCTTGAAACTTTTTATACCCGAGTTTTAGGTGTCGCTAAATAAGAATCTGAAGTTAGATTTTCGAATGGCAGATTCAAATTTAGGAACCCAACAAACCAGCGCGTAAAGAGTTTTGAGTGAATCTGTTATTTTTTTTAAAAAAATTATCACCATGTTGGATCCGATATTTTGAATTTTAAAAATCCAACTGCAAATTCTTCTTAAGCGACTTCAAGAACCCGTGTATGAAGAATTTTAAGCAAATCTATTTGTACAAAATTAAGCGCCATATTGTATCCGCCATATTGAAATTCAAAACCGCCACTCGGGGAGGGGGGGTAGGTAGGTTATGGGTGTAGTTAAAAATAAATATTAATAGGCGATGACGAAAAAATTTTTGTCAATTGTGCCCCCCCGTTTTCAAATTCCTGGATACGTCGCTGTCAATGACAATGAAACACTCAATGTGAATTGAAAAACAATGCATTAGTCCCATCTCTGGTCAAAACGAAAAAAACGAAACGTTAACTCCCATAAATTTTTTAATTTAATTTAGACTCTAAATTTTAGAGTCGTTTGGAATAGTTTTGTAAAATATTACACATTTTCGATGAAATATTGATAAAATTAGCTTATTAAATGCAACAACACAAAAACATTTATCTTTTTTATTAATACTAGAGATGCGCGCGTGACACGAATTTTTCGTGATTCACGTGATTCACGCGTGAATCACGCGTGATTGTGAGTGAAATTTATTTTTACTCACGTGATCGTGAGTGCGCGTGATTGGAAAAAATAGTTTCGTGCGTGAGCGTGCGTGAGTAATTTTTGTTTCGTGAGTTTGCGTGATTGTTTTGTGCTGTTTGAAACAGAAAACAAGTAAAAGAAATCGTCATTATATTGATTTTAGAGGGAAATTTATACTAAATTGTGATTTAAATGAATTTTTATTATTGTTTTAAGGAAAATCAATACTTTTTGTGCAAGAAATCGAAAAAAGTAAAAAGAAAATTTGTTAATTTTAATTTCGTAAGTCTCCGTGAGCGTGATTATTTCGTGAGCGTGAGAAAAATTTTGGTTACTCACGTGAGCGTGCGTGAACGTGAGCAGAAAAAATAATTTCGTGCGTTATCGTGCGTGAGCAATATTTTTATTTCGTGAGCGTGAGCGTGCAGTCAAAATTCACTCACGCGCCCATCTCTAATTAATACCAAAGAGAGTCATTAACAATAAGAGAATCATTCACAATGTTTGCAAGTTAATTATTAACTTCTAGAATTGTGAGCGTTAACACTTACGTGAACTTTGTATGGTAAAACACTGATAACACTGTGCTACAAAAAACACAAAATTGAATATACTTTTAAAATGATGTAGTTAAGGTTGTTGGTCTCGTCGAAAAGATCACAAAAATGCCCATCAAACTTGCCAGACACCCTCAAATTTTAAAGTTATTGTCAAAAAAACGTTTTTTTGGGACTTTTCTCACCAAGCCACGTGTATCTTAAACATTTTTCAGCCGATTTTTAATTTTTCAACTGTTTTGGATAGAAGAAGCATAGGGCTTTTCATGTGTGTGAATTGGTCTATACATATAAGAAAGATATGTATTGATTTTTTCAACAATAGCTAATTTTTTTGCTATTTTTTGAAAATTTTTTGAGTTTATCGATTTATTCCTAAAGAAAATTTAATTGTGAATACGATGAGCTTTATGCCAAAAAAATCGGATAACAATTGACAGAGTTGTGATAATTTTTCTAAAAAAGAAAATTAAGATTTTGTATGAAATTGCCGTGCGGACAACCCAGGCAAAAAAAAATAACAAAATAAGCGAACATTCTGAGAGGTCGCGTATCATTATTTTAAAGGTTTTTGACCTCCTGAATTCGAATTTGACCTTGAAATTGCGCTATCTTATTAAGTTTTTGATATATCAATTTATGTTAAATATCTCAAAAACCTGACAAGATAGAGCAATTTAAAGGCCAGATTCGGACTCAGCGCTCCAAAAATATTGTACACGACCATTTATGATAAATTTATTTTTTTTTGCCCGAGTTATCTGAACGGCGATTTCCTGCAAAATCTTAATTTTCTTTTTTAGAAAAATTATCACAACTCTGTCAATTATTATCCGATTTTTTCAGGATAAAGCTTATCGTACTTAGAATTAAATTATCTTAAAAAAAACGCACATAAATATAAAGGTTGTTTAACGAACTATAGCAGAAAAAATCGATAAACTGGAAAAATTTTCAAAAAATAACAAAAAAAAATGATTTTATAGAAAAAATCAATAGATATCTTTCTTTTACGTATTGACCAATTCACACATATGGAAGGCCCTATCCATTTTCTATCCAAAACAGTTTAAAAATTTAAAATCGGTTGAAAATTTTCTGAATTACGCAAGGTTTAGTGAGAAAAGTCCCAAAAAAACGTTTTTTGACAATAACTCTAAAATTTGAGAGTGTCTGGCAAGTTTAATGGTCATTTTTGTGATCTACTCGACAAGGCCAACAACCTATACTATGTCACATCAGAAGTATTTTTTCACTGTAGCACAGTGTAATTATGCCAACAAAAAAGGCCTATTTTTATGTATGCCAATTGTGGGTAAACGTCAAAAATATTGTGCATAATATTGCGTCGTCTGTAGGTACCTTTAAAGTTTAAATGTCCAATTTTATTTTCCATATCACTCATACGTCATTATACATTATTTTTGCACTTACCAAAAACATTTTTAATTCTGTTTAGATAACTGATTTAGAGCTGATTTGTCTTATTTATAGGAATTCGACTGTTTTGAGAAGTTTCAAAATGCTATTTAATATCAATAAAATCACAATATTTTAGAAGTGGGCGTGGCTTTTATCTGGTCACCCAAATTTAAGCAATAATATTTCCAGAACATAAAATGAACTTTGTAAAGAATAAAATGAACTTTAATATAAAATTAAAAAAAAAATAAATAAAAATGGCGTGTTTTTTTGCAACATAGATTTTTATTTTTCATTTGAAAAATTCAGACATAGTTCTGAATTTTTTCCAAAAACAAATAATGCCAATCGATAGAAAACACTATAAAATTAATGTGTTTCGAAAAATTCAGAATCGTTTAAGTTGCTCAATTTTACCGTGTTTTACAACGCCTATCTAGTCCATTTTGTCCATTTGTTCCACGATTTGTTACTTCCATATAGGACAATAAGCTCCCAAAGTTTGACTTTGATCCACCAACATTTTTATTCGTGGTATGTTTGAAATAAAAAACCTTCATATGTATATGGAATTTTTGTGAGTGTAATACCATATAAGGAGCATTCCGCCTTGGCGTACTAACCATTTGTTCAAATTCTGATTAATTTTTATTAAAAAATATAAATTGTTTTATTCGACCTTTAGAATATTATATTATGAGTAAAACTATGATATTCTTATAGAATAATCAGGAAAATTATGTTTCTGATTTAAATTTATTTATATTCTCAAACACAAATAAACTTAATCCTTTGTTTTTAACATGATAATGTTACCTGTAGTGCTATTCAGTAACTTTTTTAACGAAATTATCGATATCGTTAACTAACGAGAATTGTCGGTTGTTTTAACGAATATGTGATTCTATAAATTTTTGAATTATCGACAAAAATTATCGACAAAAATAGTTAATTTGAAATTTGTTTATTTTGAAATTGTATTGAGAACCGAAAATTTTCGTTAACTTTAACTTCAAAAATTTTTTTTTGATAAGTTAACGATATTCAATAACGACAAAATTCGGTAGGAAAAAGTTATAGAATTGCTTTCAAAGACAATTGTCGATAATTAATGATTTTTGACAATATAACTACCGATTTTTGTCGTTAAAAAGTTAGTGAATTGCGCTACTGGTGTCTAATTTTAAAAAAGTTGAAGGACGCCACCTCAGTTTGACTATATAAGCTAACAATTAACGAAAAAGAAACCAAGAATTACTATTTTCATTTTCTTAAAACCAAAAATTTTAATAACTTGGACTTGTAGCTTGGATAATAATTCGCCTCGTGGTGAATAAAACCGTTTTTTTGGTGAATATAAAGTAACATAATTATATTTCAACAAAAAAAAAAATTTTTTTTTTTTTCACCAAATTTTTTTGTTTCGTCAATTTTTTTTTTCATAATTTTTTTTTCCATCAAATTTTTTTTTTTCCGTCAAATTTTATTTTTCATCATACTTTTTTTCATAATTTTTGTTTTTTATAATTTTTTTTTTTATCAAATTTTTTTTTTATCAAATTTTTTTTGTTTTCATCAAATTTTTTTTATTAATTTTTTTCATAATTTTTTTTTGTTTTCATCAACTTTTTTTTTCATAATTTTTATTTTTTTTTCTTAAATTTTTTTTTTTCATCAAATTTTTTTGTTCTATAAATTTTTTTTTCATCATTTTTTTTTTCATCACATTTTTTTTTTCTATATTTTTTTTTTTTCATCAAACTTTCTTTGTTTTTTCATAATTTTTTTTTTTTATCAATTTTTTTTTTTTTTTGTTATAAATTTTTTTTTTAATCAAATTTTTTATATCATCATTTTTTTTTTCATTAATTTCTTTTTTTTTCATCAAATTTTTTTTTATCATAATTTTTTTTGATCATATTTTTTTCATCAATTTGTATTCATCAAATTTTTTTTATCAAATTTTTTATTGTCAATTTTTTTTCTCACCAAAAAAAATTTTTTTTATATTTTTTTTTATAAATTTTTTTTTACATCAAAAAATTTTTCTTTTTAACCAAAAAATTCATCAAAAACTTTTTTTCATCAATTTCTTTTTCACCAAAAATTTTGGGTTCATTATATTTTTTTTAACATAATTTTGTTTTCCACCAAATCTAAGCTTTTCGAATAAAAATTTTCCATTTGTTTATCAAATGTACATAAAACAAGTGAGAGTGTTATATTCTTTGGTGCCGAATCTTTTATACTCTCCAAAAAGTAAAAACACTTTTTTGAACTTATTTTTGCACTCACCTACGAAATGTACAGCTCTTTTGGTTTTTTAATGGGGTCGTAGACTGATATTCCAATTCGTTTTGCGTGGAATAGCAAAGTAATATAACATTATTTTTTCTAAAACTTTGCTTTGGCAAGTACACCCAAATCTTCCGCAAAACATTATCATGATTTAATGTTTTGGGGCAAGAGTACAAAATTCGCAGGCATTTTTTTTTTAATTTTCAAAAAACCAAAACTTAGATCGAAGTGCGCCAATGGTTAATTTAATTGATTGGCATCCAGCTTGTGTCACATAACTTTTAGGTCTAGGTAAATAAAAAATTTTCAGGAAGTTCAAATTTAGAAGATACCAATTTTTGTATCTAAAATATTTATTATTATTCTAAAATCTCTTTTCCAGTAATGTTCACATATAACCTAATATTTTTAGCTTAAAAAAAAAGACTTCAAAACTAAATTTTGTTTTTCACGTTATTCGGAATTTTCCGATTTTCAAGTCAAAAAAGGAACCCAAAGACATTGCCCTACAGGTCCAATATTTGTTTGTGTTAATATTGACCCTAAAGAGCAACTTTTCCGCCCCGACGATTTTGAAATTAGAAAAAAAAAACGATTAAGTTGCTCCACCCTATTGTGCACTAGGGTTGAGCAAGTTTTACACTATGGTGCAGCCGAATTAAAGCATTTTGTATTTTTAGGTTATGTTGAATGTACTATAATTTTTGAGGTGTCCTTACATAACTTATGAACACATAACTTATAAACCGCTGAACCGATATCGCTCAAATGCAATACCAAACTTCTCGGGAGAATTTCCAATAAATATGTTAAGTTTCAGTCATCTCCGTGTAATATTTTCGCCGTGATCACTATTTCCACGGACAGACAGACGGACATCGCTAGAATGTCCTAAAATCGATCAGGGATCATGAATATATATACTTTATGGGGTGACAGACCGATATTTCGATGAGTTACAAACGAAATGACAAACTTATATACATATATAGGGTGACCATTTTTTCTGAGCTTAAATCAGTACGCCCAAGTTTTTATTTTTTTTTTTAGAAATAACTCTCTAAATTTTTTCTATGAGAAAACACTGATGTTTTTTCAACACTCAAAAAATGTCGGTTAAACTAACTTGACTTTGAAAAAACAACTGCAAAAAACAACTGCAAAAAACTACTGCTAAAAAACAACAACAAAAAACAACTGTTGTCGTTATTTTGCAGAAAATTTAGTTGACTTTAAACGACTTCATTTGAATGTTTTGATCGTTTAAGTGCAGAAAATATAACAAAATTTCACTGGTTTTGAGAATAAGAAAATCCCTTAGATTTTGATGTCTTTTCCGTAAGTTTTGACAACTTTTCCTGTAAGAAAACTTCACACTCAGAAAAAAAATGGGAAAACTAACTAAATTCAAGGAATATTAATAATGATTTAGCTCCATTGCCATGTTTTCCTTCTTTTAAGTTAATATTTTTCTTAAAAATAAGGAAATAAAAAATGGGAAAAATTTTATTTCAATTTAGTTCATTACCGGGAATACCGGTATTCCCGGTACTACGGTACTGGCCATAGGCACTGGTTAGGACCGATAGGTTCAGACCCCGATTGGGTTCCTTAAGAAACTTCATATTTTTTTATTCAAAATTATTGTCCGTTTCGCTCTACCTTGCATAGTTTTTGAGATACGTGAGTTAAGGGGACCACTGGGGCCTTGAGAATTTAAAAACTCGATAACTTTAAAACTTTTACTCGAAGAGCTTTTCGGTATTTGGCGGCCTTGTTCTCTGTGTTAAGGGCTACAAAAATGCTTTTGAACTTTTTGTTGTGTTGGCATTATTTCCCGAGTTATGAGTATTTTAAAATTTTCTGGAATGCCAACTTTTTTAAATCCAAAGTTAGACCCATTGGGGTCCACACATGTGAAGATGACCGGCGATACTATGGTGATTCAAAGAACCAAAAATGGCCTCCATTTTGCTCTATCTGGCTTAGTTTTCGAGATATCGCCAACTTTTGAAAAAAGTTATTAAAATTTTACTTAAATAGTGGAAAAAACTTCCTCAAATCTAAGAAAATTAACTAAGTGGTAGAAAATTACGTCCTAAAACTAAAGAAGAGGAATATGTCTTAAAAATAAAGTTTTTTGTCATATATTTAGGGAAAATTTCTTTGGCGGTAAGAATTTCTTCCATGTATTTGGGAATTCCAGTTAAGGAAAATAATGGACTATTTAACAGTAAATGAACTTAAATTTTTTCCTAACACTTAAGAAAATTTCCCAACTTTAAGTTAAATTTAACTAAATTGTGGGAAAATTTATAAACTAATTTGTAGAAAATTTTTCCAAAGTTTAAGTTAAGTCTTTTTTTTTTGAGTGCACAGCTAATAAGCATGTGTTTTTTTTTTTAAGGCCCTGGTTTTCTGAGCGCTCTTTTGAATAAGCTCTGATGACATTACCTCATCTAAGATCTCAGAATCATTTGGATTATTGCAATTTACATCATCTTTCTAAAAATATAAAAAAAATCCATCGGCTCATTGAACTTTTCTTTATAGAAAACCTCAAAGATTCTTTGCGCATTTTCATATAAATTTAGGAAGATCAAAATAACCTCATGCTCAGATTAACTTTTGCTTTAAGGAACCTCTTGATTCACGAACTCTAATCTCTTTAGAATAAATTCATTATAAATTAGCTCGTTTTCAGACTTAAGTTATAAAAAACAACCCTGACGACTTATATTATGGAAATTCAAGTTTTTTTACAGAATTTCGAATAAAAATTATTCTAGATTTTGTTGTTATTAAGCTAATCAGGCCTAAAATTTCCTTGTAATTAAAACAAAATTTTTATTACAATTTTCCCAACGTTTCGTCGGTATATGCCGACATCTTCAGGGGGTCGTCTATTTATTAAATAAAAACATTTATTAACCAAAAAAACTTTTTCCAAAAACATATAAAACTTACAATATTTTACGTTGTTACATTAAAAGAAAAATTAAAAAACTTTACATTTAACATAAAACATAAAAAACATAAAACATAAATTAAATTTAAAACATATTACTCCTATATCACAGATTTTCTAATTTATGGCAACTATGTAGCTGGCATTAATGTTATTTGTGTCTTCCTTTACGTTCATTGTCTTCGTGATGTTCTTTTGAATACGCAAGCTTTCTTTTATATATCTTTTTCTTTCTAACTTTTCAAAGTCTAAGATTTTTACATTTTCGAAGTCCGCTATATGTGTGTTTTTTATTAAATGTTGTGCTAAACCTGTTGCTTCTTTCCCCCGCGTAACATCCATTTGATGTTCTCCCATTCTTGTTGATAGTGCTCTCTTCGTTGTCCCTATATAAATCATATCACAGCTTTCTTCTAAATTTCCTTTGCATTTTACTTCGTATACGATATTGTTCTGTTGTTCCTTTTTTACTGGTGCTTTTACCTTAGTAAAAATTGTGTTGAGTGTTTTGTTGGGTTTGTAAGCTAAGTTTACTTTATTGTCTATTGTTTGTTTTATGCTTCTATTGTCCGTAAGCCCAGGTATGTATTTTACACTGTAAAATTTCTTTTTTTCCTCTGCGTTTTCAGTGTTGTCACCTTGGTTGTTATTTTTTAATCGCCTGTTAGAATTTTCTATTAATGTTTTTATTATTTTGTTAGGGAAACTGTTTTCAGTTAATATTTTAAATATTTTTTCTATATTTTTGGTGTGAAATTGTGTGTCACTTATTTTTAATATTCTGTCAATAAAGTTTTGTGCTGTGTTTAAAATTTGACTTCTAGGTTGTGTAGAATTGAAGTTCATAATTCTCCCTGAAGTGGTTTCCTTTGTATACCAATCAAAATTAATCTTCGTCTTATTTCTTTTCAATTTTGTGTCCAAGTATGAAATTTCACCATTTTTCTCAACTTCAATAGTAAACTGTATTTTTTGGTGATAATTGTTTAGCGTTTTTAGGATTTCATCCTGGTCGTTTATTTTAATTACTGCTAAAATGTCATCTACATATTTTGTTATGTACTTAATGAAGCAACAGGTTTAGCACAACATTTAATAAAAAACACACATATAGCGGACTTCGAAAATGTAAAAATCTTAGACTTTGAAAAGTTAGAAAGAAAAAGATATATAAAAGAAAGCTTGCGTATTCAAAAGAACATCACGAAGACAATGAACGTAAAGGAAGACACAAATAACATTAATGCCAGCTACATAGTTGCCATAAATTAGAAAATCTGTGATATAGGAGTAATATGTTTTAAATTTAATTTATGTTTTATGTTTTTTATGTTTTATGTTAAATGTAAAGTTTTTTAATTTTTCTTTTAATGTAACAACGTAAAATATTGTAAGTTTTATATGTTTTTGGAAAAAGTTTTTTTGGTTAATAAATGTTTTTATTTAATAAATAGACGACCCCCTGAAGATGTCGGCATATACCGACGAAACGTTGGGAAAATTGTAATAAAAATTTTGTTTTAATTACAAGGAAATTTTAGGCCTGATTAGCTTAATAACAACAAAATCTAGAATATTAATTCAACTGGCCAAACAACAAAATCGAATAAAAATTATTTGATTATTTGAAATGTTCAAAAATCAGTACAATCAGTACATATTTTAAAAAATCAGTACAAATCAGTACAACGTTTTTTGATCAGTACACATGATCAAAAATCAGTGCATCTACTGATCAAAACAGTACGAATGGTCAGCCTATACATGTGGGATAGGTATAAAGCAAAGAGAAAACAGCTCAGTCAATCAGTCAGTAAAACGCCGTGAAGCCATAAAGACGTGTGAGCCGTGTGAATTAAAGAAACTTTCAATTAAACAAAATTTATACTTTTATACTCTTTTTTATTATTATACTTTTTTAAAAACTTTTATATTAAATAAACTTACTGAATAAATAATTAAATTACCATATACATTAGGGCGTTTCATCAAAAACTTTTTTTTGGATTTTTGCAACTCTTGAAGCGGAATATGAATTCTTATGGCCTAAAAGATTTTTGAGATTTTTTTCAGATTTTTGGAATGTCGGGATCAACTCGCTCAAATCGATTTTATCAAAAAAATGAGGTTATGAAACATCATTTTTTTTATTTTTTGTTCTCTGGTACCTTTTTTTAACAAAACCGGATATAATACTTCTTAATGTTGCTAGCCTCCTAAAAAAAAATATTCGCGGTCAAAATTATAAGTTCAAGGGTCACTAAGATGACCTTAAAAGTAAAAATTCAGAATTTCCCGTGTTTTAACCTCAATAATTCGAGAAATAAGCTTTGTATGAACGTCATGTTGAATCCGTTAGATAGGTCTTTAAAACACCTTTCATTTAAAACCAATCTGACTATTGTCACTTTTGTAGAAATGTTAAAAAAAATAAAAAAACTGGGAAAAACTCATTTTCCACCCCATTTTATCGAAAATTGAACTGGTGCATTAGGTAGTTTTTTTTTGTAAAGTTAATATAATAACTTTTAAAGGCTTTTTATAGATTGTAGTTAGTGTTTCCAAGCCGGTTAACCAAAAAACCGGTTTTTTGTCAAAAAAACCGGTTTGACAAAAACCCGGGTTTCCGGTTTGGAAACACTAATTGCAATCAAAAAAACTTCTTTTAAGTTTATTATTTCAATTTTACAAAAAAACTACTAATGGATTCCCTTCGATTTTCTGTAAAATGGGGGAAAAAATGAGTTTATCTTAGTTTTTTAATATTTCTACTAAAGTGACAAATGTCATTTTGGTTTTAAATTAAAGGTATTAAAAAGACCTATCTAACGGATTCATCATTACGTTCATATATTGCATATTTCTCAAATTATTAAGGTTGGAACACGGGAAATTCTGAATTTTTACTTTAAAGGTCATCTTAGTGACCCTTGAAGTTATTATTTTGACCGCGAATATTTTTTTTTTGGAGGCTAGCAACATTAAGAAGTATTATATCCGGTTTTGTTAAAAAAAGGCACCAGAGAACAAAAAATAAAAAAAATTATGTTTCATAACCTCATTTTTTTGATAAAATCGATTTGAGCGAGTTGATCCCGACATTCCAAAAATCTGAAAAAAATCTCAAAAATATTTTAGGCCATAAGAATTCATATTCCGCTTCAAGAGTTGCAAAAATCCAAAAAAAAGTTTTTGATGAAACGCCCTAATATACATATACCGTCTATCATGTACTAACAACTTTAGCCATCACTGTGTGTGCTACTACAACAATTCACAATAACTAACAATAACAACATTCACAATAGTTGGTTGCTGTCGTAGCTAAACAATACCCAAGACGCACTAAATAGGAAATACACATGAAAAAAACTGACTTGAAATATACTTAATATTAGAGCAAATATGAAGTACACATGAACTAATATTATGTTTTTTTTTTCGGTAGAATAAGAGCTAAACTAGCGAGGGCCCCTCGGCTATTCGACTTAAAAAAAGTTTTTTTTTGTGTTGAGACTAGTATTCTTTTTGAACAAAAATTCGAAAAAGGTTCAGTATTAACACAGTATAAAAATTCGGGTTGATTGGATCCCATAGAGTACGGAAATACTTAAAGTTTTTTATCGGTCACTTCGCTTAGTACTTTTTTTTTATTAGCAAATGTGTCGAAAGCCCGAAATTCTTAAATTAATACTTCAAAAAATTATAACTTTGATATGTGTCTTACCTAGGGTTGCCAGAATTTTATTTCAAAAATTCGGGAAAAACTTCCGAAAATTACAAAAATGGTGGGATTTTAAAAATTTCCGCGTGACAAAAATATTTTTATGACCAAATCTCAAAAATTTAGCAGCATGTTGTCGAGTTTTATTGTTTTAAATAGAGACTACCAGCCTCTAGTGCATTTTGAAATAGAAACAAGTAGAAAAGTTAAATTCGACTTTGCCGAATCTATGAATTCCCTTCACAATGCCTTTTTTAAAGGATAGTACATTTTTTAGCTTGAAAAAAATTAACAATTTTTATTAGAAATATTTTATTTTGAGTTAAAAACTCTTGTTTTGTCATTTAAAAAAAAAAAGAAAAAAAAATTTTTTTTTTTTTTTAGTGTAAAACTTTTTTCGAAAACTAATTTTTTTTTTGAGTGTAAAATTTTTTCTTAGTGTAAAATTTTTTTTGAGTGTAATTTTTAAGTTACCAATGCTTTTAAAACTAAACAAGTTTAAAAAACATTGCTTTAAAACTAAACAAGTTTGAAAAGCATTGTTAAGTTACCACCAATGCTTTTAAAACTTGTTTAACACGTGGCATTTAAGGTGAAATCACTCTGAAATTCAGGGTTTTGCTTATAACTTTTGAACCACTGTATCGATTGAGCTGAAATTTAATACTAAACAGACCTAGGAAACGGTAAAGATACATGTCAAGCTGCAGCAGTCTCATTATTGTCTTTCCAAAGTTATCGTGGTTTTTATCTCGTAAATTCGCGAAATACCCTTGCCGAAATTTACTCTTTTGCTCATAACTTTTGAACCACTAGACCGATTTGGCTGGATTTCAATACCAACCTGACCAGGGAAATAACAAACATACATACCAAACTTTAGAAGTCTCTGTAAAGTCTTTCAAAAGTAAGCGTGTTTTCTACAGACGGACATCGTTAGATCGACTTAGAATCGATCGATGATCATGAATATATACACTTTATGAGGTCCTAGACCAATATTTCGAGGTGTTACACACTAGGGTGGCTCGTTTTTGGGCTTTTCTCTCTAATCAAATTCTAATACCCGCCAAAAGTGTCGGTCCCCTAAGGGTAGCTCACATGCAAAATATCACTCCGATCGGAGTTTATCTTCTGTCTCCACTTTGAGCCTCAAAATTGGGGTTTTTGGAAAAAAGGACTTTTAAAAAAAAATAAGTTTTTTTATTAAAATAATGAAAAAAATTTTTTTGTATAATATTTGATCATAAATACTTAAATATAAAATTAAAAGATTTTACGGTATCATTAACCCGTTCAAACTTGATACCAAAAAAATGGCATGATTTTGGGGGCTTTCTTAAAACACTTTTTTTCATAATTTGAAAATTTTATTAAAAAAAAAATTTAAATATACCATTTTTTCTTTCTGAATTCATTAAGAACACCTTGGAGAAGAAAAATGTGAAATATGGCGGATATCCGTCGAGCCACTTGGAAATGTTGGTTTTATCAATAATTTGGATTAATAAAATCTTATAAATTTTTTTTGGTGTCGTGGCATTCTATTAGATAACTTTAACAGGCCTATTCTCAGTTATGACTGGCTATGACTAATTTTATTATTTTCAAACTTCATATTCCCTGTGTTTGTTGTAAACACAATCATAAAAAGTCTCAAAATTTAAAATTATTTGTCAATTTTGAGACGATGTGGGTAGCATGTCTTTATTTTTTTGAAATTTTAAAACAAAATTTGAATTTTTTTATGATTGTTTACAACAACCACATGGAAAAAATTGAGTTATGATTGAGTTATGACTTTTTTTGTGAATAGGCACCTAAGTCTGTCATGAATTCTTACCGATCTAGGACGTCTTTAACCCACATTGGCTGGGGGTCAAAAATGACCCCTGCAAGAAATTTGAAGTTTAGAGCTTAAATTTTGTGCTATAAACAAGTATAAAACGGCTTTTGTGTTTTCTACCCTAACTATTATTTCGTTTTAATATATCATCTTTAAAAAAATCGTTAACCCTTCTTGGTAGGGGGTCAAAAATGACCCATTCAATAAAAAATATAAATTTTGTTGATATCAAAAAATTCAAGCACTATGCCGAAAAGTTTTTTCCGGGGTCATTTTTGACTTCTGGCCAATGTGGGTTAAAGATATCTTAAACAGGTAAAATTTTAGGGATGATTTAAAGTTATCTAATAGACTGCCACAAATTAATTTTCTATAAAAAATATATACTATTTATTGAATGGGTCATTTTTGACCCCCTACCACGAAGGGTTAACGATTTTTTTAAAGATAATATATTAATACGAAATAATAGTTAGGGTAGAAAACACAAAAGCCGTTTTATACTTGTTAATAGCACAAAATTTAAGCTCTAAACTTCAAATTTCCTGCCGGGGTCATTTTTGACCCCCAGCCAATGTGGGTTAAAGACGTCCTAGATCGGTAAGATTTCATGAAAGACTTAAAGTTTTCTAATAGAATGGCACGATACCAAAAAACAGTTAATTTGCCCAAAAATGAAATTTATAAGATTTTATTAATCCAAATTATTGATAAAACCAACATTTCCTTGAAATCCGCTAACTTCCCCCCGCGATTCCCAAAAAGTGGCTCGACGGATATCCGCCATATTTCACATTTTTCTTTTCCAAGGTGTTCTTAATGAATTCAGAAAGAAAAAAAGGTATATTTAAATTTTTTTTTTAATAAAATTTTCAAATTTTGAAAAAAGGTGTTTTGAGAACGCCCCCAAAATCATGCCATTTTTTTGGTATCAAGTTTGAACGGGTTAATGATACCATAAAATCTTTAAATTTCATATTTAAGTATTTATGATCAAATATTATACAAAAATTTTTTTTTCATTATTTTAATAAAAAAACTAATTTTTTTTTTTTTTAAAAAGTCCTTTTTTCCAAAAACCCCAATTTTGAGGCTCAAAGTGGAGACAGAAGATAAACTCCGATCGGAGTGATATTTTGCACGTGAGTTACCCTTAGGGGACCGACACTTTTGGTGGGTATTAGAATTTGATCAGAGAGAAAAGCCCAAAAACGAGCCACCCTATTACACACGGAATGACAAACTTATATATACCCTCTATCATTAGAGTGGAGGGTATAAAAAGTGCAATAAAAAAATTCGATATCAAATTTGATCTAATGAGATACAATCAAATATTTTTGGATCCTCCTTTTTTGGGATCAAATGATGAATCCATTAATATATAATATATAATAAAATATATGATTACATCAAAACTTTTTTAATCCGGTATCTGTATTTTTTACTGGTCAAAATTAATTAATTTTGAAAAATTGATTACTCAACACAACCTTGGTATAAAAGGCTGAAAATTTGAGTGCAAGTGGCATTTAATACGCACTTAAACATATAAAAGAATTAATCGAAGGGGGTCGGGGAAAAAAATTACCGCGAATAAAATTTACAATGCTATATTTTTTTGTGTACTTATTAGAGTTTAGACGATAGAAATCCAGCAATTTTCTAAATAATATAAAAAAAATATTTTAAATAAAATATTATAATGGTGAATATTGCTAAAATACATACGCTTACTTTAAATAAAAAACAAATACTACAACAGGATTTAGTGTACCCGAACTAGCTTTACCGAATTGGTGTCGTAAATTCAAATCAATCAAAAAAAATAGTAGTAGTATTAATTTTTTTCCAGGGCCAAAGTTTAACCCATCAGCTGCACAAGTTGAAATTGTTCACTTTTTGCAAAAATTGTTTTCTTCGACATCCCAAATATGTACTTACATACCCAAAAAAATAAATTATGGTTGTCGCTCTTCAGAGCAGCCGTGATCAGATAGACGAACATGTCTAAATCGAAAGTATATTTTAAGAATCCTGGCTCGAGGGTCTAAAAAATATGTATTTGTTACTTTCAAAAGAATACATACAATATTTATGTACGGAACAATGAACTTCTCTTATCAGTTGAAAAGAAAAATATTTAATCCATATAATTTCAAACTCATGTGTAGTTCGAAAGAAACTATCTCTCTTCAATGTAAAGTATGTATTAGGTTTGATAACCTTCTTAAACTTTCCAACTAACAACTAGACAAAAAAAACGCATTTTTCTTAAATTAGAACAGTGATAAAAACAATAGAAAAAAAATAGATTTCTTTTAAATTAATCTATGTAGATTTTTAAATAAAATTTAAAATCATTTAAATTTTGTCAATGATGATTTTTGTCAATGCAAAAACAAAAAATATTTTTTAAACTCCATAAAAAAAAAACTTTTGAACAACAAAGTTAATTAAGTAAAATGTTTATCAACAAATAAATTTTATTTTCAGTTTTTTAATTGTTTATTTTGATCTTTTAAAACAACAAAAAATATTATTTGTTTATCATGATAGCATCTTTAACAACAGCATGGTCAATACAAACAATTATGTTTGTGTGTGTAAATATTAGAGTGACATTTATTCAACACATTGTGAACTTCCGGGGCGCTTCGACCGGAAATATCGAATTAAAACATAATGACAAATTAAGAACATTTATTGTAGAAATTTCGAAACTATTAATTGGAATTGAGACCTTTTATGTAAATTTTAGAAAGAATCAGTTAAAATTTAAAAAATAAATAAATTCGTTAAAAAAATACAATTTTGTTTGACAAAAAACAATAATTTTAACCTAATTATTTTTGCTGGGATGCTTCCAGTGGGAGATTTGGAAAATTTTTTGTATATTCAGCTTATACTTTCCGAGATAGAGCCATTTTAGAAGTGAAATTTCAATGTTGGACCGATCCGGCTCCAGTTTTTTGCCAATATAAGACCAACCCCCATTATTTTTTACACCCCTCTTTGTTTATTGCAAAAACACTATCGTAGTAGGCAGTCAAAGATGAGTAATTAGTTTTTGTAAAAAATTTCTTCAAATTGTGTGTAGACTATTTTTTACGACCTTATTAAGTTAATTTATCAAATTATTTGTTTTAATTTAACCTAAAGGTATGTAAATTTGGACCATATTTGTGTTGTTGTTCGTTAAAAAACGCAGATTTAAAAAAGTGTCTGTAAAGCAGTGTTGCCAGTTTAGGGGTTTCCCCCCAGATTTAGGGTTTTTTTTTCTCATTTGGAGGTTTTTTTAGGGGGTAAAAATTTGGATTATTTTTTTGGGGTTTTTTTTAGGGGTTTTTTTTAAACAAAATTTAAGGGGTATTTAAAAAAATTTTTCCTTGCAATATTTTACAAATATTACTATAAAGTTTAGTTTTCAAAAATGATAATATATATATGGGTGAAATCAAAAATGTCAGTGTTTTTGAGCCAAAATTGTACAAACAAAAAATTTTAATTTTTGGTAAATTTTTTTATTAAAATCGATATGTTACATCACTACTAATATAACTATAAAAGATCTCTTCTACAAACTGTTTCAAACAAATTTTATCGACATTTTTATGATTTTTTTGGTGACGGAGTTTACATTCACCTTAGAAAAATACATTAAATTTTTTAAATTTTCTTTGAAAACATTTTATTGTAATTTAAAACACTTATTTATGTAATTGCTAACAATTTTTGTAATTAGGGCCTCTGTTCTGTCTTTCACAACTTTTCAATTCACATGAAAATTTCCGAATCACATGAAATCAAGTTTACACGCAAAAAAAAAATCTGTGTAAGATTGAGCAATCCTACTTGGTAAAACTTTTTTCATACCAAAAAAAAATTTTTACCAAATTTTTGCTAATATTATGCTTGTCGATGTTAAAGTAACATAATTCATTTTTTATGTAAAATAACCAAGTAGCTTGCACAATAACGCAAATTACCTGCACAAAAATTTATCGAAAGAAAACAACAAAAAAACAAATACAGACCGCCATTTTCATTTTTTTTTGTGTGCGTTGTTTGTTTATTTTTTGTGTTATAAAAACGTAAAAAGGAAATTGATAAATAAAATAAAAATAAATTAATAAATAAAAATAAATAATTAGTTTTCTAAAAGATAAATAAATGTAAGATAAAAGAATGTTAAAGTTAATTTTGCTTTCATCACTTAATACACCATTCATTAAGAAAAACCAATGGAGTCCCAGACGTATGTTTCGATGAATAACAAATGGAATGATAAAGTGAGTATACCCGCATTCCGAAGACACCAATAAGGTTTAATAGATTTTTAGTTAAAAATTAGTGTTTGGTAATAATTTTCTATTTTTACAGGGTACTGCTAAATAAATTTTTGAAGCTATGGCGAATCATTCACTACAATAAAGAGCGTGGACACCAATCCTGCCTTTAGGTATAAAATTAAAACCTAAAAACCCAAAGCCAAGGGAGTCCATACCTGTTTTGAGTTACAAATGGAATGACAAAGTAAGTGTTCCTCCTTACCAAGAGACCAATGGGGTTTACCAATTTTTTAAATTAAAAATTTATGTTTTGTAATAATTTTCTATTTTTACAGGATGCTTTTAAATAAATTCGTGAAGCTATAGCGGATCCTTTACTTCAAGAAGAAGCGTAGGCAGCAGTCACTCGAGAAAATTGTACAAAAAGGGTCAGTTGGTCGGTGGTAAATTAAATCCTACACAACATTTATTACATTAATATGGATTTATTCTGTGAACATTTTAAATTCAACAAATATACAAATTTTTACAAAAATTTATTGAAAATTTATTTTAGCATAAATGTGGTAATTTTTAGCATTATTTTTAGTCACCTTTTCTAATAATTTTGGAATATTTCACCATATCTCTTTTGGTACATTTTACCAAGTTTTTACTTAAATAGCATTAGCATTTTCTTCAAAATTTTTTACATAAGTGTTTTGGCTAAATTACGAAAACTACTTCGTCGGTTGTAGTTTTAGCATATTTTTGGTAAAATTATGCCAGATTTTTGCTCACTTCGACACAAGTTTTTTTTTGCGTGTAGTGTTTTGTTGATCACGTTTTCATTCGAAGTTGAAATCGAATAATTAAAATTTACAAAATTATAAGGAAAAATGTGCATTCGTTTTACTTTCACCAAATTTTATTTATGTGAAACAAAACGAAAAAGAAATTCGGATGTGAAATCTAGAACACCAAAAAAATTCGGAAATTTTCATTTTCACATTTTTTATGTGAATTACTTTTTTTGGAACAGCGGCCTAGGATTTTTTTCTGGTTTTTGTTATTAAAGGTTTTACAATTGAAGGGCTTACTGCAAGAACTTGATAAGCAACATTTTATTTTTTGGTGTTCTCCGCGTTCTACTGATGTTCCACTTACAGATTTTTTGGCAAAAGTCTAGCTTAAACCCTTCGTACAAGTATCTTAAGAATGAAAGTTTACTAAAGTTATATTTTCTACATTATTTCAAAACTTTTAAGGCAAAAATCACAATAAAACGAAATGTTGCTTATCGAGTTTTTACAATAAGTCCTTCAATTATTTTTTATTTTAATACACTCAAAATAATCACTCTGTTAAATTACAGAGATACTCTGCTGAGCCAGCAGAAAATACCATAGATTTTCAACCAGCAAGATTTTTTGTTATTTTACGAAGAAACCTCTGTAGAATGATTTCGATAAAAAAAATTTAAATTTACAGAATTATCTGTAAAATATTGATAAAGCCGAAAAGAATTTTACCAAAAAAACTCTGTAAATTTACAAAGTTTTAGTTAAATGCTTTTTATGAGTTAAAAATTTTACAAGAAAAACTCTGTAAATTTACAAAGTTTTAGTTAAATCCATTTTATGAGTAAAACTTCTCTGCTTCAAAAACATTAATTAAAATTAAAAAAATTTAATTAATTAAAATTAAAATTTTGTTAAATTTGCCGCTTTAATGCTTCCAAATTGTAAATTTGCTTCCAAATTGTAAAATTTTTCAACGAGTAACTCCAATTTTACAAAATTTTGTTTTTCGGTCACAAGAAAATACAAAGTATTTTTTAAAAATCTGTGTTTCGACAGATAACTTTGTCAAATATCTGTCGAATTGAGATTACAGCCATTTTACAGAGTATTTAACAGAATAATTATTTTGAGTGTAGGATTTTTCTAAGGAAATGTAAAATAAATTTATTATTATTTCTGTTAAAATAAGTTTTTTACTTTTTTGAATGACTAGTGTTAATTTTTGCGTCGGTTTTAACAACTTTATAACGTTTTTTAATGCAATCTGCAAAAAAAAAAAAAAGTTGACGGAGTTTACAGAGACGGAGTTTACATTTCGTCACTTTTTGCCCTTTTTTTCGAAAACTATTTGTCGGAAATTGGTTTCCGAAAAAAAATCATTAGATGTCAACTAGATACGTCAAAATATGACGATATTTCAGATGCACGCTAAGTAGTTTTGTTGTAAACGTGGAGACGGAGTTTACAGCATTTTTCGATTTTTCATTTATGATTTAGCTTTTCATACAGAGAAATTAATATGCAGGGAGCAAACTTGAAACCAATGATGCTAAATGATACTTTATAGCCTCGCGTTTAATAAATGGGGCAATAACCTATTATTTTTCTAAACACAATACGTCAAAAACAACAAAATTGTCAGTCAATAATGTCTAAAAAAAGTGTCGAAAATCGTTACACAATTGAAGCCGTGTTTATATGGGTAAAAGAGATAGTTATGACTATACAAAAATATTTTTTAAGAACGTCAACATGCCCTCTTTAAAAATGTAGTCAATTATTAAGAGTTTGGGTTATTGGTTTTTAAGATATAACCGGTTAAAGTTTAAAAATTGAAAATGTTACTGGAGACGGAGTTTACATTTGGCCTACAAAAATGAAAATAACTTGTTTAAAATAGCTTACTAGTATCCGGATTGTTGTTAGTTATGTAGAACGCCAATCTATGCGACGTTGTACATTAAAAAATATGCGAATACTTTAACCCATGTATGAGATATTACACGATTACATGGTTTGGTTGACATTTTTTGATTTCACCCATATAATACAAAATAGTACCAACAAACTGTAAGAATTTCGTATTGGTATCAAAAATTATTTTGAAAAGTACTTTTTTTACCTCCAAAGACTTGTTTTTTTGATAATTTTTTCAAGAACCAATAAATACAAAACAGCGATACTTTAATTAGTTGTAAATTTTGTATAGAACAAATAAAGATGATGATGCAGGGATAGAAAATTTTGATATCTTAAAGTAAAAATTTTAAACTCAAAATTTTCAAGGTGTTGCCTGGCAAATAATGAACTTTTTCGTATTTATTGTAAGCTCAGCGGTGGTTCTTTTCTTGGACTTCAACCTTTTAGAACAGATTCTTGGAGTTAATTTTTTATTGTACGACTCGTCACAGGAGCAGAAACCTCATATTTAAGTTCATAAGATGCCATAAAAGGGGTAGTTTTTGAATGACAACCAAGAATTTGTTAAACATGTTAAATGCTTTGTTTTGGAACAATTTATTATTACAAACCTTTACATCATAGATAGCCCATCCACTTTTAAGCTTAAACTGGGTTTTTGATTATAATTCATACAATGGGCACCCGTACCCGTTATCCTACACCATTATCGAGTATAAAAGAGGCTAAAATTAGTCAAGAATGGACCGAATTATTTTTTTTTTGCATTTTTTATTAATATTATTTAAGAACTTAAAGGTTAACACAATTGAAAATAAATTTTAATTCAAATAAAGCATTTCGTTCCTATTATTTTTCCAGGTAAATTCAATACTTTTCTTACTTTTCTACCTGGGCCATTCCAGAAAATTTAGCTCAAATTTTAGTCATTTTTGGAAATGGTGTCTCAGATTAATTTGAACATTGACACATAGATTGCCCTTATAAATATGATATATGTACCATATATCGTTTTTTTACATTTGGTGTATTTAACGAATTATGGCGGGTCAAAGATTGACTTTTTAAGCAAAAGTAAAAAAAATACATCATGTTTAAAGAGCTGTAACTTCTTAACCAATGACCCGATTTTCACAAATTTAGGCTCATGTGAAAGCTGGGGTTCTTCTTTTAGAAAATATTTTTAAAATAACACAGTTTTTTTTACAGAAATGATGCAAAAATGCAAAAACATTTTTTCTTTTCGAATATTTAAAAAAACACATCTTCGATTTTTTTTTTTAAAATTCTGGTGAAAAATAACAATGTTTTGTATAACATATTCAAAATTCAGAGTGGGATCTCCATGGGATCAAAAAATATTCTGTTTTAAGTACGATGTTCTCATATTTTTCCATTAGAAAATTTAAATTTCTAAAGTTTTGAATGTTTTTCAAAATTTTAATTGTATAATTTTCTTTGAAAATTTAAATTTTTATATTGAAGAAACATAAAATTTTAATTTTCTAAGGTAAAATTTCAAAACTTAGTACTAAAACCAGAATATTTTTTGATCCCATTGGGATCCCACTCTGAATTTTGGATATGTTGTACAAAACAGTATTGTTTATCACCAAACTTTTTTTTAAAAAAATTGAAGATGTGTTTTCTTAAATATTCGCAAAAAAAAAATGTTTTTGAATTTTTGCAACACTTCTAATAAAAAACCGTATGCTTTTGAAAATATTTCCTAAAAGAGAAGATTTAAGCTTTCATATGAGCCATTACTTGTGATAATCGGATTACTAGTTAAAAAGTTAGAGCACGTTAAACGTCATGTATTTTTCTGACTTTTGCTAAAAAAATTGAACTTTGACCCGCGATAATTTGAAAACTACAGCAAATTTTGAAAATCCAAAAATGCAACATATCTCATATAAACGTGGATATATATGAGCCAAATTCTCAATGGCGTCCAAAGGCATGTTTCCGAACAGTGGTGCGAAAATTTTTGGAATTACCCTACCAATAAAAATTTAAATTAAAACAGAATCGTGAAAAGCTATACAGATTATTAAATCCCGTTTAATTTCTGATAATTTTTCAGTTGAAGCTAAAAAATGAGACATTTATGCAAAAGTTTTTAACAAGTAATTAAATCTAAGCTCGCCGTCCCTATTATTTTTTCCAACACTGTACATTAGGGGTATAACCAAAATAGGAACCTATCATAATCGTATGGGCAATTTTATACTGATAACAAAAAACGTTATCCGGGGACATTTTGGTCCAAAAACCTTCGGCACCGATTTCAATTTCTAAAACACCATAAATTTACATTTTTTTATGTTTTATGGTGGGATTCCTTCCCATCCACCGTTTTTTGGCTTTTTGTCGTTTTACAACAAAAATAAAACAATAACAAATTTATAAAATGGTTTTCGTCACTAGAAATACGGGTTTTCCGAATAATAAAAAAAAAAAATATTAGCGAAAACTTCATCGCGATCGGTGCCGAACCTTTTTTAACATTCGCGAAAAAAAGAACACACATTTCTTCTTGATTTTTCATGTACTTTCTAAATATGATAGGTCCATTTTGATATTTGCAAAAAAACGCAAATGGTTATATCCCTACTGTACATATAAAATACTTTTTAGATGTTTATCTAAAAACAGAAGATTTTTTTGCTAAAACCAGCTTAGTTTTCTGTAAAAATCAGTCGATTTTCAAGCTGAAATCAGCAGATTTTTTTGCTGTCTAAGCAGATTTTCTCATATAGCTCAAAATGGGTGTATTTCAGTAAATTTTTTTGTTAAAATGCCAACAATTTAAAAAAAAATAACGTACACAAATCATTAAAAATTAAAGAATAGTCACTTACATTTACTTACAGAACAAAAATAAATGACATTAAAAATTGCATGCTAATGAAAATCTTTATTTTTTATGTTGTTATTTTTGAAACAAAGAACAGAAATAGTCATTTAAAAAAACTGAACATTGAACAAATTTTTTTTTCTTTTAAAAACGACAAAACGTAAAGCTTTTTAAATAAACTACAAACAGTTAATGACATAATTTTTTAAGTGTGTTAATAAATTTAGGTACTAATACCGCCGACTTCTACAGATATTTTAAATGATTTTGAAAAAATAGCTGTTAGGCTTCAAAATAACACAAAAATTGGCTGCGGGTTTTTGCGAGTTTTTGATTTTCAGTCGATCTATCAATTTCTGTCTGTTGAAAACACGATAACTGTTAAAGAAAAACTCAGAGGCTGCTGGAGCTTGGCATATATATTTCTTATTTTTCTGGTCAGATTTGTATTCAATTTCAACGAAATTGGTCCAGTGGTTCAGAAGTTATGAGCACACTCAAAATATTTTGTAGGCAAAAAAAAATGAAAAACACCCCGAGTAAAAAAGATCATATACAATTATTAGGGCAAGTACTTTCATGCATCTAAAAATCGAAAATATGTGCCTATAATATGCATCTAAAAATTAAAAATATGCACTTAAAATTCGAAAAATATGCACTTAAAATTTGAAAATATGTATTTAAAATGAATTGCTTTTACTAAAAAAGAACTTTGCTAACATACATTGGATTTTTTCAAATACTTTAATTCCCTCTACAATATTAAACAAATGTTTTTGAGTGGACTCAGCTTTTAATTGGAAAATATTTTTTTAATGACACATTTTATGATAAAAAATTTTAAATGAACAAATTTTCTTTAGAAGTCAAAAAATATTTCTGGAACAAATTTTATAAATATACAAGTAGAAAGTTTAAAATCGACTTGGACGTAAAAAAATGTTTAAAAATGTTTACTAAAAATATTAAATTTGAAGTCAAATACTTTTTTAGTAATTTTTGAAAAAAAAAAAAATATATATTTTTTGGGTGTAAAATTTTTTGGAGTTTAAAAAATATCACAAAAATTCTTAGTAAAATATTTTTGTGGCTACCAATCTCTACTAAAACGTGTTAAGCGTTTTGTCCAACACGTGAATTCGGGATAAAACCAATCTTAGTTTCACGGATTTGCTCATAACTTCTTAACTACTGTGCAAATTTCTCTAAAATTCAATACCAATCTGACCTGGAAATTAAATGTCTTTGTATCGGCTTTTCTGAGTCCATTTTTCTGTAAGATATTTTTAAAATTAAAACTTTATTTAATAATCTATTTTTTTTTTTTAGAAACAAATTTCTATAAAAACTGTCTCAGAATATCATTTCTATTAGAAAATTATGCTTTTTAAAAGAAACGGTGGATCGGTTTTAGATTATGTTTGTTAGATTAAGTTTTTTAAATGATTTTTTGAAAAAAATTTAATGAAAATTAAAAAAAAGTGCAATTTATATGAAAATATGCAAAAATATGCATTTATACCAAAATATGCAAAAATATGCAACTACAAATCGATGCCATTTTATTGCAAATTTATTGATTCGGATAGATATTAAATTTATATTATGTTTAGAGTGCGGGGCAAAAATATGCATTTTCATGAAAGTACTTGCCCTAATAATTATATATAGTTTTATATACATATATTATACATATATTATACATATATTATTTTATAAATCTACATGTATTTTTTGTTGCATCATATGTGATTTTATATATTTCACTTCAAATTTTTTTCTTATATAAAATTATATAACAGAAAATATAGACTTTTATATAATAACATATGTTTTAAAGTTCGTTTATATTATTACATATGAACTTCAAAATTCTGTCTTCTTTTTTATATAATTTGATAAAACAAAATATTTGAAGTAATTTTATATAAAACTTTATGCAACGGGTTTTTAAATTATATGTTATTTTATATGAGTAAAATTTAAAAAAAAAAATCTAAGTCCTTTACATATAATTTAATATAACTTTTAAAAATTTCCAAAAAAAAAATAAAATTTTCTAAGTCTCAAAATTCTAGGACTGATGCAAAATTGAAAAAAATACATATAATTAGATATAATTTTTAAAAAATCCAGATTTTTTTTGAAAATTTCAAAGTCCTAAAAATATTTTTTGAAAATTTTAAAGTCCTGGAAACAATTTTTTGTTTGTCAATTTTTTGCCTTTTGTTGGGAAATTTTTTTTCTTATATATAAATATATTTAATTATATATAAATGCATAAATTTTATACAAAAAGGGTCCAATTTTCGCATATAACTATATAAAATTATATTAAAATTATATCAAATTTGATGAGATTTTATCAAATTTGATAAGTTTTTATATCGTTTTATCGACTCATTTATCGCATTAAACTATATATGATGTCTTTATATAATTTTATATGTATATTAGAGTGTCCCTTATTTTGGAAATGTTGGAAATGTTGAGACGGTACCCCCTCATTTTTTTCCTTTTGACTAAAAAATAACTCAGGAAAAATTTTACGCCCCTACGACTTACGCCCTTACGCCTTCCCTATGCGACGGGGCCTTAAAGAACGGGGCCTTAAAAATCATTTTTCCATACAAACCAAACATTTTTTTTTTGATTTTTAATATTTTTGTTATTAATTATAATATAACTTGGTTAGCTTATTCACGACAAAAAATTTGATTTTGGTAAGATGAGGCTTTCAGTTCTAAAAAATTTTTCGAAAAAAAAAATTTTGAGCTTTTGGGGTCCTACAGTAAAAATTTTTTAAAATTTTTTTTTTTTTAGTTTTGACAAGCAACGGTTTTAGTTGTAATGTTGCTTTTAATGATATATATTCATAAAAAAATATTATTCATATCTGTGACATCTTGATCGTGTATCGAAAAACATCAAAAATGCATTTTTTACCCTTTTTTAGATCACGATAAAGATGTCATAGATAGGAATAATATTTTTTTATGAAAATATATCATTAAAAGCAACAATTCAACTAAAACGGTTGCTTGTCAAAACTAAAAAAAAAATATTTTTTAAAAAATTTTTACTGTAGGACCCCAAAAGCTCTAAATTTTTTTTTTTCGAAAAATTTTTTAGAACTGAAAGCCTCATCTTACCAAAATCAAATTTTTTGTCGTGAATAAGCTAACCAAGTAATATTATAATTAATAACAAAAAAATTTTGAATCAAAAAAAATTTTTTTTGCTTTGTATGGAAAAATGATTTTTAAGGCCCCGCTCTTTACGGCCCCGTCGCGTAGGGAAGGCGTGGTCGTAGGGGCGTAAAATTTTTCCTGAGTTATTTTTTAGTCAAAAGGAAAAAAATGAGGGGGTACCGTTCCAACATTTCCAACATTTTCAAAATAAGGGACACTCTAATGTATATATATAATCTTTTTTACTCGGGACATTTAAAACCAGTGAATAAACCAGAGACCAAATAAAACAGTTATATCTGTTTTGTTTTAAAAAAATCATTAAACAAATGTTGTCCAAACTATGCATTATATATATGAAAAGACTTCTAGAGATGTCCCGTGTTAAAATTTGCAATAACTTTTATTTTTTGATTTTTATCAATTAAAGTATAAAATAACAGTTATTAAAAACTTTTTGTTCAAAAAGTTTAAAATAACTTTCATTTATTTTAAATAACTGTTATAACAGTTATTTTTAATCAAATCAATCAAAGTTTTAATCTTTAAATCAATAATTGAAGTATTATTATAATAATGACAATTATCAATAGGATCCCAGCAAAAAAAGAGCTTACCATTCACTACAAAATTCACCACAACTTATGAACCAGATGTACTTCTTCTTCAACTGAAACATTGATGAATTTAATATGGGCGTGACACACAAAGTATGTTCTTTTTATCGCCACTTTTCAGTGGCGAAAGATTGACACTTAAGTATAACATATATCACTAGTGTTTTTATCACAACTTCTGAAGTAGTGATCCGGATGTTAATATAACTTGACCTTTTGGAAGCACTTTTTTCATCACTTCTTTAGAAGTACATATTTCTTGGCATTTTGGGTGTGATTATGTCATTTTTATTTGGTGATTTAGAACTTCTAAATTAGAAGTTCTTTTTTCACTTATTTTTGTAAGATTGATTGAAAGAGTATTTTTTTTGTAATATTTACACTATTTGAAATTTCTAACTGGTCCTTATAGATTTTGGTCTCCTGCTTCCAAATCTACCGTCCAAATTTTTCTAGCACATACCGTTTCGAGATATTCGCTGTTAAAAGTAAAAAAGCACTTTTAGGGGTACACTGTCACGTATTTTTATGTTGCTTCCACGAAATAGGAATTGATTTCATATAAAATGGACCTCCTGATTCCAAAACTGCAATTCACAATTTTCAAGCATGTCCTGTTTTGAAAGTTTTAGTGTGATTTATAAAGAATATAAGTGCGTAACAGTAAAATTTTAGTTTTTCAAACGCCAATATTTCAAAAACAGTACGCGATAGAAAAATTTGGATGCCAGATTTGGAATAAAGATGCCTTATTTTTACTAAATCGAGTTCTATTGTGTTTGAGCAACTTAAGAATACGTAACAGAGGAGACCGAAATATTTCAATATTAAAACGCGAATATCTTAAAAACCTTACGTAATAGAAAAATTAATTTCATTGATAATCAAACCTATATACTTCGAATTAAAAAAGAAGTAATTTTAGAGATCACAAAACTATAAAAATTCATGGCGAATTGATTCACAAGTTTGTTTTGACCACAAGCCTGTACCTCAATTTCCTAAAAAGCTTAAACAATCTTTAATAATGTGATGCAGCAACATCCGCTTTAGTTCGTAAATGTATTTATTTAATTTAGGACCAACTTTTTTTGATATAAGATATGAAATTTGAAAAATTTATCAATAATCGATTTTCGTCTTTGCGATTTTTTAAGCTCTAAATAAAGAGAAATGAAATGCCATTACCAAATTTTGTCACCATTTTTGCAAAACCTAAATCTTTTTGAAGCTGGACGTAGAAAAAATTGCATACTTCGTGTATCACCCTCATTCTAATTGTTTCAGTTGAAAAATAAGTTCATATGTTGTTCTGATTTGATTCCTAAGAACATATGAAACAGGTACTTCAAAATCATTAAGCAAAGAACTGGTGAAAGATGTTTTTATTGTTATTTTGTAGCATTTTTGGAAGTGATTTTAAAAGTACTTCCTACGGAATATGAAGTTCGGCACCTATCGCTACTTTGTATGTAGTGAAACTACTAATTCTTTTTGAACCACTTCGTTTATTTTTTGCTGGGATTCTTTTGTATGCGTCTATTTTAGTTTTACTTAAATAAATCAAATTTTTTAAGGCTCAAAGAGTGTTTGATAACAGTTAAAAAAAATAAAAGTTTTTTATTTCTGTTATTTTGAAGAGATATTTATATAAATTATTTGAAACTGTTATTTTAAATTTCTATATAAAAATAATATTTTTGAACAGTTAAATTTGAGTTTTTTCAATAAATCTTATAACAGTTATGGTCTCTGGAATAAACAATTGAAAACCATTCCAGAAATTATTCATTTGTTTTAACAAACATCAACATTTATTTTTTACTGTTGACAAACTTTTCTAAAATAAATAACATTAAACATTAAAATATTACGGTTTTTCATTCTTTTTTAAAAACAAATTCGAAAAAATAACCTACGAAAACATTAAAAATAATTTTTACTGTGTTATTTTTACCATCAAATTCAAAAAAAAAAAAATACCTACGATAACATTAAAAATAAATGATTTCGTAGGTTATTTTTACAATTTTTCTATTGAGTTTTGTTTTAAAAAAAATGTTAATAAAATTTTTGTGGAATCGATTCCCGCAATCAACTACATTCTGGCCATACACTCTACCCAGTCACTTGATACAAACATGTTTTTATATTTCTATAAATAATTTTTTGAATTTTTTGTCTACAAAAAAATAACCAACACAAGTAGGTAAAAACTAATGACTTCTCTTTAAAAAATGCCAACAATTAAAAACAAAATAACATACACAAATCATTAAAAATTAAAGAAGAATCACTTATTTTTACTTACAGAACAAAAATAAATGACTTTTGAAATTGAATGCTAATAAGTCTTTATTTTTTTAATGTTGTAGTTTTTGAAACAAAGAACATAAATAGTCATTTTTTTTTCTTTTAAAAACGACAAAACGTAATACTTTTAAAATAAACAAAGCATTTTTGAAAGAAAACTGTTGTCAAATTTCATTGATTTTGCCACATTTCCAAGATCCCATTATGTCTGCCGCCGGGAGATAGGTTTTGAGTTTAGGGAAATTGTATTAGAATTTCGTGTAGATTTTGTTTTTGCTATACGCCTATCTTATTTTTTCACCCAAACAATTTGACCCACCCAAGTTAATATATGTACTTCGAGCTTTGTTCTGATGTATTTTATACAATTTTATGATGATTCGTTTCTTTAACCAAGCTAACTATCTAGCTTCCGTTTTAAGGGGTAATTTTTGTCCTTTTTTTAAAAGATATACACTAAAGTCACTAACAAAGGAAGTTATAGGGTTAAAATGTTCTACTAATGTTTTGTACATCAAATTTTACGTGGGGCCATCAAAGGCACGAAGTTCGTCCAGCATATATAAATTTTTTGTAAGATATCAAAAAATTGTGTGTGCAAATCTCACAACTTTATATATATATTAGAGTGGCACTTAAAAATAAAATTTTCGAATTTCAAAATGCGCGGGTCGGAATATTGTGTAATTGCGTCTAAAAATGATTGTGTAAAAATTTCAGGAAAATCGAATAACTTTAACCCGTGCCGCTTTGAGGTCAGAGTTTCGGGTTTTTGGGGAAAAAGGACGATGATTTGAAAAAAAAAATAAAAAAATCTTTTTATGAAATTAATTGAAATAAATTTTTTTTATTTAGCTTTTACTCAAAACTGCTTGGAAAAAATTATGTCAACTTTGTATGACATCATTAACCCGTTCAAAATTTTAAGCTAAAAATTACCATGAATTTAGGGGGGTACTTCAAATGAGTATTTTCGATTTTTTAAAAATTTTATTAAACAAAATTTTTAAATTCAACATTTCTATACAAGTCACTTATAAAAAACATCCTAAAGATCAAATATTAAAAAAATTGGGGATATACACCGACTCAATTTGTTTTTGGAGCCGTTTGATTTTTATGGATTTCAAGGAAATTAGAATTTTGTGTAAATTTTTTTTTATGAAAATCGATTTTCGAATAAACTGACCAAATTTAAATTTTTTGTTGCTTCTTTTGATCAAATTAATTCAGTTAAGAACTATTAACTTTATTAGACATCGTTAACCCATATTGCCAGGGGGCAAATGTGACCCAAGCAGCAAATTCAAAGTTTGTTTCTAGAATTTTAAGAATTTTATTGTTTCAAAATCATTTTGGTGGTCTATTACATACTAATTTATAGTGTCCGACCGAATATTGGGCTTCGGCATTGGCCAAAGAGCAGCACTCGGCCAGTATTCGGCTTCGGCTACATTTTTGGCCAAATATATTTAAATAGTAAAAACAAATAAAAAAGTTAAATTTGGCCGAATCCATAAATGTTTTTTTTTAGTAATTTTTGTAAAAATATTTTTTTTTTGAGTGCACATTTTTTCGAGTGTAAAACCTGTTTTGAGTAAAAATTTTTTTTGAGTGCAAGACTTTTTTTAGTGTTTGTTTTTTCCACAAAAATATTTTTTAACACGTTCGTACAAGTTTTATATAATTATTCGGTATAAGGCCATATTTGTCCAAAAATGTAGCCGAAGCCGAAAACTGGCCGAGTGCTGCTCTTTGGCCAATGCCGAAGCCAAATATTCGGTCGGACACTATAAATTAGTATGTCATAGACCACCAAAATGATTTTGGAACAATAAAATTCTTAAAATTCTAGAAACAAACTTTGAATTTGCTGCTTGGGTCACATTTGCCCCCTGCCAATATGGGTTAACGATGTCTAATAAAGTTAATAGTTCTTAACTGAATTAATTTGATCAAAGAAGCAACAAAAAATTTAAATTTGATCAGTTTATTCGAAAATCGATTTTCATAAAAAAAAATTTACACAAAATTCTAATTTCCTTGAAATCCACAAAAATCAAACGGCTCCAAAAAAAAATTGAGTCGGTGTATATCCCCAATTTTTTTAATATTTAATCTTTAGGATGTTTTTTATAAGTGACTTGTATAGAAATGTTGAATTTAAAAATTTTGTTTAATAAAATTTTTAAAAAATCGAAAATACTCATTTGAAGTACCCCCCTAAATTCATGGTAATTTTTAGCTTAAAATTTTGAACGGGTTAATGATGTCATACAAAGTTGACATAATTTTTTCCAAGCAGTTTTGAGTAAAAGCTAAATAAAAAAAATTTATTTCAATTAATTTCATAAAAAGATTTTTTTATTTTTTTTTTTCAAATCATCGTCCTTTTTCCCCAAAAACCCGAAACTTTGACCTCAAAGCGGCACGGGTTAAAGTTATTCGATTTTCCTGAAATTTTTACACAATCATTTTTAGACGCAATTACACAATATTCCGACCCGCGCATTTTGAAATTCTAAAATTTTATTTTTAAGTGCCACTCTAATATATATATTAGTTCCTTTAGTTCCTATAAGGAGCATAGGGCCTCAACAAAGTTTCTCCAATCGTTTCTGTTTGGTGCAAGGTTCTTTATTTCGTTCCAGGTTTTGCCTGCTCTCGAAGCTTCTAGATCTAGTTGCCTTCGCCAAGTGTGTGCTGGTCTTTCTCTTCTTCTACTGCCTTGCGGGTTCCAGTCTATAGCATTACGGGTGACATCGTCTGGTGGTCTTCGTAATGCATGGCCAATCCAGCGCCATTTCCTCCTCAACAAATTTCACAACTTTACCACAGACTAATACAGACTCGACATAAGTGACAGGTGTCAAAAAAGTATTCTTTAACCATATGGTTAATATTTTCAAATTATTCTACGAATTAGGTTAGAAAGAGAAAACTGATATAACGCGCCATAAGAAAAATGGATTGTTTCAGTCACTCCTAAGTCGTAGAAAGTGTTGCCATGTTAGCTTAAAACGGACTAAAAACCGCTGTGTTTTCTCCTAAAATCACTTAGTTTTTCCCCATTTTTTCTTATAAAACTCTACTGTCGAGTCTGTATTTAGTCTGTGACTTTACTTTTTAAGCATTTTACATAGGACAAATTTAATTCCTTGCTTTGGCAACTCCTAGTAAAATTAGATTCACAAAATATTAGTAAAACACTTTAACCTTCTAACTGCCTTTTTTAAAGATTTTTATGTATTTATTTATTTAAGTACAAAAATTAACTCTTAAAATGGGAGCTAAAGGGTTAACTTGGTCAAAGAAATGAATCAGCATACAAATTTATAAAACACATTCTAAAATTCCAAAGAATGGAGGATTCCATTTTTCATTCGGGAAATCCGATAAAGCATTATTTTTGTTTATTTTTTCTTTTGGAAATATCCTGCAAATAAGTGTTACCATAGTGATCCAAAAAATAAGTGTCATCATATTGAGCATCTTATATTATGTGTATTTGGAATGTGATATACGAAAAATCTTAAAACTAAGAAAATAAAATTATTAATGCTTTTAATTTCATTCAGCTTATCGCTTAAATAAGTTCATTTTATGGAGAGTTATTGTTCTATCCATGTATACATATAAGTATGTATTGTACTTATGTATACATAAGTATTTCTTACTATATATTTGTACTCGTTGATTTCAATTTGTACAGAGCACAATCACTATTTTCAAAACATTGTTGTCGAAATGAGATTAATGTAAAATAAGAATTAGGGTTACCAGGCGGTAACAAAACTTGAAACAACAAAAATTAAAAACAAGTAAAATAGTTTAATTTGGCTTTATCGAATGTATGCACAATTGTCCCCCACAATACCACAAAATTTATCAAAAAAAAAAAAATTAGCGAAAAAAAATTTTTTTGGTAAAAAAAAAAATTTTTGTAAAAAAATATGTTTGAGCTTGTTTGAATACGATTCGGTTTCCAATTTTGTTCACCAGCAGCCGAATTAAAGCATTTTGTATTTTTAGGTTATGTGGAATGTACCAAATATATTTTAAATATATGTACCAAATATATTTTAAATAATATTTTAAGTTTCAGTCATATCCGTTTAAATTTTGACTGGATCGGCATTTCAACAGACGGACAGACAGACGGCCATTGCTAGAATATCTTTGAATCGATCACTGATCAATATAATATATACTATATGGGGTCCCAGACCGATATTTCGATGAGCTTCAAACGGAGTGACAAACATATATATAAAAATGGAGTCATGTGTAGTTTTAAATTTTTTTAACATGATAATGTTTTTAGGCTGGTGTCAAATTTTAAAAAAGTTGCGGGACGCCACCTCAGTTTGATTATATAAGCTAACGATTAACGCAAAAGAAAATAAGAATTACTGTTTCCATTTTCTTAAAACAAAAAATTTTAGTAACTTGGGTTTGTAACTTGGATAATAATTCACTTCGTGGTGAATAAACTAAATATTCACCAGCTGTTGAATAAAACGTAACATTATTATTTTTCATCGATATTTTTTTTTAATTTATATTTTTTTAATCTATATTTTTTTTTCATCAATATTTTTTTTCATCAATATTTTTTTTCATTAATATTTTTTTTCATCAATATTTTTTTCATAATTTCTTTATTTTCATAAATATTTTTTTCATTAATATTTTTTTTTATCAATATTTTTTTCCATCAAATGAAAACTGTTTGGTCAAATTTTTGGTCAGTTAATTGTTTGAGGTGTCCCCACTATATACTAAAAGATGGAGCCTTTAATCATCTCGTAAAGTGGTGCTGCCTTATCGCGATTTTCATCATGATGGTCCATATAACATAGCTAGGGTTGCCATACAGCCGGGAATGGCCTGGATTTTTCAGTTATTTTGGGTCTGGTCCAGTTTCCAGTTAAAAAAAAATTTTCCAGTTAAAAAAGAATTTCTTTAATTTTAACAATTATTTTTTATTAAATATATTTTGTTTGGTGTACTATTTGCTTTTTAAGCGACATCACAAAAATAAGTCCGTTTTTTGCTATCGCACGTCCGGGGAATTTTAACTGGCCACCTAGATTTCAATATCTGACCACTCTGGACTATTTATACTAAGACCCCTGACGAGCTCAACATTAACATTTTGAGATGATCGCAAAATTAATGGAAATGCTTATGCATAGCTGTTTTTGTGCACTATTCGTATTGTTTTTTTTATTAAAAACTTTTTTTCATCAAAAAGCTTTTTCATCAAAAACCTTTTTTTATCGACAACACAGACAAACAGATAAATATCACTAGAAACCTTTACGGGTCGGTCCTCGACCGATATTTCAATGTTTTGCATGGAATGCCAAATTAATGTAGCTTTATTTTTTTTAGAAAAATTTTGCTTATGAAAGAACACCTACACTCAGAAAATTATGTAAGTTACTACATGTTAGTTATTTGTATATTTTACAGTAGTTAGTTGTTTTCAACTACAAAGTCAGTTGTTTTTGTATGAAAAATATGAAACAACTATTTCTGTAAGATATTTTAAGTCGTTTTTTTGAACAACTAACAAAAAAGTACTGTGATGTAGTAACAGTTATTTTCCCTAGTAAAAATGATTTCGTGTATAGCCATGTATAAATTGATACAATTATATCTTTTTATACATATTTAGATCATATCATATTTAATTATATAGAAAATCAATCAGATAAGACCAAAATTCGTGTCAAATAATATAAAATTTGATATAACTCCAGATAAAATTTTAAAAATTTGATACGAATTTTGGTCTTATCTGAGTAATTTTTTATATAATTTCATATAATTAGATATTTGTATGTAAAATTAGATATATTTGTATCAATTTATACATGGATATATACAAAATCATTTTTACTAGGGTTAGGTTAGGTTAGGTTGTAAGTGGCTGCTGACGTTTTACGTCAACACACGTAGACTCTGAGGTCCATTGTGATACCACGGGATCGTAATAGGTTTCCCTACTAGTCCCTGTCGTTAAACCAGTTTGAGCTTCTTATGAAACTCCTTAGATGTTGAATTTTGACATCCGACAAATCACAAAGTTCGTACAGCTCCCTAGATCCCAGTGAAGCAAGTCTCTGCAAATAAAGTGTTCGATAGTTTCCAACTCCTCTTCATCCATGCAACTTCGGCAAAAGTCATTCGACGGCACATTTAACCGCTCTGCGTGCTTCCCTATAAGACAGTGTCCGGTAATTATAGAAACCACCGTCGAAATCTCTCCTCTTGGAAGGGATATCAGCTCACTTGTGCGCCCCTGATTAAGAGAAGGCCAAATCAGTCGTGTTGTCTCACACGTCCATCCATTTGCCCATCTTTGATTAGTCTCCGTCGCAGAACAAAGCCGTAGGTTTTGCTTGCAAGTTTCTAGAGGCATACCAACACATTCCAATTCTGTTGGAACCTGTAAGGTAGTTCCTAGTCTTGCAAGCTCATCGGCTTTGCAATTCCCTGGAATGTCTCTGTGCCCTGGGACCCATATGAGTCGTATGTTAAACTGCTTGGCCATCTCATTTAAAGACGTGCGGCAGTTAAGGGCAGATCTTGTTTTCAGAAACATTGAATCCAGGGACTTGACCGCGGCTTGACTGTCAGTATAGATGTTGACTGCGGTTGTAGACAAGACATTGCAGCTCAACCAGTCAGCCACTTCCTTTATTGCCAGCATCTCTGCCTGGTAAGCACTGCAATGATCTGGCAGTCTACGAGCCAGGCTCAATCCAAGCTCTTCCGAATAGACCCCAAAGCCCACTTGTTCGTGCAGCCTCGATCCATCTGTGTAAAAATTTATGGTAGCTCCACTTCCCGGAGTATCCCCCATCCAAGACTCCCTGGATGGTATCATAGTGGTAAAGTGGCGCTCAAAGAGGCTCAAAGAGGGAGCACAATCCACATTTTGTGGTATTGTTATCTTTTTTAAGATCGCGCTATGGCCACAATCGCTGCTCCTCCATTGCAGCGTGCTATTAAGTCGAATTGCCGACGCAGCTGCATACTGCCTACCCAATATGTCCAAGGGTATCAGGTGAAGGAGGGTTTCTAATGCAGCCGTAGGTGTAGTACGAAGAGCACCAGTGATGCACATTGACGCCATTCTCTGTACCTTTGTGATAAAGACACAGTTCGCCTTTGTTTCTAAAGCAGGCCACCAGACAATGATTCCATACAGCAAAATTGGACGCACCACTGCTGTATAGATCCAATGAACGACTTGAGGGCTAAAACCCCATCGTTTTCCAATGGCCCTTTTACAGGAATACAAAGCAATCGTTGCTTTTCTCACCCGTTCCTCAATATTACGCCTGAAATTCAGCTTCCTATCTAGAAACACTCCAAGATACTTGGCTCCATCTGAGATGGTGATTTCAGTACCGTCCAGAGAAATAGGATCGAAAGCAGGAATCTTATTTTTCCTTGTAAATAAAACAAGCTCTGTTTTACTAGGATTAACTCCTAGACCACAGTCTCTTGCCCATTTAGACAGATCTTTCAGCGAACCCTGAAGAATGTCCCGCAATGTTGGCAGATGCTTCCCCTTTACCGCTATCGCGACATCGTCAGCATATGCGACAACATGACAACCACGTGCTTCTAGAGATAGTAGCATTGAATTCAGTGCCAGGTTCCAAAGAAGCGGCGAAAGAACACCTCCTTGTGGTGTGCCTCTATTGACAAATTGAGATATGACGGACGCTCCCAATTCAGACGTTATACGTCTACTGGCAAGTAGGCTTTCCACCATTAAAACGATTTCACGCTTTACTCCCAGACCAGACAATGCCAATATTATCGATTCTGGGATGACATTATTAAAAGCCCCCTCAATATCAAGAAAGGCCACCATAGTGTACTCCTTTACCGAAAGCGATCTCTCGATGGTACCAACGAGCTCATGAAGAGCTGTTTCCGTTGATCGTCCCTTACTGTATGCATGTTGCTTTGTCGAAAGCAACCTCGGGTCAATCACTCTACGCAAATATGAGTCTATCATTCGTTCCATTGTCTTTAACAAAAAAGAAGACAGACTAATTGGTCTGAAATCCTTCGGAGCTGTGTGGGAACTTTTCCCAGCCTTCGGGATAAATACGACTCTGGTATCCCTCCATTTTAAAGGAATATACGACCAGTTGATGCATGCTGTGTATAGATTATACAGCAACGGGGCTATATAGTCCGACACTTGCTGCAACTCAGCCGGGATTATACCATCAGGTCCCGGGGATTTATAGGGCCTGAAGCTTTTTATCGCCCAGATTAATGTTGGCATATTTATTATTTCCGAAGCAATTTCAGATGCTTGGGCGTCAGAACGTTCCAAAGCTTGAAACGGCGTCATGGAATTGCCCAGAAAATGCGTGTTTAAAAGGAGATCCAGCGACTCTCCACTGGAGGAAGACCACACCCCATTAGGATCTTTCAGGTATCCCAGGGTGCAAGGAGAAGAAGCCAGAACCTTGCGCAGCCTGGATGCCTCAGAAACGTCTTCTATGTTTCCACAGAAGTTTTTCCAAGAATCACATTTTGCATTTCTGATCATCTTTTTATAACTCTTAAGTTGCAGCCTGTATACAGACCAGTCCTCGTCCGCTCTTGAAAATTTAGCCTTATTAAAGAGCTTTCTGCAGGAATCTCTGCTCGTCTGCAACTCATTTGACCACCAAGGTGGCTTTTTTTCCCTCTAGGCTTTGCAGAAGGGCAAGACGCATCCAGGCACCTATTACAAACATTTGTTATATGGTCAACCAGACAGTCAATTTCCGCCAAACTATGCGGTTCAGATAAGGGTACTTCATCCAAAAGCAAAGAAAAAGTCTCCCTATATTTCACCCAGTTTGTTCTCCTCAGATTTCTAGAGACTGTCTCAACCGGGGCACGCTCCCTGAGTAAAAACTCAATGTAGCGATGATCTGAGAAAGAATGCTCTTCCAAAACTCTCCAGTCATCAATTCTATCAGACAATGTATCTGATACAAGTGTTACGTCAAGAACCTCTTGCCGCGTACTTGTAACGAAAGTTGGTTCACCACCCTTGTTACAAATATACAGGTTAGTGCTTAACAAAAACTCCAAAAGTGATTCGCCTCTATCATTTGTGTCTGTACTTCCCCATATCGAATGATGTGCATTAGCATCACAACACACTACTAACTGGTGTCCCCTAGATTCAGACTCCCGAATTAGACCGACAACCTTCTCCGGGGGTATTGACCCCGGATTAGGAAAATACGCAGAGGCGAGCCAAATAGACTTCCCATGAAGCTCTAAGCTAGCCGCTGTAACATCCATATCACTAAAAGTTGACAAAACTAGGGTTAAGTAGTTAATTTTATTTTTTTATCTCTGAAAAACTTTCAGTTTTTTTTTTCAAAAAAAAAAAAAAAAATCGTTATTTTTATTTTTCACAACTTTTTTAAAAAAACAAAAACTTGGAAAAAAAAAAACAAAAACTTCAATTTTTTTTTTGAAAAATGTTTTGAAAAAAAAATTATATATTGATTATTTTATTTTTACTACATTTTAGTTGTTTTGACTACAAATGTAAGTAGTTTTTACTACATAAGTCAGTTGTTTTTTGTCAGTTAAAATAGCTAACATTGTTAGTTGATTTAACTGAAAAAGTAGTTGACCCCAAAACAACTTACAAAGTAGTTATTTTAACTGACATTATCAGTTGATTTTACTAACATAATTTTTTGAGTGTATTTATACAGCAAAACATTATCATGATTCAATGGTTTACGGAAGAGTACAAACTTCACTGAAAAAAAGACATAACTAAAATTTAGAAAAAAATGTCTTTGAAAATGTATCAAGAATTTTCATAAAATTTAGTTAAATTTAACTAAAAAATGAGAAATTTTCTTAACTACGAGGAAAAAAGTTTGGTTTATTTCACTTCCGCAAAATCTTCGAAAGCCCTCCGATTAATAGTTTTTGAGTTATCCAGTTTTTAAGATTCTCAAAACCCTATCAGGCCCCTTATTATCGTATCTCAAAAACTAAGCAAGGCAGAGAGAAACGGACAAAAGTTTTGGGTCAAAATCTATGGGTACCCTTAAAGAACCTAACGGGGTCTCGAGTTAACAGGGTCTGGACCCATGGGGTCCGAACCCATGGGTCGAGGATCTGGACCCAATCTGGTTCTAAAATATGAATGAACTACCCATTTTATAGTTAAAATTGGATTAAAATTAAATAACTTTGTTTTCCTTATTCTTGGGAAAACTATGAACTAAAACCAAGAAAATCATCATTCCCTGTTTTTCTCAAAATTCAGGTAATTTTCTCAGTTTTTAGTTCACTTTTTTTTGAGTGTTCGCAGACATTTTTTTACAGCAACTTTAAGAATCCATATTGGTCATGCGTTTACTTGCCAAACCGTTTTTTGATATTTTGATTTTTTCAAAAGTTATTAAAAGTAGCTATGTGTTCGTCAAAATAAAACAGGTCTGAAAAGTAGTTATATGTTAAGCTACATACGAGTAAAACTTGTTTTTATCAAAAAGTAAAAAAACGTGACCAAATTGACCACTTTTTTAGTGAGGTTCGAATGAATTGTCAAGATTTTTTGGAATATATTTTTAAATCTTTTCATATTTGCATGCAGTTATCTAAAACCTAAATAGCGGGTAATGAACTCTTGTGAAAGCAATAAAATCATTTGACGTCGAAATTTTTTAGTATTTAAAATACAGCAGTTTGTGAAATCTGTTGTCCGGTGTTTAACGAAGAGCTCTAAAATATAAAAAAAATATAGATCTTGTTTACCTAATATCGCTTTAAACCACGAACAAACTTTATTTAGTCCCCTCTTAAAGAAATTAACAATAAGAACCCTTAGGGTGCTTTTCATACATTTTTTGTTTAATTTGTTTTATTAAATCAGATCCTACCGGTCTAATAGTACCTCCTAGAGGGGTCATTAGCAAGACCGACCCCCATTCATTTTAAGTCCCCAACATTTTTTGGAACATACCAACAGTGTTGCCAGAACTTGGTTATCAAAAACGGCTAAATCCTTTTGAAAAAAACGGCTAAAAAACGGCTAAAAAACGGCTAAAAAATGGCTAAAAAAAGGCTAAAATATATATTTTACTTTTTAAGAAAAACTAATGTAAATTCATATTTCGTACCGTTTTTGATACATATATTAAAATAAGGAGATCTTTTGTTACTGTTTTGGCATATTTTAGGTAAAATGAAAAGTGTTCAAAACACTTTTTTAATAAATTTAAATATTTTACTTATATTAAATTTTTTTATAAAAATACTACTTAGCTGGCCCGGTCCGCGTTGCTGGCCCAAATATAAGATCAGTGTTATATTTCGCCTCGCTTCAAGTATATAGCCTTGCAAAAAATGTAATGAATTTCTTGGCTTAGAAAAATTTGTGGGCGTGGTTTAAAAGACACTATTAGGCAGAAAATCATCTTCAAATTATATTTTAGGAACTAAAAAAAAATCACTATGTCTTCAAATTTGCGAACAGTACAAATTTAAAGCTTCTTTAGTATCATTACGAACAACACAAAAATAAATTACGCATATCGTTTGTTCTTATCGAGAGCTATTGTCTTGAGTTCAAACAAACCGTTATAGTTTTTCCGAATTTTTTCCGGGACACTTTTCTCATTTACATTTCCTTAAAAACCTAATTAGAACTATAATTAACGTAAAAAAATCGGTCCAGTTATTAGTAGTTGACATATTTAGACAAAAGTGTTCGTTAAAATATGTGTCTCCGATTTTAGATATATTAAAAAAAGAGGGAGTGGACAAATTTTCTTTACGTAAAAACCTTAGTTGTACTATCACGAACGTCAACAAATACTACTAATAGCCAAATCGGGTATACCGTTCTTCTATTTGAGATATATCGAAATAAAAGTGGGTGTGAACAATATTTATTTTTATTTAAACCTACGTTGGACTATGACGAACATTTAAAAAAAAAAGGTTAAGTCAAATCGATCCAGCCGTTCTCCGATTTAAGATATATCGAAAAAAGGACGCGTAAAGGTGTGCGTGATTAATTTGTTTTCCGAAAAAATCTAAGACGAACATTTAAGAAAAAATATTATCCATATCGGTCAGTTCTCAAGTGATGCGATTACCAACGAACTACATTTGATTTTTATTTATATTTTATTATTCTATATTTTATTTTTCTAAGATCAAATTTTATATGTATCGAAAAAAAAAGTCGGTGGACAACTTTTCTTACCGTAAAAACCTTATTTGAAATTTACCAACTTGGTCCATCCATTCAAAAGTGGGCGTATAAATGGAAAATTGTTCTTTCCGAAAAACCTCAGTTGGACTATGATGAACATTAAAAACAAAATAAGACAAATTGATCCAGCCATTCCATGATTTAAAATACATATATCGGGAAAAGTGAAAAAGTTGGCGTGGACAATTTTTCTTTCCTTAAAAATCGTTTTCTATGTTGTTTCGATACAAAGAAATTTTACTATCCGTAAAAACCTTAGTTGAATTATGGCAAACATTTTCAACAAAAATTAGCCAAAGTGGGCGTGGTCAATTTCTTTTTTCGTAAAAAACAAAGTCGAATATTATAAAAATTCATTTAAAAAAATTAGTAAAATCGGTGCAGCCATTCTCAGATTTTAGATAAATTGAAAAAGTGGGCGTGGTTGATTTTTCTTTCAGTAAAAACTTAAATTGGAATACTATGAACATGTAAATAAAAAATTACCTAAATCGGTGCAGCCGTTTTCCGATTTTAGATAAATCAAAAAAAGTGGGCGTAAAAGTGGGCGTGGTCAATTTTTCATTACGTAAAAACCTAAGTTGGACTATGACGAACATTTCAAAAAAAAAAATTGTCCAAATCGGTCCAGCCGTTCTCAACTGATGCGGTTACCAACGAACGACAATTGATTTTTATTTATATAGAAGAAGAAGATATATAAAAATTTTGACTACAAAAAATTTATTTAAGTAAAAAATATTTTTTAGTTATTTTGGCTTAAAAAAACTTTTTAACACGTGAATTCGAGGGGAAATTTTGTAACCTTGGGACTGTTTTCGCTGAAACCTGACCAGAAGGATTGCAAAAATATATATGCCAAGATTCAGCAGTCAGTCTTCAAGTTAAGTTTTGGACGTTAGCGTATTTTTAAAAGACAGAGAAACGGGCATTGCTAGATCGTCTAAAATTTAGTATAATGTTTATGGTATGAATATGACAAAAATATACGTGATTTTATTCCAGACTAGTGTTAATAAAAACTCAAATATATGAAAAACAATTACCTACTAACAAAACAAACCAACATTTAAAATCCTTCTGATGAAAACACAAAACAAAAGTGTTTGAAACCGGTTTGGGAATACCAGAAATGTCTATAATTTTTAGAAATTAAATTTTTTCTTACATTTTTCAACTTAAACCTTTATAAAAAATAGTATTAGAGTCTGTGCTCGATCTGTATAAACTTAAAACCCAATTAATTCTCTATTTTAGTATAAAAAACCCATTAAAAATTACTTTTTAACCGAAAACTCAAAAATGGCTAAAAAACTGCTAAAATATTTTCGAAAATGGCTAAAAATACGGCTAAGAGCTAAATGCCTTTTTCTCCGGCTAAACGAGTTCAAAAGGAGCTAAATCTAGCCGGAAAATGGTTAAATTGGCAACACTGCATACCAATACCCTATCTCTAATTCCTAAGGAGTCTCCTACACAATATGACATTTTTGTAAAATTTGCTCCCACCGCTTTAACTGTCGCACAGAGGGTTGAAATGTACCAAAAGTTAGGATTAATTCAAAAGCTGAACTTTATCCAACACATTCGTCTTTGGTACTATGTGAAAGGTAATTAAATTCTACATCACTATTTGCCAAAAATTTTTGTCTATCGACTGTGAGCGGTCAAAGCCAAATAAATTTTCAAAATTTTGCGTGCCGTCCCTAAAAGTGAAAATTGAGATGTTTCGAGTGCTGATAATTCTTATTAAGCGTTCTAAAAGTAAATATATTAAAATGGAACCATCAACTTCGGGTATTTGGCTACATAATTACATATTATTTTTTTTGCAAAATGTTTTGCAAATATTTTTAATATTTTTTTAAAAAGTGCTCCATATTTGGAGTATTTTCAACATAAATACACAGAGTTTCAACAAATTTCTTATCGCGATCCAGCAAATTTTATTAAATTATATTTTAATATAGTATTTTAGCTTAAATATTCCACACCAAAATTTAGCAGAGACACCGCGTTTTTTTACTTATTTAAATTTTTGTGAAAAAACTCCACTTGCTAAAAAAAGGCTGAAAAAAGATTTGAACAAGGGCATTATGGAAGCCCCCTTAGTTAAAAGAAATACGGGGTGCGTATGTTGAAAGTAAAAGTTGGGGGCAAAAAATAATGATAGTTGATCTTACATTTCACCCTCTAGGAGCCAACATGGAGCGGTAGGAACGATTCCATAAAAAAAAAAAATTGTATGGGGGGCCATCTTAAGCGTTAAAGACACAGGGTAGGTATATTCTAAGAAAATGTTTTGATTGAAAAAATATTCGGGTTGGTCACACATTCGACATCTCTAGGGCACCCTTGGGGCAGTTAGAGCTGTATGTGCAGATTTTATAAAAATGGCATTTTGTATGGGATCCCCATTATCGAGTAGAGATACGGTATAAATATGTTCCGAAAAAATGTTGGTGGGTAAAAATAAATGGGGGTCGGTCTTAGTGGATACCACTCTAACACGCACCATGGGAGCGGTAGGAGCTAATCTCATAAAACAAATTTATAAAAAATAAACAAAATTTTATGGGGACCACCTTAAGGGTAAAGATAGAGGGTAGGTATATTCTAAGAAAATGTTGGGGTTGAAAAAATATTGCGGGTAGGTCACACATTCGCATCTCTAGGGGCACCCTTGGAGTAGGTAGAGCTGTAGGAGCAGATTTTAAAAAATTACATTTTGTACGGTAGCCCCATTATCGAGTGGAGATACGGTATAAGTATGTTCCAAAAAAATGTTTGGAGGTAAAAATTAATGGGGGTCGGTCTTATTGATTAATACTCTAAGACGCACCATGGGAGCGGTAGGAGCTGATTTTATAAAATAAATAAAAAAAATAAAAAAGGGGACCACCTTAAGGGTTAAAGATTAAGGGTAGGTATATTCTAAGAAAATCCTGCCCACACACTTTTTTTATTTTTTTTTATGAAATCAATCCTTACCGTTCCCATGGTGCCTCTTAAGGACGGGAAATGCAGACTGACCCCCTATATCTGCCATGCAAACATCATGCAAACTTCAATTAAAAGACGTGTTTGAAACTAAATTCAGCAAAACGGTAGGTATGTTTGGGGAAAATGTTTGGGGAGAAATTAATGGGGGTCGGTTTTGCTAATGACTCTTCTAAGAGGCACCATTGGACCGGTAGGAGCTGATTATTAAAACAAATTACGATAAAATTAAAAAACATGTATGAGAAACACCCTAGGGGTTGAAGATAGTGGGGGTAGGTCATACATTTTACTCCTCTAGGGTCACTTCTAGTACAGCTAAAGCGGTAGGAGCAAATGTTTTTAAAAATTTAACCTTTATGTGAAAGTCCCTTAGAAAGTGGAGGTAGGGCAGAGAAAAAACATGTTTGGAACATGATCACGGAAACCATTCTATGGCTTCTACAACAATACATTGTTATAGCAATCATGTTATAATTGTTTTAATGTTTGTCTAACAATATAATGCTTGCAGGAACATGTTTGGATGGAACAACAGTATGGTTACCTAAAATCTGACCTCAAAGTGAAGTGATGCATAAAAAAAAAAATAAAAAAAAAAAAAAAATAAAAACAAATCAGTGTAAACAAAATATAATTTTTAATCCATAACAAAAGTGTAAGAGAAATTTGTGAACGCCTATTTATGTGTAGTATATTTATATGTGAAAAATATGTATATAATAAAAATTTATTAAACATACTATGTTTATTGTAGCTAAATGACGCCTGTTGCAGTAACTATGTTTTGATTGTTAATGACCAAACCCACCATTGAATGTTTAAAAGTGATCATACTTTAATCGGTACAATTCATACTATGATTGAGCGTTTTTTTTTTGTTGTTTCTTCTTTAAATTCAAATTTAATGGTGATAATAAATTTAGTATGTTTATAGAAGAATCTACATCATATATTTTATTTATATGTTGATATTTTGCTTTTTTATGTTTTTTTTTGTTATAAATTTTAGTGAAGCCAAAGATATTTTAGAGCTGATGGCAAATATATTTTCACCCCCGAATTTGTGCTGACAGTGATGCAACATGTCAATTTACAGTGTCTCCCGGAGATGAACGAGTTTTTTTACTTTCAATGTATTAGGTACATACATATTTATTAATTTTAAAAATAATTAAAAAATAAATAAAAAAGAATACAGGGTAATTCCAAAAATTTTCGCCCCACTGTTCGGAAACATGCCTTTGGACTCCACTGAGGATTTGGCTCATAGATATCCACGTTTATATGAGATATGTTGCATTTTTGGATTTTCAAAATTTGCTGTAGTTTTCAAATTATCGCGGGTCAAAGTTCGACTTTTTTAGCAAAAGTCAGAAAAATACATGACGTTTAACGTGCTCTAACTTTTTAACTAGTAATCCGATTATCACAAGTAATGGCTCATATGAAAGCTTAATTCTTCTTCTTTTAGGAAATATTTTCAAAAGCACACGGTTTTTTTTCAGAAGTGTTGCAAAAATTCAAAAACATTTTTTTTTTCAAATATTTAAAAAAACCAGGGTTCGAAAAAATACTCTAACGTACGGTACGTTAGTGTTCTGTACGGAACTATGGAGCGACCGTACGTTGTCGAAACGTACCGTTCCAAGAACACATTCACTAAAAAGTTTTTTAGTGGTTGTGAAGGTGTTCGCAAACAGAATTCCGAACGTTATGCCTACGAGTTGAAGAACAGAAACTTTACGATAACGTACCGAACTAGGTTAGAAACAAAATAAAGTTCTTTTAGTGTTCTGTTTGCGAACTTTTGAGACATTTTTTAAATTTAAAATGGCGATATCTTGAAAACTAAGCAAGATAGAGCAAAACGGAGCACATTTTTGGTTCTTGGGATCTCCATAGTATCGCTAGGCCTCTACACATGGGTAGACCCCATTGGGTCCTTATTTTGAATCTAAAAAAGTTAGCATTCCGGGAAATTTAAAAATGCGCATATCTCGCTAAATACTACCGACACGATGAAAAGTCTAAAAGCATTTTTGTGGATCTTGTCTCGTAGTACATGACCGCTTTTAGACTTTATGTCGTGTCGGCAGTATTTAGCGAGATATGTGCATTTTTAAATTTCCCGGAATGCTAACTTTTTTAGATTCAAAATATGGACCCAATGGGATCCACCCATGTGTAGAGGCCTAGCGATACTATGGAGATCCCAAGAACCAAAAATGTGCTCCGTTTTGCTCTATCTTGCTTAGTTTTCGAGATATCGCCATTTTAAATTTAAAAAAAAAATGTCTCAAAAGTTCGCAAACAGAACACTAAAAGAACTTTATTTTGTTTCTAACCTAGTTCGGTACGTTATCGTAAAGTTTCTGTTATTCAACTCACAGGCATAACGTTCGAAATTCTGTTTGCGAACACCTTCGCAACCACTTAAAAAACTTTTTAGTGAATGTGTTCTTGGAACGGAACGTTAAATAACGTACTGTTTTTTTTTCGAACACTGAAAAAAACACATCTTCGATTTTTTTAAAGAAAAGTTTGGTGATAAACAATACTGTTTTGTACAACATATCCAAAATTCAGAGTCGGATCCCAATGGGATCAACAAATATTCTGGTTTTAGTACGAAGTTATTAAATTTTACCTTAGAAAATTAAAATTTTATGTTTCTTCAATATAAAAATTTAAATTTTCAAAGAAAATTATACTATTAATATTTTGAAAAACATTCAAAACATTAGAAATTTAAATTTTCTAAGGGAAAAATATGAGAACCTCGTACTTAAAACAGAATGGTTTTTGATCCCATGGAGATCATACTCTGAATTTTGAATATGTTACACTGTACGACACGATTTTGCACCCATGATCGGGACCAAAAAATTCTGAAAGGAGAGGTAAAAAAAAGATACCCGTGTCTCCCAGTTTTTCTAGATCAATTCGTTTTCGCGTTTTATTAGCAAATCAATATTTTGTATATATATGAGCTTTAATTACATGGGGAAGTAAGGATTACGTGCGCAACAGTTAATCGTGATGGATTAAATTAAGCTGAAATACTTGCAAATAGTATCAGATTAAATGTGCGAAACATGAGGAAAATCGGTCCACGGGTTTAAGAGTTATGAAGAAATTTCTCAAATTTAGACGTTTTTTCACATGTTTTTATACCCTCTTTTAAATGATAGAGGGTTAAAAATACGCTAACTTTTGACAGACAATTTCGATGCTCCTACAGTTTGGCATATATGTTTGATATTTCCCTGGGCATGTTGGTATTGAATTTCGAGAAAATCTATCCAGTGTTTCAGAAGTTATGATCAAAACCGTGAATTTCGAATAGGTTTCGTCTTAAACTCCCTTTTAAAAAAATACTTTAAATGGTCTTTAAAAAATATTTGAAATAGTAATTTTATCGCTCGAAAAAAAATTACACTCAAAAAAAAATTTTACACGCAAAAACAAGTACACTCAAAAAAATTTTACACTCAAAAATTTTTGGCCATCTAAATTGTCAACGATGGCAACAAAAATAAGATGAGTGCATTGCAAAAAGATGTCTAAAACTTTCCCAGAGTTGCCACCATTTTCTTTAGAATGGCCACTAACAAACAACCAGAAAAGTTAAAAACGCCTTGGTCGAATTCATGCATACCCTTCATTAGCCCCTTTTAAGTGATATTAATTTTTCTAACGTGAAACAAATTTGTTGAAATTTTGACTCAACATTTTTTATTTGGATTAAAAAACTCTTTTTATATTTTTTGTGAAAAAAATTTTTGAGTGTAAATTTTTTTTGAGTGTAAAATATTTTTAAGTGTAAATTTTTGCTTTTCGATTGTAAACATTTTGTTTAGCGATAAAATTACTTTGTAAAATATATTTGTGGCATACCAATATTTTAAAAGAGCATTTAGGGTTTTTTTGAACGAGGGAATTCAAGATGAAATTATTTCGAAATTCACGGTATAGATCATAACTTCTGAAACCCTGGATCGATTTCCTCGAAATTCAATACCAACCTGGCCAGGTAAATAACAAATACATATGCCAAACTTTAGGAGCATCCAAATTGTCTTTCAAAAGTTAGAGTATTTTGAACCCTATATCACTAAATATAAGGTATAAAAACAAGTAAAAAAACATCAAAATTTAAGAAATTTCTTCATAACTTTTAAACCCGTGTACCGATCTTCCTATTGTTTTGCACATTTTATCTGACACTATTTACAAGTATTTCAGCAAAATGTAAGCTATCACGATTAATTGTTGCGTGTGTAATTCTCACTTCCCCAAGTGATTAAAACTCGAATATATACAAAATATTAATTTGGTTATAAAACGCGAAAACGAATTGATCTAGAAAAACTGAGAAACACGGGTATCTTTATTTTAGCTCTACTTTCAGAATTTTTTGGTCCCGATCATGGGTGCAACAAAAATTGGAATTTTGTCGTACAGTGTTATACAAAACATTATTATTTTTCACCAGAATTTTTTTAAAAAAAATCGAAGATGTGTTTTTTTAAATATTCGAAAAGAAAAAATGTTTTTGCATTTTTGCATCATTTCTGTAAAAAAAAACTGTGTTATTTTAAAAATATTTTCTAAAAGAAGAACCCCAGCTTTCACATGAGCCTAAATTTGTGAAAATCGGGTCATTGGTTAAGAAGTTACAGCTCTTTAAACGTGATGTATTTTTCTTACTTTTGCTTAAAAAGTCAATCTTTGACCCGTCATAATTCGTTAAATACACCAAATGTAAAAAAACGATATATGGTACATATATCATATTTATGAGAGCTATCTATGTGTCAAGGTTCAAATTAATCTGAGACACCATTTCCAAAAATGACTAAAATTTGAGCTAAATTTTCTGGAATGGCCCTACAATGTCTAAAATCCGGTTTGTGTTTATTTGGTAAATACGTAAGTATTTGATTTTTTATTCATTTAGGTACAATCATTTTATGATTAATACGTGTATTATTATTGGCTGCAATCATAGTATGCTAAAAATGGTATTCAGGCTATGTGCTATGCTACAACCATACAGTGTGATTGGCCGCAATCATAATTTGTTTAAAAAAGGTGTTTGGACAATGTTTGTTATAATTATACAGTACGATTGCTACAAACATAATCCCAATCATACTATTTTGCCCCTCCATTATGATCACCACAAACATGTTTTTTTTTTGCGTGTATGTTTGGAAAAAATGTAAAGGGGGGAAATTAATGAGGGTTTGTCTCACATTAGACCACTCTATGGGCAAATAATGGGGATTTTTGAGGATTTTTTATACTTCACACCTTACTTTGACCCCGATGAGCAATCCCTAGATCCTATCCGACCTCCCCCTATTTTTGGTTCATTCACTTTTTTTACAAACCTCACCAAACGAGCGGTTCTAGCGTATCCAAATATTGTTACTTAAAATGTCATAAAACACTATCCCACCCTTTATTATTTATCGTATGGCACTGATACAAACAATTATAATTTTAGAGATATAGCATTACGAATTTAACAGATTTTACAACAAAGTTTAGCATATTTTGAAGGAAAATTAGTATAGATAATAATTAGATATTGATGTCAATATTCTTTAGCCACCGGACGGCATCTGGGCCAGCATTGTTTAGTTCGTGTAGTTCGCCATGAAATTTACGATGGGGGCAGTCTTTTATAATGTGGTGAATGGTTTGATTAACATCACTGCAATCACATAATGGCGAAATAAACACTTAAGGACTAAACATTTATGTCTGGTAACCTTAATCACTGTGTCCCCAACGTATAACGGATGAATGTGTGCGCTCCACAGTGAAAACGAAATAAACTCACAAAAATTTATCTACACACATGTTCGTTCCTAAGTGAGATCACAGGCCGGATGAAGTGAAAAAAAAACATCATACTACACACATATTAACCATAGACTTTAAGAAACCGAAATCTGATCACATACATACGAACATATTAACCCAACCATACCACAAAACTGAAAAAAAAAATACTGAATGACTGAAGTAAACCCAACCGAACTGACTGATACTGAACGAGTGAGTAGAGTGTGTAAAAATAAGATCAGTTGAGTATTGGACGTCCTAGTTAACGGTTGGTTAAAGTACAAGAAAACGGGTAATTCGAAAAAAAAAATTAAGAAAATAAAACGGAGAGAAAAGGAAAAAAAAATAATATTTTTAAAAAATAATAAAAAGTGAAGTTTGGTTAAAAAAAATTAAATAAAGGTTGTTATTACAAAAAAAAAATTAAAAGTTTAAAGAACTTTTTAATTTTTTTTTTAGTGAAAATAAAATTATAAAGAAATTAAAAAAAAAAACATAAAAGTGCAATATACTCCAAAAAATTTTGTAAAACTCAGCAAAGTATCAAATGAAATTGAAAAAAAATTAACACATGTTTTTAAAGAAGAAAAAAATAATTAAAATACAAAATAAGTGAAGAAAAAAGTTATTTTAATAAAAAATATTATTTAAAAGAATATCAATAAAAAGAAAATTATTTAAAATAATACACACCAAGTGACCATATGCCCTAATTTTCTGTTAAAAAGAAAACTTACAAAATATTTAAAGAAAATTAAAAAAAAAATACTAAAAAATTTCAATATCTTTAAGATTTCTGTATCTTGTAACTTGAAAATGCATTTTTTTACTTTAACAAAAACTCAACTTTGTGTTGGTCTGTTTTTATCTTCTTCTTCGTCTTCTTCTTCTTGTGCTACAGAGAGGGAGACAAATTTAGATACAAAAATTGAGTAAAGTACCTTAACAAAAGAGCACAGGTATGATTGTAATATTCTACCTGTAGACTCACCTACAAAAGTGATCAAAGAAGAGCATAATTCAAATTACTCAATAAATAATGTAACGAATTGTACGATTTTCGTAATAAAAGATAAATAAAATAAAAACAAATAACATGAATTGAAAATGAGGAAAAAAAACATAAAAATAACAAACAAAACAACAGTTGTGTACATAATAATAGCAATGGTCAACAATAATAAAAACTCAAGGATATGTTCCACTAAAGCAAATCAAATTGGAATAAAATTTTCGCACTTATTGCATTGATTGTATCTTATTAGCATATGAAATTTTTTTATTCATTTATATTCGGAATGTCGTGTTTAAAATGCTACCCTACTTGTTATATCAAGTGGGTAAATTTGACCCACTTTTTAAATTAATTGAATCGTCAGTAAAAGTCTTAGATTCTAAGACAATTTTCGTATTCAAAAAGTCTCAGATTCTAAAACATTTTTTTATAAAAAATCGCATATTTTTAGACATTTTTCGTATAAAAAAAGTACTAGAATCTGAGACATTTTTCGTAAAGCAAAAGTCTTTGATTCTGATACATTTTTCGTATAGGAAATGTATCAGGTTCTAAAACATTTTTCTTAAAGAAAATCTTATAGAAAATTCTAAGACTTTTTTCTTATAGAAAAAATCTCAGACTCTGAAATATTTTTGGTATAAGAAATATCTGTGATTCTGATACATTTTTCTTAAAGAAAAAGTATAAAATTCTAAGATATTTTTCGTATATACACTGAAAAAAAGACATAACTAAATTTAAGGAAAAAATGTCTTTGAAAATTTATTATGAATTTTCCTAAAATTTAGTTAAATTTAACTTAAAAATGAGAAATTTTCTTAACTATGAGGAAAAAATTTTAGCTCATTTACTTATAATTAGTTCATAGTTTTCTTTAAATGGATTTTTTAAATATTAGGAAAAAAATTCTTACTGCCAAAGAAATTTTCCACAAATCTAAGAATCGTATCTTTATTTTGAAGACATATTTCTTAAAAAACAATTTAGCTCAAGTTTAGTTAAAATTTACTAAAAAAAACATCATCGTATTTCTCTTCTTTGAATTGAGGAAGTGTACTTCTTAGAATTTAGTTAATGACTTCTAGAAAGACTACAAAGAAAAATATGGAATAGCCTAGCTCTGCATATCTGTCGGGGTCCCAAGACCCTAATTTTAGATCTAAAATTTGAAATTCCCGAGATTTTATATATACACATATCTCGGTAAATACTGCCAACTCGAGAAAACGTCCAACGTCATTTTTGTAGCTCTTGACTCGTAGAACACTTCCACAAAATACCCGAAAGCCCTTCGATTAATAGTTTTTGAGTTATCCGGTTTTTAAGAATCTCAAGACCCTATTAGGCCCCTTATTACCGTATCTCAAAAACTAAGCAAGTTAGAGCGAAACGGAAACAAGTTTTAGTTCAAAATCTATGGGGACCCTTAAAGGACCCAACGGGGTCTCGAGTTAAATGGGGTCCGAACCCATGGATCCAGGGTCTAGACCCAATCTATTTCTAAAATGTGAAGTATAATTTTTCCCATTTTCTAGTTAAAATTGGCTTAAAATTAAATAACTTTGTTTTCCTTATTTTTGGGAAAATTATGAACTAAAACCAAGAAAAAAAAATCTTTGGAGCCAAATCATTCCTTCTTTTTCTCAAAATTGAGTTAATTTTCCCAGATTTTAGTTCACTTTTTTTTTGAGTGTAAAAAGGTCTCAGATTCAGACACATTTTTCATGAAGGAAAAGTCTCATATTCTAAAACACTTTTCGTATACAAAAAAAATCTTAGATTCTGGGACATTTTTCGTGTAGAAAAAGTTTCAGATTCTGTGACATTTTTCCCACAGAAAAAATTAACTAATTAACCATAATAAATACAAAATCATTAAATAGGGTTATTTTTCTTGTCAGGCGACTTTTTATATTCTAGTGGGGCCCCAAATTCTTATATGACCATGGGCCCGCCATACCTTAAGACGGTCCTGAACACTGTGATACACTAAAAAAACCCAGGGGTTCTCAATGAGAACTTCTCATATTTAAATTCGGGTTGGTTGGAATTAAGGGTAGTACGGAAATACTCATAGTTTTCTCGATCATTTCGTTAAGAAATTTTTTTATTGACAAGTGTGTTGAAAACCTAAAGTTCCTAAATTAGAAATTCAAAAAAGACATAACTAAAATTGAGGAAGAAATGTTAAGATTATCAAGACCACATCAGGCCTCTTATTACCGTATCTCAAAAACTAAGCAAGGTAGAGCGAAATGGACAAAAGTTTTGGGTCAAAATCTATGGCAAACCTTAAAGGGCCCAACAGTGTCTGGACCCATGGGTATACAAAATAATCGGGTTTTACTTTTTTGTTGCTGGCAACATATTGGAAAGCAAAATATTAATTTTTTCATAATTTTTTCATAAGCTTAAAATTTATTCGTTAAATCTAGGAGGAACATAGGGTCACACGTTAAATCAATTTGTGATCAAAATCGAAAAAATGATTGATTGTAAAAATATATTTAATTAATCACCTACAATTTGATGATTGATATACAATTTTCTTCATTGGAGGAATTTCAATAAAAAAATTGATTGAACCCGCGTTTTTTGTTGATTGAAATTCGTTTCAGATTCTTTCTGTGCAGAAAAAGGCTCAAATTCTTAAAATTTTTACTGTAGAAAAAAATACTCTCAATCATTTTTGAAATATTTTTCACATAAAAAAAGGTTTCAGATTCTTAGATTTGTTTCGGATAGAAAAAACTTTAAGATTCTGAGAACTTTTTTCAATAGAAAGTCTCAGACTCTGAGACAATTTTCCTATAGAAAAATTCTCAGACTCTGAGGCTTTTTCCAATAAAAAAAGTCTGAGATTCTAAGACCCTTTCCAATAGAAGTCCCAGATTCTAAGCCTTTTTCCAATAAAATAAGTCTGAAATTCAGAGGATCAGAGACCTTTTTCCTATAGAAAATGTTTCAGATACTTAGGCCTTTTTCCTATCGAAAAATCTAAGACTCTGATTCTGAGACATATTGCCTATACACTAGGGTGGTTCATAAAAACAAAAGTTGGATTTTTGAATGGGGCACCCGGAATATATATTAAGCACCGTGAAAAAATGACACGTGATTTTTTTCAAATTTTTATATTAAGGTTTAGGGGTCGCTACCGGGCCCTGAACTTTGGGATATAAAAAAGAAATTTCACACAATGAAAAAAAAAAAATTTCGTTTTTTTTATATTTTTTTTTTATTATAGTTTAACTTCATTAGCTTATTAACGGCAAAAGATTTCATTTTGTTGGGACAAGTTTTTCAGTTCCAAAATTGACCATGAAAAAAAAAAATTGAGGCTGGTTGGGGTCTTACTCTAAAATTTTTTTTAAATTTTTTTTTTTTTAGTTTTGATAAGCTTACGTTATAGGTCTTTAGTCCCTCTTGATAATACATTCTTTGTAAAAATTTTTGTTCTTTCCGAAACATCATTAACATGCGCCGAAAATCAAACGGATATTAAAAAAAAAAAAAAAAAAAAAAACGGTGAAAAAAATCGATTTTTTTTTTTTTAATTTTTAATTATAATTTGATAAGCTAATCCAGCTTATTAACGGCAAACAAAAATTCGATATGGTCGGAAAAGTATGTAATTTCCAAAATTTACATTGAAAATATGTTTTTTTTTTTTTTAATATCCGTTTGATTTTCGCCGCATGTTAATGATGTTTCGGAAAGAACAAAAATTTTTACGAAGAATGTAGTATCAAGAGGGACTAAAGACCTATAGCGTAAGCTTATCAAAACTAAAAAAAAAAAAAATTTAAAAAAATTTTAGAGTAAGACCCCAACCAGCCTCAACTTTTTTTTTCATGGTCAATTTTGGAACTGAAAAACTTGTCCCACCAAAATGAAATCTTTTGCCGTTAATAAGCTAATGAAGTTAAATTATAATAAAAAAAAAATATAAAAAAAACGAAATTTTTTTTTTTTCATTGTGTGAAAAATTTTTTTTTATGACCCAAAGTTTAGGGCCCGGTAGCGACCCCTAAATGTTAATGAAAAAATTTGAAAAAAATCACGGGTCAGTTTTTCATGGTGCTTAATATATATTCCGGGTGCCCCATACAAAAATCCAAAAAAAAAAAAAAAAGTGCCATATATGAACCACACTACTATACACTCAAAAAAATACATTAGTAGATTTACTAATTTTTTTTTGCTAACGATAGTTAGCTAACTTTTAGCAAATTTCTAGTTGAGATTAGCATGTTAGCAAAAAATTCTTGTAAACTTCATTTAGCACATTAGCAATTTTAAACAAACTTTGAACTAATTTCTTTTGCTAAATTTGAAATTGAGTTGACTACATTTTTACAAGATTTTTTGCTAATATTAGCAAAATAAATGGTAAATTTTTTTTTATTTTCTTAGAATCTTCATAGTATCGCCGGTCCTCTTCACATGTGTGGACCCTAATGGGCCCTAACTTTGGATCCAAAAAAGTTAGCATTCCCGAAAATTTTAAAATTATCATATCTTGGTAAATATTGCCGACACAACAAAAGTTGTAGCTCTCAACACGTACAACAAGACCGCAAAATAGTCAAAAGCTCTACGTGTAATATTTTTGAAGTTATCGAGTTTTTTAATTCTCAAGACCCCAGTGGTCCCCCTATAATCTCGTATCTCAAAAACTAAGCAAGGTAGAGCGAAACGGACACAAATTTTGGATCAAAAACTATGACGATTTTTAAGGAACCCAACTAGGTCTAGGCCCATCGGGGTCTGGAACTATCGGGTCCGAACCCAATGGGGTCCTCAGATGTGTATAAACTAAGTTCAAAAAAAAAATATTTAGTTAACTAATTATTGGCAAAACATTTTTGCTAACTTTAGCAAAAAAAATTGTGGGTTCAAAATCAGCAAATTTTCTTGTAGGTTTACAAGCTTTTTTTGCTAACATTACAGTTTTTTTTTTTTTGAGTGTAGAAAAAGTCTAAGATTCTGAGACATTTTTCCTATAGAAAAAGTCTCAGATTCTGAGACATTTTTCCTATAGAAAGTCTCAGATTTTGAGACATTTTCCTTACAGAAAATGTCACATATACTGAGACATTTTTCCTATAGAAAGACTCTCATATTCTGAGACATTTTTCATATAGAAAAAGTCTCAGATTCTGCGATATTTTTCTTATAAAAAAAGTCTCAGCTTCTAAGATATTTTTTCTTTAGAAATAATCAAGATTCTAAGACATTTTAGAAAAAAATCTTAGATTCTGAGACATTTTTGAAAAAATCTCAGATTCAGAGAGATTTTTCCTATTGAAAAAGTTGCTGAATCTGATGATTATTTCTATAGAAAGACTCAGATTCTAATACATTTTTCCTATAGAAAAAGTCTAATTTTTCCCAAAGAAAATTTCTCTTCATAACAAGAACTTCTAGATTGACAGATATTTTTTGCCAAACAATTTTTGGATTTAGTCACATTTTTCCTTTAAAAATTTTCAGATTTTTCCCTATAAAAATTTTTAGATTTTTTCCTTTAAAAATTATCAATTTTTCTCTATGAAAAATTTTCGGAATTACAATTTTTTTCCTTTGGAAAATTTTTTAGAAAATTTCTATCTTTCTTCTTTTCTTTTTTCTTCCTTTCCTTTTTCTTTTTTTTTTTTTCTTTCTTTTTAAAATTTTGTCTGGGTGAGAAATTTCATCACAATGGCGTGCCAACCATTAGGTTCAAAAAATGTTGATTAATTTTTATTAAAAAATAAAAATTGTTTTATTCGACCTTTAAAATATTATATTTTGAGGATGTTTATTCTGGCTCGAGGTCATTATTTTCTTTACTAATTAAAACCATGATATTTTCAAAGCATAATTTTCAAGAAAATTATTTTTCTGTTTTAAAATTTATAATTTTCTTGAAAATTATGCTATGAGAATATCATGGTTTTAATTAGTAAAGTATGTGCATCCTTGGGCCAGTTAGAGCGATGGAAGCACATTTTGTTAGAATGTCCATTTGTATGGCAGCCCTTAAGGAAGGTTAGATAAGGAGTAGGTTTATTCAGAAGAAATGTAGGGGCATAAAAATATGGGGTTCAAAAAAGAACCTTGTAAAGTTACCAAAAAATCTCGTGATTTTACGAGGCTATTCTCGTAAAATAGGAGGTAAAATTACGAGGATTTCCTCGTAATTTTAAATGCGCCAAAAATTAGTAAAATAACCAATTTTATTGGTAAAAATATTGTTTTTAAACCGGAAAAATAAAAAAAAAATGGTAAACTTACAAGAAAAAATGGTAAATTTACAAAAAAAATGTTAAATTTACAAACCAAAATGGAAAATTTACAAAAAAAAAATAGTAAATAAAGAAAAAATTGTAAATTAAATGTTTAAATTTTACCAATTTTTTGTAGTGATAAATTTTAAGCCACAAAAATTGGTAAATTTACAAGAAAAGTGGTAAATATATTAAAAAAAATTGTGAATTTACAAACAAAAATTGTATATTTACAAACAAAATTGTTTAAAATTTACCAATTTTCGGTAGTGATAGTTTTTTATCCACAAAAACTACTGAAAATATTGCAAACTTACAAAAATAAGTGGTAAACCTCGAAAAAAGTTGTCAATTAACAAATGATATTGTTAATTTGCATTTATTTTGTAAAATGTCGAAAAAAAATTAAAAATAAATGAAAAAAATTACAAATTTTTGAATAAATATAACAAAAAAATTTAAATTTTCAATCTTTAAAGTTTTATTTTTTTTGTTCAATAAAAAAAAATTGTCCGGGACTTGGAAAATTAAAAAAAAAAAAAAATTTTAAAATTTACAAAAAAAAAAAAAAATTTTTTTTTTTGTTAAACAACATTAATCCTGGTATAACATAATTTTTGTAAAATAACCGTTTTTTTTGTAAATCAACTAGAATTCTCGTAATCAAAACTTTGTTGTAAAATTACAGTTTTTTTTTTTGTAAAATAACCTTTCAAAATGGTAGAATACAATCACGAAAATAAATTTGTAAAATTACCAATAAAACTGTAGTTCTCGTTTGAGCAAAGTACAAGATTTTTTGTTAAAAAACAAGGTAAATTGTTAAATATTAGTAGAACGGGATTACAAGGCATTTTACCAGGCGTTTTACCAGTTTTTTTTATTTGAGTGTACATTGCAACCTTCTAGAAGCGACTCCGGGGCAATTAAATTTTGGCTTTTTCAAAATGTTGTTATGAAACATAATTTATCCACAAAATTAACGGGACTTTAATAAGCATTATTTAAAGGCAATACCCTTTAAAGTAAATATTTTTTTATTTTTTAATACCAATAATTCGGTATTGAAAATTTTACAATTCTGAAATACCGATTTTTTTTTATTAGCAAAATTTAAGCATATTTGTCTGCTGATATGGATATTTAAATAAATTCTCAGTCATTTTACTGATTATGTTTGTTGGTTTTCAGCCAACACCGGTTTAACCGTTTATTTTTGCTAAAATCGAAACCAGGTTTTAAAAATAAGCATTTTCGAATAAACCGGAAATCGGTTTTTTGAAAATGCCCTATTTTTTATGCCCTCCACTCTAGTGATAGAGGGTATATATAAGTTTGTCATTCCGTTTGTAACACCTCGAAATATTGGTCTAGGACCTCATAAAGGATATATATTTATGATCCTCGATCGATTTTAAGTCGATCTAGCGATGTCCGTCCGTCCGTCCGTCTGTCTGTCTGTCTGTCTGTCCGTCCGTAGAAAACACGCTAACTTTTGAAAGACTTTACAGAGGCTAGTGAAGTTTGACATACAGTGGGCGACAATACATTGGAAACTTTTTATAGTAGATGAAATTTGTTAAAGACAAAGTTAACAAAACTAAACGTTATAATTATCAAACAAGTATTATAAAAAAATGTTATGTAGGTAATTTATCAAGCTTTAATTTAAGCTTAATATCGTCCAGATTGGGAAAATAATGAATGTGTTACGAGGGTCGATGTGGAAAATTAAAAAATTTATAGACATTTTTCAGAGCATTTTTAAAATATATTTCCAAATCGATTTTTTCCAAGTTAAAACATTAGAAATTTAAAAAAAGGTCCAATAGATTTTATTCAGTGATCAAATAATTTTTCCAACAACCCAAACAAACAGTGGAATTTTTTAAGTACAGTAGCAAAAATCCACATTTTTTGACCTCTAATTCTTTTGACCACCAATTTTTTGTTAACAAAGAAAAATTAAAATTATCATAATATATCCTTAGCATATACTTAAGTGTACCACAATTAATACACAATAACATCTTTTCTTTGTTAACAAAAAATTGGTGGTCAAAAGAATTGGAGGTCAAAAAATGTGGATTTTTGCTACTGTACTTAAAAAATTCCACTGTTTGTCTGGGTTGCTGGAAAAATTATTTGATCACTGAGTAAAAACTATTGGACCTTTTTTTAAATTTCTAATGTTTTAACTTGGAAAAACTCGACCCGGAAATATTTTTTAAAAATGTTCTGAAAAATGTCTATAAATTTTATCCTTTTTCACATCGACCCTCGTAACACATTCATTATTTTTCCAATCTGGACGATATTAAGCTTAAATTAAAGCTTGGTAAATTAGCTACATAAAATTTTTTTATAATACTTGTTTGATAATTATAACGTTTAGTATTGTTAACTTTGTCTTTAACAAATTTCATCTACTATAAAAAAGTTTCCAATGTATTGTCGCCCACTGTATATGTTTGTCATTTACCTGGTCAGGTTGGTATTGCAATCCAGCCAAATCGGTCCAGTGGTTCAAAAGTTATGAGCAAAAGAGTAAATTTCGGCAAGGGTGTTTCGCGAATTTACGAGATGAAAAACACGATAACTTTCGAAAGACAATAATAAGACTACTGAAGCTTTGCATGTATCTTTGCCGTTCCCCGGGTCTGTTTGGTATTAAATTTCAGCTCATTCGGTCCAGTGGTTCAAAAGTTATAAGCAAAACCCTGAATTTCAGATTAATTGCATCTAAAATGCCACGTGTTTTAACAAGTTTTAAAAGCAATGGTGGTTACTAAACAAAGCTTTTCAAACTTGATTAATTTTAAAGCAATGCTTTTTAAACTTGTTTAGTTTTAAAAGCATTGGTAACTTAAAAATTACACTCGGAAAAAATTTTACATTAAAAAAAAATTTTACACTCAAAAAAAATTTACACAAAAAAAAATTTTGTGTTTTTTTTTTTACAAAAATGACAATATTTTGTGTACATACGTACGTGCATTCACTCAGAAATATTTTTACAGTAAAAAAAAAAACATTACACTGGAAAAAAATTTTACACTCAAAAAAAAAAAATTATTAATTTTTCTTTTTTTTTTTAAAAAATTACAAAAAAAGAGTTTTTACTCAAAATAAAATATTTCTAATCAAAATTGTTAATTTTTTCACGTTAAAAAATGTACTACCCTTTAAAAAAATGCATTGTGGAGGGTATTCATAGATTCGGCAAAGTCGAATTTAACTTTTCTACTTGTTGAATACTCTTACGCAACGGTTCCCAACCTTTTTTGCGCCGTGCCCCACTTTTAAGTTAAAAAATCTACAATATCTCCCCTACACTTGAGAAAAATTTGCAAACTTTTCAAATTTGTTTAAAAATTCAGAATTTATTTGCGGTTAAGCAAACTTTTTGTTAAAATAATCATTTAAACAAAGTTTTTAGAAAAAGTTTTCAACAATCAACTTAATAATTTAACTAAAATTATGTTTTTTTAGTTCGTTTAACAAAAACAATCTTTAAAATTGGCTCGTTGCGCCCCTGAAGCATTCAAATTGCCCCCCAGTAGGGCGAGAATCATAGGTTGGGAACCATTACTCTAATGACAATGCACAGCTTTTGGGAGTAACCACCTTATCTTCCATTGTGTGTCAGATTTTCGGAATTAAAAAAAGTCTTTAATTTTGTATTAAATAACCTTTTTATTATTTACAAAAGCACAACAAATTTTATAAAATAGTTTAGACCTAAATTCTTATCACTAAAGGAACTTTAAGTTTTTATTTTTTATATTTTTTTTTTATAAATAAAAAAAATACAAATAAAAAGATTCTACAACGGATGTTGTGTGCTGAAAATCTTATACTGTTTTTTAAGAGATTTAAATTGTAATTTATTTTATAAAAAAAACCGTATTAAAAAAAAACTAAAAACATTAAATAAATATTAATATGAAGCCAGTGACAATTGTTCTTTTTTTTCATTAATTCGCTCTTATCAGTTACAAAAACAAAACCCGTTTAATGTAAACTCTGTGAAATTATTCTCATTTTATTTTACTAGTAAAAGTGATAAAAAAAATGCAATCTTTTTCTAAAAAGTTCACTTTATGATAATGATATTTACCCAATTTTTTGGGGTGTATATTTTGAATGAATTTAAAAATTATACGAGTTCATACACTCAAAATAATCACTCTGTTAAATTGCAGACATACTCTGCTGAGCCAGCAGAAAATACCATAGATTTCCAACCCGCAAGATTTTTCTGTTATTTTACAAAGAAAACTCTGTAAATACTTTGGACAAAAAAAAAACTGTAAAATTACATAGTTTCTAGTAAAATATAAGTTCAATGGTATCACAATTTTACAAAGAAGTACTCTGTAAATTTACATATATTTGTAAAAACTCTGTAAAATTATTTCGATAAAAAAATTCTAAATTTACTGAATCATCTGCAAAATGTTGGTGGTTGCGTCCGCTTAAATGTTTCGCACGCGAATGTTTAACTTTGTAGAAATTATGTATAAATTCGCGAAATGATCTCACGGTGGTTTTTCATAAACTTCGCATTTTCAGTGCCACATTTGAGCGGAGTCATTCTATTAAACAGTTATAAAATTTAAGGGAAATCGTTTAAGAATGCCTTGACTTTCTTATATATTTTTTTAATGCACTTATATGTCTTCTACACTATTTGATTTCTCATCAATTCCTCCTTCCTTAGTGTGCAAGTAGTGTTCACAATTTGGAAATGCCATCGTATAAATTTGCCCGCTTTAATACTTCCAAATTGTAAATTTACTTTTTTTTTTTGTGAAAATTACGAGTACCTCCAATTTAAAAGGACATCCTCGTGAAATTTACCAGCTTTTATTTTAGTTTAAGACGCTTTTTAAAGAGGGGTTGAAATATTTGGAAGTTTTTTGAAGAGATTTTTATTTGAAAGCTGTATTACAAAGCAATAAGTTAAATTACAGAAGAAATTTAGTATTTTGGTTACAAAAAAAAAAGTTTTTTCTAAAATCTGTTTAACAAAAAAAACTATTTTTTATCTGTAAAATAGAGATTACAAAGTTAAAAGAAAAATTACAGATAAAATTTTGTTTTTCGGACACAAGAAAGATACAAATTATTTTCTTAAAGTCTGTATTTCGGCAGAAACTTTGTCAAATATCTGTCGAATTGAGATTACAGTCATTTTACTGAGTATTTAACAGAGTAATTATTTTGAGTGTACTTTTTTAAACACTTGTCATGTTTGTTTAAGAAATTATTTTGAAGCAAACAAAAAAATATGTTTGAAAAAAAAGATAAAATTTATCAAATGAAAAGAAAGAAATAAAATAAAACAAAAAAAAAATATGTGTCAGAAATTAAAAGTATTTTTTTAAACATATGGTCACTCTGTTATTTGACTGTAAATAAAATTTGTTGGAGTAGGGTTTCTCTAGCTCAAGATAATTTTTCTTTTACTAATAAAAATTATTTGTCAGTTTTAAATTTATTTCTGTTGGTCATATTTGCAAGAATAAGCCGGCACATGTTCCGATCTGTTTCAAGATATCATTGTCAAGACTCTTTAGCAACAATAAAGAGTCCTTGTTTAGTTTTTTAAGTTTCTGATTAAAATAAACATCTGCCTAATTTATATATTTAGTATCAAATTAAAAGCCTATCTCATCAAAGGCGGATCCAGCTCTTGAGTTTCGGAGGCGGAGTGTTTTTTAACTCAAGGTCCATTTTTTAAGAACCATTTCAGTAATAAAATTTGTAAGTCCCGACACAAAAACTTTTTAGCAATTTTTTTATATTTGGAGTAAAAAACTTTATTAAAAATGATTTTAGGAAAAAAATAAGTAAAAATTTTCTAAGCCCAAAAAAATTTTTTTTGCGCTTTAAATTCAAAAAGGTCAATAAAAATGCTTTAAGGTAAAAAAAAATCCCAATCACAAAAACAAGTCCAGTGACATGTCATAGTTCTGTGATGTTTTACATGATATGTCACTATTGAACCGGCATGGATTGTATTCCTAAGGAACAGGTTCCGAGATTTTCTCACGAAAGTGACATGTGTTTTTATGTGAAATGTGTAAAGTTTGTGATAGGTCATTTGGGTCAGTGTGACATTTCACGTGACCTATAAAGGACAGGTCACTTTTCTAGCAGGCTATTTAATATTATTTTTTCGAAAATAAATTTAATAAAATTTTCCTACAATTAAAAAAAAACCTTGTAAAATGACAAGAAAAGTTTGTTATTTTTATGTTTTTCTAACTCCTACACTCAAAAAAAAAACGGTAATGTTAGCAAAAAAAACTTGTAAACCTACAAGATAATTTGCTGATTTTGAACCCACAATTTGTTTGGTAAAGTTAGCAAAAATGTTTTGCTAAAAATTAGTTAACTGATTTTTTTTTATTTCAACTTAATTCATACACATTTGTGGACCCCATTGGGTTCGGATCCGATAGATCCAGACCCCGATGGGCCTAGACATACTTGGGTTCCTTAAAAATCGTCATAGTTTTTGATTCAAAATTTGTGTCCGTTTCCCTCTATCTTGCTTATTTTTTGAGATACGTGATTTTAGGGGACCACTGGGGTTTTGAGAATTAAAAAACTCGATAACTTCAAAAATATTACTCGGAGAGCTTTTGGTTATTTTGCGGTGTTGTTCGACGTGGTTAAAACCAAAAAAAAGATTTTGGACTTTTTGTTGTGTCGGCAATATTTACCGTGATATGAGCATTTTAACATTTTCGGGAATGCTAATTTTTTTAGATTCAAAGTTAGGACACATTAGGGTCCACACATGTGAACAGGACCGGCGATACTATGGAGAGCCCGAGAACCAAAAATGGCCTCCATTTTGCTCTATCTGGCTTACAAGGAAGTTCTTTCACAGGGCACTGTCCTGAAATTTGCATATAGGAAAGAGGGGAGCAAAAAAAGAGTTACCTGTTTTTGTATAGCTGCCCAATCTCACGGTATTTTTTTCGTTTTTTGATGATTTTTGCCATTTCTTCAGAAGAAACTATATGAACATTTTATGCAGGTCGAAAGTTTTTTTGAAGACCTATCCAATGGTGTATCGGTCGTGTCCATATTCAGCTTCGTTAAGTTCGTTATTGTCAAAAATGTATAATCGTTGGGGTAGTTTATATGGAGATGTATATACGTACGACCACCAAAATCATATAAAATAATCTCTATCAAAATTAAGCTGACCCGTATTTTTTCGTTTGGTGAAATTCCTATTGGTTCGGCTTTTCATTGGATTTTCCCGAAAGCCCTTAGTTTTTCCAGGCGCGGATCCAGGGGGGGGGAGAATGGGATTTCTCCCCCCCCAAAACGATTTCAAAAGAAAAAAAAAGAGAAAGGAAAAGGAAAAGGAAAAGAAAAAGAAAAAAGGAAAAGAAAAAAGAAAAGGAAAAAGGGAACAAGGATCGAATGAAAATGGCCAGGATGTATAAATATCATTTGGAGAGGTATATGTATGTGTGCTGATGATTTTCGTCAGCACACACAGCCTCCATCCTAAGGAATTTTTTTACATCCTTGGGATAAAATGTTTCGGAATTAAAGAAAATTCATTTGAAAAACTTAAAAAAAAGTCTTGGACATTTTCTAACCGAATAACTTTCTTAAGGAAAAAGTATTATATTTTTATAGAAAAATGTCTCAGAACTCCAGATTTTATTTTTAGAAAATTATTTGATACTTATTTGACTGTGAATGTAAGAATTTTTTTATTGAATAATTATCTAAAATTTTTAAAAAATATCTTATAACTAGGGCAAGTACTTTCATGAAAATGCATGTTTTTACTCGGCACTCTAAACATAACATAAATTAAATATCTATCCGAATCAATAAATTTGCAATAAAATGGCATCGATTAATAGTTGCATATTTTTGCATATTTTGGTATAAATGCATATTTTCATATAAATTGAGCTTTTTTTAATTTTCATCCACATTTTTTCAAAAAATCATTTCAAAAACCTTAACATAATCCAATACCGATCCACTACTTCTTGTAAAAAATATTATTTTCTTAGAGAAATGATATTCTGAGACATTTTTTAGGAAAATTGGTTTCTGGAAATAAAATTCTTAGGTTCTTAAAAAAAATTTAAAATTTTCCTATTCTGAAACATTTTATTTGAAAAGGAAAACTATTTCGAATTTAAAATTTTCTTACAGGAAAATTGACTCAAAAATGCCTATACAACAACTTTTGTTATTCCTTTGATTTTTAGCGAAATTAGCACAGTAGTTAAGAAGTTATGGACAAAACGCTTAACACGTTTTGAAAGAGATTGGTAGCCACAAAAATATTTTACAAAGTATTTTGTGACTCAAATAGTTTTTAAACTCAAAAAATAATTTACACTCATAAAATATTTATTTTTTTCAAAAACTACTAAAGAAGTATTTGACTTGAAATTAAACATTTTTAGTAAAAAATTTTAAACATTTTTTACGTCCAAGTCGACTTTTAATTTTCTACCCGTTTAATTTTTTTGTTCAATTAAAATTTTTTATAACAAAATGTGTCAATAAAAAAATATTTTCTAATTAAAAGCTGTGTTCACTCAAAAAAACATTTGTTTAATATTGTAGAGGACTTTAAAGTATTTGAAAAAATCTAATTTATCTTACCAAAGCTCTTTTTTAATAAAATCAATTCATTTTGAATACATATTTTTAAATTTTAATTGCATATTTTTTAAATTTTAAGTGCATATTTTTTATTTTTAGAAGCATATTATAGGCAAATATTTTCGATTTTTAGATGCATGAAAGTACTTGCCCTACTTATTACTTTTCTTTAGGAAAAATTCCTCAGCAATTGAGAATTTTTCCTTAGAAAAAATGTTTCAGAATCGGCCAAGAACTAAAAAAAAATAAAAATCTCAGAATCGGAAAGATTTCTACAGACAAAATGCTCAGAATCTGAGTTGTTTTTATAAGGAAATAATTTTTTTCTCTTTAAGATATCTTTTAGATCTGCTAATTTTTCTATATGAAAAGTTTATCAAAAACTAATATTTTTTTGGGAGATTTTTTTTTTTTTGTATAAAAAATCTTTTGGATTGAAATTTTTCTGTTGGAGATTTTTTTGATGAAAGTTTTTCTGTTGCAAAATCCTGGGAATTTTTCTACAGGAAATGTGTCTCTAAATATGTAAATTTTTCTAATAATAAATATTAGCATCCTCAAAATATTTTTCTAATAATAATAATAATTATTTTATAAACAAATGTTTAAGAATCTTAGAAATTGTCTTAAAAAAACATTAGCTGGCATTAAAACCTTAAAATTTTTCTATTAAAAAATTCTATAAAATTTAAGATTTAATTTTTAGAAAAGTGTATCAAAATTTCTTCATAAAATGTTTTAGAAACTGATAATTTCTTGGTATCTGATAATTTTCTTTTACAAAATGTGTTTCAGGATCTGAAAATGTTTGTATACGAAATAGTTCTTGGAATCGGAAAATTACTTTAAAATATCAGAATCAGAATTTTTGTAGAAAGAATATCTCAGAATTTCAGATTATTTCTATAGAAAAAAATTTAGAAATCTGAGACATTTTCTTTAAGAAAATGTTGAATCTGAGAGTTTTTCAACAGAAAATATGATCTAAGAATTAAAGAAATTTTTTTTATCAAAGTTTAGAATCTGAACATTTTTATAAAGGAAAATATCTCAGAAAAGGGTTATTTTTTATATGAAAGATATTTTAAAATCTAAGAGTTTTCTGTAGTAAAAATGTATCAACATCTGAGAAATTTTGTGAAGGGCACATTGATAAAAAACTATTTATTTTTTTTCTTCAAAATATTGGAGTTTTAGTATAAATTTTTGTTTAGAAAAATATGAATTTTTATATAGAAGTTTAAGTGTCTATTCACAGTTGTGACTTGCTATGACAGTCACATTTATTATTTTACTATAAACGGTGTTATTTAGAAGTAAATCGGTCTGTCAGGATTCCCTCGTAAAAAATATTTTTTGATTTAAAAAAGTTCTCCCAAAATTCGCGCCTGATTTAAATACTATAGCTTTTACTTATTTTTTTTTCTTTTGTTTTTAACAACACCCCCCCCCCCTTCCACATCAAACCGAACTTCATGCTTTCCGATCTCATAAACTTTTTTTTGCAAAAAAAAAAAAATCTCCCCCCCCAAATGAAATTCCTGGATCCGCGCCTGGTTTTTCATAAGGTGGCAACCCTTTTTTAAATTTGAGATTGGGCTAGCTGCCCTTATTTTTCCCCCCTCATTCCCATATTAAAGTTTCAGGACAATCAGTGGGTGCCCTGTGAAAGACCTTCCTTGTTAGTTTCCGAGATAGCGCCATTTTAAGTTTTCTTAAAAAAAATTGTAATTTATATTTGCTAATATTAGCAAAAAAGCTTGTAAAAATTTGGTCAACTCAATTTTAAATTTATCAAAAAAAAAATCGTTCAAATTTTGTTTAAAATTGCTAATGCGCTAAATAAAGCTTAAGGGTACTTTCCACTATCACACTTTTCCATTATACACATCAAAATTTACCAACTTCCTAAAGATTTTTGGGTTCTTTTTTGATTGAAACCTAGTCGTATCTAATAAGTGAACAATTTCTGGCCACATTTTTGAAAAAAAATTTTCGCTAACATGGTGAAATTACGCTTGTATAATGGAAATGTGTGATAGTAAAAAGTACCCTTTACAAGATATTTTTGCTAAAATGCTAATCTCAAGTAAAAATTTGCTAAAAGTTAGCTTACTAGCATTAGCAAAAAATAATTTGTAAGTCTACAAATGTATTATTTTGAGTGTATTTGACGAGAATTTCTAGTAATTTAACAAGCTTTTTGCTAATAAAATTGTAACTTTTCAAGCTTTTTACCAATAAAATGTTAAATTTAAAAATTCTTCGATCCAATAACATTTATAAGGAGTTCTCGTGACTTTACTAGTTTTTTTTCTACCTCCTATTTTACGAGAGTTTTTAAGGTAGTTTTTAAAATTGTAAATTTACAAGGAATTCTCGGGAATTTACCAGATTTTTTTTTTTATAATTTCCTTAGAAAATTTGTAAAATAACAAAAAATAATTGTACAATTACAAAAAAAATTTAAATTTCGATCGAATTTTATTTTTTTTTTTAAACAAGAAAAAATTTTCAAATATTGTAAAATGGGATAACGAGACTTTTTCTAGTAATTTAAAAATTTTTTTTGTGTGTATTTTTTTAGAAGTTATGAAAACTTTTGACAATGCGTAGTATTTGATGTCTACCCAGTGCTTTACCAGTACATTTGTTTTTGAACTATTCGATATTTCTGCAAAGTAAAATATTTTTTGTGAGACAATGTTCTGCCAGTACATTTTTTGTACCCTTAGCAATTTCTGGCTGGGCAGTTAAACAAGTACAAAGTTATTTATTCTCGGAATTTTTTTTTCCACCAAGATTTTTTTTCCAAAAAAATTAATTTCTGTACCAATTTTTTTGCAACATTGTGTAGAGAATACACTCATAATAATAACTCTGCAAAATACTCTGTAAAATGACTGTAATCTCAATTCAACAGATATTTGACAGAGTTTTCTGTCAAAATACAGATTTAAAGAAAAAACTTTGTATTTTGTTGTGACACAAAAACAAAGTTTCCTCTGTTATATTACTTTTTACTTTGTAATCTTAATTTTACAGATAATTAACAGAGTTTTCTGCTCAAACACAGATCTAAGCAAAATACTTCGTATTTTTTTATAACCAAAAAAGTTTTCTGTTTTGGAGTAGTTTTAGTTTTTGTTACCAAACATCAAAATTTTATCTGTAATTTTTTTTTTTTTGAGAAAAAGTTGAAAAAGTAGCAAAAAAAGGTAATCAAAATTTATTTTTCAGATATCTTATAAAAATTTTACAAAATAACATGCATTTAACTAAACTCTGTAAATTTACAGAGTTTTTTCTGTAAATTTTTTTTTGCATCAAATATATGTAAATTTCACAGTTTTCCTTGCTAAATGGTGGTTTATTTAACCAATATTTTACTAGAAACTCAGTAAATTAACAGTTTTTTTTTGTCCAAATCGTTTTACAGAGTTTTATGGTAAAATTACAGAGTTTTCTCTGTAAAAAAGCTTTCATATTTAACCAATATTTTACTATAAACTCTGTAAATTAACAGTTTTTTTTCTGTCAAAATCATTTTACAGAGTTTTTTAGTAAAATTACCAAGAAATGATGTTAGCTGGAAAAGTATGGTGTACTCTGTTAATTTAGCAGAGTTTTTCTGTAATTTAACAGAGTTATTATTTTTAGTGTATGTAAATTTCATAGTTTTCCTTGCTAAATGGTGGTTTATTTAACCAATATTTTACTAGAAACTCTGTAAATTAACAGTTTTTGTTTTTGTCCAAATCATTTTACAGAGTTTTATGGTAAAATTACAGAGTTTTCTCTGTAAAAAAGCTTTCATATTTAACCAATATTTTACTATAAACTCTGTATATTAACAGTTTTTTTCTGTCAAAATCATTTTACAGAGTTTTTTAGTAAAATTACCAAGGAATGTTGTTAGCTGGAAAAGTATGGTGTACTCTGTTAAATTAGCAGGGTTTTTCTGTAATTTAACAGAGTTATTATTTTGAGTGTACATACATTCGGCATACATTCGATTATTTAAATATCTCTGAATACAAAATTTTACTCTCAGAATTTCATTTCTACACTCAAAATAATTACTCTGTTAAATACTCTGTAAAATGACTGTAATCTCAATTTGACAGATATTTGACAAAGTTATCTGCCGAAATACAGATTTTGAGAAAATACTTTGTATGTCCTTGTGACCAAAAAACTAAGTATTATCTGTAATTTGAATTTTTTCTTTGTAATCTTTATTTTACAGATAATAAACAGAGTTTTTTGTTAAAATACAGATTTTTGAAAAGTACTCTCGTAACCAAAATATGTATTGCTCTGTAATACAGTTTCCAAATAAAAATCTCTTCAAAAAACTTCCAAATCTTTCAACCCCTCTTTAAAAAGCTTCTTAAATTACAATTAAAGCTGGTAAATTTTCCGAAGATGTGTTGTAAATTGGAAGGTTTTTTAATTTTCACAAAAGTAAATTTAAAATTTGGAAGCATTAAAGCGGGCAAATTTATACATTTCCCAATTGTCAACACTACTTGCACATTAAGGAAGGAGAAATTAATCGGGAATCAAATAGTGACCGTTGTGTAAAAGTCATTAAAAAAAAAAATATGTACGAAAGACAAGGCATTCTTAAACGATTTATCTTAAATTTTATAGTGTTTATTAGAATGAATCCTTACAAATGTGGCACTGAAAATGAGAAATTTATGAAAAAAAAGAAACGTGAGAACATCTAGCGAGTTTATAAATAATTTTTACAAAGTTCAACATTCGCGTGCGAAACATTTAAGCGGGCGCATTTAAATGATGGCAGTTGCCTTTATTTTGTGTCAAGTTATTACTTAGCCATGCTTCTTGCACATTACAATCGAAGAAAATGAATAAGAATTCTTATAGTTGCCTCTTAAAAAGTGAATTTAAACAAGAGAAATTAACGTTTCGCGTGTGCACCAAATGCACTTAATCAGGCTCATTAAATTTTTATTTTTTTCTCGAAGTTTATAAAATACTGCAATTTTTACATTTAAATAGCCCCTGCTCAAATCGTCATTTATTAGTTTATAAAAACCTCGGTGAATATCTACGCTTAAATGCGTCACTAAATATGTGAGCGCATAGAATAATTTTCAGCGTTTAAATTACTACGAAGAAAGTAGCTAAAACAACCAAAATTGACGATATGTGTAGTTTTAAAAACAAACAATATGTAAATCATTCAATTGCTATAACTACTAATACTTGCACATTTCTGTTTTTGTAGCGAGAGCTTACGATTGTTTTTAAAAATGAATAAGTAGCAAAAAAACAAAAACATTAGAATTGTGTAGCCTACAAGTAGCCTACAAATTATTTTTGGTAGCCTACCTGTAGCCTACAAATTATTTTTGGTAGCCTACCTGTAGCCTACAAATTATTTTTGGTAGCCTACAAATTTTGTTTTTGTAGCCTATAAAGAGAAAATTTAATAAAACTATAACACACACACACACTTATCTTGTTTAACATAACTGTTTTATTTTAATGTGTATAAAGAATAGGGTTGGATTGTTTTAATGTAAAATTATAATTCAACTTCTCAAAAAAAAACTTTGGCAAACATTGTTGTGATGTTCCCTTGTCATTAAAAGTAGAGATGGGCACATGAGCAGATTAGAACGTGATTCACGCGTGACCACGCTTGAGTGTGACTAAATTCAATTTTACTCACGCGCGTGTGTGTGAAGTGTGCGTGAGTAAGATTTTTGCGTGAGTGTGCGTGAGTCAATTTTTTAAGTTACGCTGAACTTTAAATTTTGTTGAAAATTTTAAAAGATTTTTCAAATTTTAGTTTTTAAATTTTTTTTGTATGAATAAGAGTTTCGTGAGTGTAAGTCAACGAGAGTGTGAGTGAAGCTTGAGTGAGTGCACGTGAGTGTGAGTTGTATTAAATTTACTCACGTGATTGTGAGTAGAAAAAATTTGCTCGTGGGTGAGTGTGCGTGATTCAAAAATTCCTGTCGTGGGCGTGAGTAAGTGTGAGTCAAAAATCACTCACGCGCCCATCTCTAATTAAAATCATTTTTTGTGTATTTTTCAACACGTGAATTTTCGAAATACCCAATGTAGAGATGGGTGCGTGAGTGGATTTTGACTCACACTCACTCAAGCTCACGCAAAAATAATCGAATCACTCACGCAATTTTTTTTACTCACGCTCACTCACTATTCACGTGAGTAATAAAAATCTTACTCACGCCAGATTCAATCACGCTCACGCGTAAGTCACGCAAAATCTACTCACGCAATAAAATTTTCTTACCAAAAAAAAAAACTACAAAAAATAAAAAAATTGGGCTAATCTAAAAATCTTATCACGCAAACTCACGCAAAAAATAAATGACTCACTCACTCAGATTTTTTTTCTGCTCACACTCACTCACAATCTTGTGATTTAAATGAAAATCACTCACGCGTGATTCACGTGAATCACGCAAATCACGTGACCAGCGCCCATCTCTAACCCAATGTTAATGTCACGGTTTTTCTCATAACTTCTGAGCGTCTAGACCGATAATATTAAAATCGCGTACATATTCGAAAATATCGAAAAATTCGACAAAATTCAAAATTTTTCTATATTTTTTTTGACCAAAATTAAAAAAATTTTATTAAAAATTATTATTATTCTTTTTTCGATGTTGTATTCATTTTACACCATCTTAACGAAGTTTTTAATATGATCACGTTTTTATATTGCAACATTTGTTTACAATGTAATACTGTAGTAATACTGTAGTAATACTGTAGTAATACTACTGTAGTAATACTGTAGCCTACAAATATACTACTGTAGTATATTTGTAGCCTACAAATATACTACTGTAGTATATTTGTAGGCTACAAACAATAAAATTTGTTTTCCGCTACTGCTCTGCTTGGAGTTTTTATTTTTTTCATGTTGTTGTAGTTTAAGCAAACACAAAAAAGAAAAGTAAACAAAAGCTATAACTTATAATATTGAAATTGTTTGAAGTGATATGAAAAGCAAAAGCAAAAAAACGGGTAGCTAACGTAGCCTTTTAAACGCTGATAATTTTGATGGCTGGTCAGACTCTTAATGCTTTTGGTGCAGAGAAGTTCTGGAGTTCATGCACGCAGGTAAAACAAAATTAAAAACGCCGTTGGAATGACAACTTTAAGAATTTTTTTTTTATTATAAATATGGATGTTATTTTTGTTCTCAATTATTTCATGTATTTAAGTTTGAAATCAAATAAATTTAACAAAAACTTTGTAAATTTTCAGAAGTTATTTTTGAAAAACTTCTAGTCACATACCAACATTTTACAGATAATTCAGTAAATTTTCAGTTTTTTTATCGAAATAATTTTACAGAGTTTTTACAAATATGTGTAAAGTACTTTGTAAAAATGTGATCCCATTTAACTAATATTTTACTAAAAACTATGTAATTTTACAGTTTTTTTTTTTGTCCAAACCATTTTACAGAGTTTTCTTCGTAAAACAACAAAAAATCTTGCTGGTTGGAAATCTATCGTATTTTCTGCTGGCTTAGCAGAGTATCTCTGTAATTTAACAGAGTGATTATTTTGAGTGTATAAGAAATTCTTCAGAAAATCCTTTCCTCAGGAAAAATGGGACAAATTTTTTATTTGGCTAAAGTTAAAAAGTGAATTTTTTAAAGAATGTGGATAAAAATTTAAAAAATGCAATTTATTTGAAAATATGCAATAATATGCATTTATAACAAAATATGCAAATATTTGCCATAATAAATCGATGCCAATTTTTTGCATCTTTAATGATATAAATAAATTTTTTATACCTGACATATGGTAAATATAATTGGGGCAGTAATTATATATTGCACACAAAAAGGATTTTAATTAAAAAGTAATTTCCCAAATGGGAACAAATGTCAATCAAATTTTCATTTGAATAAATCCTAAGTGGTGTCAAATTCATTAACTAGACTACACGATTTCAATGTCATATCATACATATACCTACGCCTAGTTAGTACAAATATAATTACACTGTACAACACGATTTTGTATATTGGATTGGAACACACAAACAAAATTTAGTACACCGATAGTATTCATAAGGTGGCAACCCTTTTTTAAATTTGAGATTGGGCAGCTAAAAAAAACTGGTAACTCTTATTTTGCTCCCCTCATTCCCATATGCAAGTTTCAGGCAATCGGTGGGTGTCATCTGAAAGACCTTCCTTGATTGTGATTTTCTATGAGAATATTTGAAAAAAAAAACCCAAAATGATTCCTTGAAATGGGAGATAGAGGGTTAATATATTTTATGAAAAGAACCGCCATTAAATTTCAGTGCAGACATATTTTAACATTATTTACTTCAGAATCAAATTCAATACTTTTTTTCTTATTCCAAACGCCTTAAAAAAATAAAAACTTTAGTGGGCCATAAAAAAATAACTCGAGCTAAGTTTTCAAAACACTTCAGTAGTTTTGGTCTTCTATTAATGTACTTTAATTTTTTTGGTCCCATTTAGTAGTGCGTTTACACTGGTCCTCTAAGCTAGCTTAAAGTAGATTGTGGCTCCAATCCAGTTTCAATCTATTAGATTGCCTATACAAATTTATTTTTTTCAATCTAGTAGTTTAGACTCTAAACGGCAAACGCAATCTGGTAAAGTTAGATACAACTCTGTATTTCTATTATTTGCATTTTCAACACTGAAAAACACCGACACAAAGCCTGCCGTTTTGATGACGCCGCCAAGTATGTGTATGCCGCCGTCATTGTTATTTGTAAACGCCGTCGCTGTCCTTGTTAATCATACGACGACTAATTACCGTCGCTGTCTTTTGACGCAGTCGCACACATTTATTACCAACTTGTTGTTATAAATGCCAATCCTTATCTTCTCAAATGTAAAAAATGCCAATGTAAACGGTACAGATTGCAAAGTAGATTAAAATCGCAATTTACTAGATTAGAAATCCAATGTAAACGCACTATAAGATACACTCGATGGCCCCAAATTCGTTGCACAGTGTCGTAAGTTAAAATGTCTGTAATACAACAAAACTTAAAAATTCTTTTGATGAATGATATCATTTTACAGTACATAAATTTAAAAACAGTAATATTAAACGAAAAAAAAACAGAAATTATAAATATTTAAATGCTCGTACATACATTTAACAAGAACATAATAAAGATTAAATTAATTTAACCTTTTTTTTTTTGCTGCATCACACAAAAAATTTAAATCCAACATTATAAAAATTAAGATTAGAATTTTTGTATTTTTTTTTTTTATTTTTTAAAAATTTAATTGCATATTTTGTGCAACAATGAAATCATCAAATAGTTTTTGAAATAAATACAAACCGCTGCATATCGCTACCTCAAAATACGAATGTCGTATGTAATTTTTTCGACAAAAATATTCGGAGTCAAAAACGCTAATAACGTCTTTTTGATTATAATTACAGCAAATTTGACTTGGGCTAATGAAAATAGATTACTCAGACTATATTTAATCCAAAACTGGAGAGAATCCATGGGGCCATTTTGAAGATATTTCATATTTAAAGCCGTCTCTTGAAATTTCTGTTTCGCTACATACAACATTCGTATTTTGAGGTAGCGATATGTAAAATGATAAATAAATATAAATAACTGAGCGATTTGGCACGGTATACCCCACCGTGCCAAATCGCACAGTTTTGGACACGGCCCTATTGAATTTCGCTAATTTTTTTCTATGTTTTAGAACATTTTAAATGCAACTTGCACATCAATTTTCAGCATTTTATTCCATATATCAATTTTTCAAAATTGCGATTTTTTTAAATAATTTATAAATTTAAATTTTCGATTAATTTTGACGAGTAAAAAATGTTTACATCTTAAAAAAGGTTGGAAAACCTTTTGTTGGCATTTAAATGTAGATTTAGAAAAAAATATGTAAAAAATTTTTGAAGTATATTGAAAAAAAAAAAACTCTGTCAAAAAATCTGTAAAACGACTCTCAATTTGACTTAGCATTTTTCTGCTAAAATTGATATATTTTTACTAAAATCTTTGTCATCCAGTTTTAGAAAATAACATTTTGTTTGTTTTAGAAAATTATATGTTTGGTGAATGTATCGTTGACCTGTGGTGTGTCTCAACCCAAACCAAAAAACACCAGGATTCTACATGTTTTTATGCAATTAGATCTAATTAGATCCACTAATATATGGCAATGTCTGGTCAAAACTCGGATGAAATCAAATCATATTTTATACAAGTTGATCTTTTTTAATGCAAAAACATCCAACATTATTCGGATCAAATTGCGAATAAATTTATATTGCGTTATATATCATTATATATTGTTTCATATAAAAATTTTTACTCGGGTAATAATATATTTGTTAAATCGGGATATCATAAAATCGATAAGCTAGGGTTCATATAGTAACTTAAAAATCCCTCATTCAGTCATTATCATCCACCTTTATCGACAATAAAGAATACTACATTTAAAGCAATTTGGAAAAAGAATATATCGTTGTACTTTATTCAATTTGAGCTATCTGTTATGTGTACCTGCAGATAGATCAAATTGAAAATAGTACGACGATATGTATAGTCCGCCATTTTGTTTTTTTTAAATTTTGTAAATAGGTTCAACTTTTGAAAAACTGAAATGCTCTTAAAACTAATTTTTAGTTAGATCACACAATTTAAAAAAAAAATAATCGCCACATTAATTTCAAACTTTTGAATTTTTTAAAGTTATCATTTATTTTTTAGATTCAGTAACTCAAAGACCCCCTTAAAATCAAATTTAAGTTAAACCGAAAAATGTTTAATAAATTTGCCCATCATACTTTATCCGCCATTTTAATTTTTTTTTAGTTTTTAGTTACATTTTTAAACTGGTGTCCCCAAAATCCTCTAGAAGCACATTTTCAGCCGGATCCAGCAACGATAAATACTTTTGGCCGGAATTGGATCATTCTCACAAACTTTAAGGAACATATTAAGTCCGCCATTTTGTTTTTCAAAATTCAGAGTTATAATTCTGATTCAGTAACTCCAAGACCCCCTAAAAGAAATTTTTGAGTTAAATCGGACAATTAAAAAAAAAATTGTCCGCCATATTGGATCTGCCATTTCGACTTTTTTAGTTTTACGCTAAATTTTGAAATCAGGGAACCCAAAATCCTCTGGAAGCAAATTTTCAGACGAATCCAGCACCAATGAAGACTTTTGGCCAGAATTGGATCATTCTGACAAATTTTAAGTAGCATATTTAGTGCGCCATTTTGTTTTTCAAAATATAGAGTATCAATTCTGATTCAGTATCTCCAAGACTCCCTTAAAACAAAATTTGAGTTAAATCGGACATCTTTTAAAAAAAATTGTCCGCCATATTTGTTCCGCCATTTTGAATTTTTTAGTTCTTAGCTAAATTTTGAAATCAGCGACCTAAAATACTCGTGATGCACATTTTCAGCCGGATCCAACAACGATAAAGACTTTTGGCCGGAATTGGATCATTGTGGCCCTGTATGCAATGATAAAAAATGTTGTTTCCATTACAAGTCTCAAAACTCTGATAAATAATAAAAAAAAAAAATAACTAATACTATTGAAACTGTCATCGATACCGAATCACATTGTTAATCTGTCGAAAACAGCATCTAGGTTCTATGCTAAAAATAAAACTGAAACATAAAAATGACTTAATATATTCAACAAAAAAGTTTAAAGAAGTTTTGTTGATTTTTCAATTATTTTATGTTTATTTTTTGTTTATACAAACTTTTAATGTTGGAAAAATAAAACAAACCGAAAAAATATATTAACATTAAGAGACTATATTTAGTTATGACGAAACTTGAAATACCCTACATTGTGCATTTTTAAGAAACACTTTTCCTAACTTTATTGAATTTCCCTGAACTTGTTAAGAGATGTACGTCGCTTTATGTCAGCAGCTATATAAATATATCTTAATTTTTGAATTAAAAAATTATGTAAATAAAATCAACCGAAAATGTCAGTTAAAATAAGTTGTTTTGCGGCCAACTACTTTTTCAGTTAAATCAACTAACAATGTTACCCAGGAAAATTTTTTGGAACAAATTCCTGGTTCAATAGATTCTTGAAATATTCTACGGTAATCACAACAACATTTTCTATGTAAAATTATTTTAATTATTAAGTAGAACCGGTTGCAGGGTAGTTTGATGCGTTCTGGAACCGATTATTTGGAACAGAAAATTTTGCTGGGTAGTTATTTTAACTGACAAAAAAACAACTGACTTGTGTTGTATCAACTACTGACATTTGTAGTCAAAACAACTAACACATGTAGTAAAAATAATATATCAATCCAGAAAAAAAATTTGAAGACCAAAATTTTTCAGTTTTTTATACCCTCCACTTAGTGATAGAGGCTATATCACAAAATCTTTTTTAAATTTCAACTCACATCAGTGAAACTGAAATAAATGTTTTAAAAAACCCGCAATTTTTGGAATTTAGAAAAACTGTAAATGCAGTTGTGTAAACAAGACCTTGAACCATCACTGAGCAATGTTTAAGGATTACCCCACTTTATCCGTAAAAGTTACAGAGGGTTAAAGTTGAAAAATCTATAAAAAATGGCTTGAAATAATCCATAGTTTTTACCTTCTTTCGCTTTTTCTTTTTTTAAATTCTCCTTATATTTCAATCCTTTCCGGCATAACACAAAGTCAGTACATATAAGAGATTATTTTAATGTTGGCTTGATAGATGCTTCATCGCTTGGTAAGAAGTTATAAGACGGTTAAGTTTTGAAACCAAAAATTAAGAGTTTTTAAATTTTCGAGGTTTTTTGATCAGGGATTTCGGCCCCCTCTATAAATTGAAAAAAGTTGAACTAGAATTGGTAGCTGTTGTAATTCTTAACATTTTGGAATTAATCCCGTTAATGTGCCACGAATAGTTAAGGAGTTTCAGCAGATCAAAGTTCGAAAGAAAAAACGTAATTTTTTTTAAAATAGCAGTTTTTCGCGAGGCACATTCGCTATTTCATTCGAAATTTGGTGGACTCTTGCGTAAACCGAGTTTTTTGTGAGTTTACATAAAAAAATCACTGGCGGGTTTATAAAAAATAAATTGCAAAAATTTTATGGCATTTTTGAAAATTGTGCGAACTTTGCAAATCTGTTTCCTATTTTTTTTAGTAGCAATTAATGCATTTTTTTACACCAAAAGACGTGCCTTAACGAGTAGAACTAATTTGCTTTTTGACTTTTTACTTTAAGCCATTCTGAGCGGAAAGCGCGATGATTTTATCTAAACCTGTTTTGATCTAGCACATCCAAGGCTTTATACGAAATCGGATGAATTTTTTTTTAAATGAAAGCCCACTTGATGTGTCATCATAAAATCAGAGGCGGGTTAAAAAAAATTTATGATTATAGATTTTTTGGACCATATTAAATTTTCTTGTTATAAAAAAGCATCACCGATTTTTTTTTAACTACTGGTACAATGATACGATTTTTCGTGAATTTTTTAAGTAATACCAACGCGCATTGCCTAAATATGTTATAAAAAATTGTGAAACTTTTCTTTTACCGCGAATTAATCGCGACTTTAGGTACTTAGATATTTTGTTTTTAAATCGTTTGGTCATTAAAGGGTTAACTTTATATCATATATTTTGAAAGAAATGATATATCCTGGCATGTTTTAATAACGCATGCAACAAATGTGTAGAAAAAAATCTTTAAAATATTTTTAAGATTTTTAAAACCGCCATAACTTTTGACCCTCTTGCGCGATTTGATTGACGCGAACGAATTTCTTATTCTTAAATAGCTTCTAATATTTACGACTTTCATCGTATTATTTACGACTTTCATCGATGTGCCATCAAAACAAAAATCACATCTTTTTTACCACAAAATTTAAGTCTTAGACGGAACTCCTCATATATAAGATTGTCATTCCGTTTGTAACTCATCAAAATATCGGTCATCGATTTTAAGACATTCTAGTGATGTCCGTCTGTCTGTCCGTCTGTGGAAATGGTGATATGGCCAAAGTATTAAACAGATATGACTAGACTTAACATAATTACTTGTTGTTACCCTAAGTAGTTTGGTATTGCATTTGAGCGAAATCGGTTCAGCGGTTCAAAAGTTACATGTAAGGACACCTCGAAAATTTTGATACATTCAACATAACCTAAAAATGTGAACATGTGAACAGAATTGATCACCAAATGGTATTTAAACAAGAACAAACATGTTTTTTTACAAAAACAAAATTTTCGCCAATTTTTTTTTTTTTCAGAAAAAATTTTTTTTCGCGATTTTTTTCAACATTTTTTTGTTGTTTTTTTGCAAATATTTTTTTTTACATTGTGGAGGGTATTAATACATTCGGCAAGGTTGAATTTAACTTTTTTACTTGTTTTTTACGTATATTTTGCTCCAGGCCCCAAACTTCAAGAGCCCGTCGCGACCTTAAGAACATTTTCGTAAATTTTAAAAAAATGTTGGAATTACTTTTTCATGAATCTTAATAAACTGAGGGGGCGTCCCGTGCTTAAAACCAAGATTTTTTTTAAGGACCCTACTGTATATTCTTCATATATGGAAGAAAGTCGATATGACCCTTATTTCAAAATTTAAAGCTGTTTTCCCGACATCATATTTTTCCTAAAAATGCTATTTCAACAAACAGAAAAATGGGTGGCTAGACAGACAGACGGACACCAAAAAAAAAAACGACACTTAATCAAGATGTGAATCAAATGTAACGAAAAACTTTTTTATTACCTTTATTTCTAACAATAAGTGTAGGGTATAAAAACACATGCAAGTCAATAATGAATAATGAATGAGTTAATTTCCAACGTACAACATCAACAAAATTTCCAGACTTTATAGCAGACATGAACATAAAAAATAAATTTTGTTTAAATGTTTATTTTGCTGAATGTTTTCGTTGGAAATCTATTTGGAACATGTTTAAAACAATAAAATTAATAATAAAATGTGTTGACCATATGTATGATTTGAAAAACGAAAAACAAAGAAAATTGTTTAAACCGAAAACATCATGTGAAATAATAATGAAATTGTTAAACTTTCTGTTTCTTCCTTAGCATAAAACTAGAAATTAAATATGTGTTAACATTAAAATTAAAAAAATAATTATTTTTGAAAACTTTGTTTTCTTGTATCTTAAACTAAGTATTTTTGGTAATTTAATACGCATTCTCACTCAAAATAACAAACAAAAAAATAATAAAATAAACCGCCAGAAGAACAACCATGAAACGCAGTAAGTGGAGCTTAAGCTCCACTCAACATTTTATATTATCTTGGTTACTATTGTTATTATTAAATAATGGACCACAGTTGACAAATGGTCATGGTCCTACAACATTTATGCCAGCCTTGGAATGTTATGATAAATATAATAAACCTCAGGTAAGAATTTTTATATATTTTGTTTTTTTTTAAATATTTTACATATTTAGCTAAATATTGAATTTTTTACAAATAAGATTTTTATAAATACCAATTTCCAAACTCAACCTCTCAATTGACCATTGGACATAGTGTTGTCTTGGTCTATCATTTCTACACTGCAGCTATAAAAAATATCGCAAGCTGCAGTAATGCTAAAGTAATTAGTACCCATTATCAGGTAATCCAATAGGGAATGACTACGAATTACAAAGGTTTTGCTGGATATAGCACGTATAGGAAAATTATTAATATGAATCTAACTATAATTGTTAAATTAGCATTATATAATTTTGTATACCACACACAGAAAAAAATACAAAAAAATATTTAAGTAAATTTTTAAATACTATTGAGTAAAAAATTACTCAATTTTGCACCAGTAAATGATTTAATAGTATTGAGTAAACTTTTAATAAAAAATGTATTAAATGTTTGCCAAAAAATTTTAGTAAATTGACACAATTACAACTTTACTCAAAATTTTTCGTATTTTTTAAGTAACTGTTTAATTTTGTCAAGTTAAATTTTACTCAAAATTTATCAATTTATTTATTTAAAAAGTTTCTAATTTTTTACAAACAAAAGCAAAAAACTTGTTTTTTGAAACTTTACCAAAACTATTTATGTCTCAAAGATATTGAAAAATTTTATAAGGAAGATTACAAACTTTCATATACAAAAAACCAAGGTTGGCAATCGAAACGCATAGCGGTATCGATATTGGTATTGGTATCGTTTTTTTTTTTATTTATTTCGGTATCGGTTACGGTATTTGAGTTGAATCGGTTACGGTATTACCGATACCGAAAAGTCAATACCGGTACGTACCGGTATTATCGAAAAAATGCTAAATAATAAAAAAAACGTATAAAAACTTAAAAAAAAAATTTAAAAACAAGTAGTAAAGTTAAATTCGACTTAGACGAAACCATCAATACCCTCCACAATGCCCTTCTAAATTGATATTTAATTTTCTAACGTAAATCAAATTAACAGTTTTGATTAGAAATATTTTGTTTTGAGTAAAAAACTTTTTTTAGTCATTTTTTAAAAAAATAAAAAATTGTATTTTTTTTTTTTTTTTTGGAGTGTAAATTTTTTTCGAGTGTAAGTTTTTTTGTTTTAGTATAAAAATTTTTCTTAGTGACAAGAATACTATTTTCCTGATTCATCAATTTTTTTAAAGCTGGTTTAACGGTTTTTTCAACAAGCGAAGGTGAAACCAATCTGAAATTCACGGTTTTCTTAATAACTTTTGAACCACTGGACCGATTTGGCTGAAATTCAATACGAAACAGGCCAGGGGAACGGAAAATATATATGCTAAGCTTCAGCATCATCAGGAATGCTTTTCGAAAGTTGGCGTGTTTTTTTTCTCGAAAATTCACGAAAAACCTTTGCCGAAATTCAGTCTTTTGCTCTAAATTTTTGAAGCACTGGACCGCTTTTGCTGGACATTTTCCTATGTCTTTAGTACATAAATATAAGACCGTATAGTAGAGATTGGCGCGTGAGTGATTTTTGACTCACACTTACTCACGCTCACGACAGGAATTTTTGATCCCGCACACTCACTCATGACCATATTTTTTCTACTCACACTCACTCACAATAACGTGAGTAAATTTAATACAACTCAAACTCACGTGCACTCACGCCAGCTTCACTCACACTCACGAAACTGTTATTAATACCAAAAAAAATCAAAAACTAAAATTTCAAAAATCTTTCAAAATTTTCAGCAAAATTTAAAGTTCAGCGAAATTTCAAATGTTTTTTTTGCTTTTTTGATGACGAAATCTTAAATTAAGCCAAATTTTCCAATTTTTTTGTTGCTTTTTTTGGTACAAAAGGAAGTATGAAAGTAAATAAATTACGCAAACTCACGCAAAAAAATTGACTCACGCACACTCATTCAAGCAAAAATCTTGCTCACGCACACTCACTCACGCAATTATTTTCTCCACTCACGCTCACTCACAATCACGTGATTTAAATTGAATTCAGTCACAATCACGAGTGATCACGCGTGAATCATGCTTTAATCTGCTAATGTGCCCATCTCTACCGTATAGATTTTTACCTTTCTTTTTTGTTTCAGCTGAAAATGGTCCAATAAGTTTCTATTGAGTGTCAAAATGACTCCATAAAATATATTTCCCTCCCGCATCGCGGTTAAAGTAAGAACCCCAACAAAGCACATATTTCATCTTATTTCTAGGCAACCAAGTTTTTTTGTTGGTGTTATCTATTTGGAAAAATAGGTATTCCCTGTCTATAGTAGACAAGATCACATTCAAAAATATTGCAAACAATTTTTTCGCGAATTATGGGACCTTTATGGACGATTTCTACCAGTTAATCCACTTCAAAAAACTATGCTATGGTGGAAAACCTCCTACTAATACTCCAAATGCCTTCCCCGAAGTCCTGTAAATATCAAAAAAATTCTTGGACACCCACATCACGAATTAAATAAAAATCCCAAAAAAACTATACTATTCAAAATGAATCCATAAAAATTTAGTGAAAATCAATAATTTTCTTTTGCTCTCGCATCGCGGTTGAAGTATGAATTTTTTGAAATTTTTATTTAATTCAGGATGTGGGTGCCAAAAATTTTTTTGATTGTTATGAGACTTCGGTGAGGCATTTGGAGTACGATTTTTTATTTACAAAAACCAAAAAATTTACAAACTTTCTATTAATTTTTTTTTAAACATGGTTTTTAAGAAAAACCGTTTCAATACCGGTACGTACCGATACCGAAGGAAAAGGTTTTTGGATACCGGTATCCGATACCAAAACTGAGTTTCGGTATTGGTACCGGTATTCAATTTAAATGGTTTTGAAACGGATAACGGTATTGAAAAGGTATCGATTGCCAACATTGCAAAAAACTATAAACTAAATGAGAATTCAAAAAACTGAGAAGAAAAAAAAAGTTAAAAATACCATAATTTTTTTTTTTAATTATTTAAAAATTTTTGAGTAAGTTTGTAATTGCGTCAATTAAACAATTACTCATTTTTTTTTAATTTAAACCCACTGTTATGTGTGTGTTAATCAGTGTTGCCACCAACAAAACCGTAAATTACACATGGATCATGCCAAAATTACACATGAAATCACGAATTACACATGCCTTTTTTTTAAATAACGATTTTTTGTTAATTTTGAAAATATATCGATTAAGTCTGTCGATTTTGATAAAAGACTCCGTTAAATTGACAGTTAGCAGCTAATCGGACATTAATATGGTGGTTCTGTTAAACGGACGAAACAATACACGAACGAACGCTTCCCGTACGAATTCGTAATGATATCAGTTTCCATAACATTTTCGTTTGATTACGTTATTTTTTTCGTTAGTTACGTTTGTCTTGACCATTTGTCAAATTACAGTATTTCCACAAATTTTTTTTTTAGTTTTTGTTTATTTTTTTCATACAAAAATTATCTAAACTAAACGAAATGGCAACATCAACACATCAGCTAAAGAAAACAGCTGATCAAATTTCATGTTTATAAAAAAAACACAATTATAATCAAATCAGAGTTTTTTTTATTTATTATAGCTAAAAAGTTACAATTTTAATAAAAACCAAATGAAAACAATAATTTGTATGATGACCCGTGGCTTTTAAATTGTTTTATATAAATTGGTCAAATCCGTCTTTTTTTCACTGATTTGTTTTGATAAACATTTTTTTCAAAGCATTTAGTTATAAAACATTCACATTTTTTAATTTTATAAATTAATATTACTTATTTTTGTTATAAATTCACATTTTTCACTTATTTTGTTAAATATTACACAAAAAACTCCTTAACGAATGGTATTTTTCATTCGTGTGGTTTTTGGCGTTTTTGACATTTCAATTCGTGTTGTAGAAACGGAAAAATATGAAGAAAAATTACAACGTTTTCGTTCGACTAAAATGACGTCCGCAATACAGAACCTCAAATTGATTTTCTTATGTCATTTGGACGAACGAAAGTGAAAATTCGTAATAGAGAAACTGGACATTAGAAATCCGACCTAAGTCTGTTTTTACTGCCCAAAAAAAACTGCGATTAATTGTTTTTTGCGAAATTTCTGTCTGGATTATCGAAGTCAAATCAGAAGAAAATCTGTAAAAACAACAATATTGATTTTAGCTGAAAAATCTGCTAATTTTAACAAAAACCCTGCTGATTTTAGCAGAGTATAGGAATATTTTATATGAGGAGCTTAAAAATTTTTTAAGTGAAAAAAATACTTCGTAAAATAATTTTGTGCCTCACCAAAAAGCGTGTTAAACGTTTTCTTTAACATGTGAATTCGGTATGAAATCCATTAAAATTCACGATTTTGCTAATAAATTCTAAACCAATTTTTTTTGAAAATCATAAATAAATGTCATCCTAGATCGATATTTCAAAATGTCACAAACTGAATTACTATATCAATAAGTGAAGGGTAAAATAAATTAAAACAAATTATGAAAAATGCTCAAAAACCTAAAAATTTCAAATTACACATGAATTACACATGCAGCCAATTACACATGGGCTACACATGAAAAAAAAAATTACACATGATATGTGTAATTACACATGAGGTGGCAACACTGGTGTTAATCAAAATTTATGTTAATTTAAGAAATGATACATATCAATTACTTTAAATTAATTTCTACCAGACACAATAAGTCTTTTAGAAATGGCAACAAATTTGTTAAATTGAAAAGTGACATCAACAGCTCCAAATACAATATACAGTACGTACACGATAATTAGAATTTCGAGTTATTTAAAACCGAAATTCTAATACATTTACAGGGTGCCCCTGTATTTTCTCTAAAAATTATGTATAATTAAAAACATGTAAAATAAATAAAACACTTGATCATGGGATCAAAATTATTATTAAAAAAATATTAAAAATGATTGCATTTATAACCTTCAAGCATGGACGTATACAGGGGGTGGGCACAGGGGACACGTGCCCCCCCCCCCCTTTTACAAGAAAAAAAACACGAGTTTTTAAATATTAAATATTAAATGAAAAAATGTTTAAGTTTTCTTATAAAAACTCTTCAGTTTGAGCTAACTTCGTTTCTAAAAAGTCATTTAAATCGAAATATCTGTAAAATATGTATCAAAAACGCATAATATTGATTTTATATAATGAAAATTATACATCAGGATAACGAAAATAATAACGGAATACTCTAGAAAAATTTGTTGTGCTGATTTGAGATCAGAAGGTTAATCTTAAGTAAAATCATGCCCTTTTTTGGATTTTACGTATGACTCTTATGTTAAGCAATAAATAACATTTTTTTAATCTTCAAACTTGAATGTTTCGAATGTTTGTTGTCCTACATACTTTGCCGAACTACCCAGCAAAACTTAGATTACCAAATAAGGTATAAAATATGGTATAGGATCTCTTATTTTATACATTGCAGCATTGATGATTTTAACAGGCGATGAGACTCAAAGTAATGCATCCACATTATCACATAGAATACCAGTAAGGTATAAAATAAGTCATAAATTTTAACGAAGAATACGAGTAAGGTGTAAAATATATGATATTTTATAGGTTACGAGAAATGAAATAATATAGCATACCAGAAGATAATATATAAGGTGTTACGAGTACATAGTGAAAAAGTAATTTTGTATTAAATTTACTCACGTGATTGTAAGTGAGTGTAAGTAGAGAAAATATGCTCATGAGTTTGTGTCGTTAGAAATTTCCTGTCGTGAGCCCATCTCTAGTTTAAACTTAAGCATTTTTTATAAAATAATTATTTTTTATGTTATTGTAATGCATTATGCATTCAATTATAAATAATTTTATTATTAGTTCCTGTTGTTCCTATGAGGAACATAGGGCCGTTATTATAAATAATGCATTATTTCAAACTTTCAAATAATACATAATGTAACCAAATATAAGTCATCCATGATTTAATGTTTAGAAATAATAAATATGAAATACATTTTCTCCAATAATCATGCATTACGTAGCAAATTATTAGTAATGCATTATTTTTCACTTGAAAATAAGTAATACTTTGTGGAACAAATGTTTGGTAAGACATCCTAAAATAATGCTACAAATAAGGTATATACATTACCTGGTAATGTGTTATATAATCACTACCCATTACCAAAGTTTTGCTGGGTAACTTTAACGGCAAGTTCCGAACACTGTAAATGACTTTCTTGATTATGAATCGGGGTGCCCCACTACTATATTTTTACGAAAATCAAAATCTTCACCACAGCCAGAGCAGAGAGATATGAAAAATGACTAAAGATAAAATTATTCCTCGGGGAAAAATGCAACAAAAATTTCACATTTTGCAAATTGCTCAAAACTTTGCGTTTTCTGTAAAAAATAACGAATCTGTAAAAAATAACGATTAAAATTTCTTTATTTACTTTTCTCCTTTAAATTTGATCGGTTTTGTTGCAAAAAAATATTTTTGCAATATGTTTTTTATAAATGCATAACTGCAACTTTGTGCAATTTTTCAAAAACGACTGCCGAAGATTTCGATTTTCATCAAAATATAGTACCCGAGTAAAAAAAAAACTTTTTAAGATCTAATTTGATCTCAAAATTTGCTGTATCAAGTTGTATCAAATAATTATCTAATTGTATTATTTTAGATACACAAATATAAAAAATGATACAATTAGATCCGAATTTTGGTCACATCCAAATAAATCCAGTTGATCTTATTTTATATAAATAAATGTAGATTTATATAATTATATGAAGTCATATATATTTATGTATAACCTCAGATAAGAAAATGGAGCCATATTAAATCTTTCATATAATTAGATCTGAACATATAAAAACTCATATATATTTTAATATGATTGTATCAAATTATATATTATTATATCAAAACTTTTTTACTAGGGTAGTGGGGCACCCAAATTCATAATCAAGAAAGACATTTGCAATGTACGCAAATTGAGGTTAATAAATGCAAATAGACGATGACTAAATGTTGGGAGTTGTGCCCCCCCCCCCCCCCCCTTTCAAATTCCTGGATACGTCGCTGCCTTCAAGTTTGTGAAATAGTTCCGAAATAGTATTTTGTACTATAAGTTTCGCAAATAAAGCTTCAAATCATTGTATTTTTATCGTTTTAAGGGAATAAAATAAAAAACTCACTACACGGAACTTCCCACACAATTTCATAGTTAAAAACCTTGACCCGCACTGCAAAATATTATTCCTATTTCCATCACTGTTTCTCCCAATCTCCTTCTCTTTCTTAGTTGTGTCCTGCATACACCCCTCTTCAAGCAAATTTAGGTTGTGTTAAAATGGTGACAAAATCGGGTAATGGCATTTCACTCCTCTTCATTTTGAACTTTAAAAATCGTTAATACGAAAATCCTAGCTGATCCGGTTTTCGAGTTATTACTAAATAATTACGCTGTTCGACAACAAAAAGCTCCCAGTGAAATATCACACTGACTCTTATAGATTTTTCTCTCCTGAATCCAAAAGTGCCATCAATTTTTTTCTCGCACATATCGTTTTTGAGATAATCGCTGTTAAAAGCCAATAATTTCGCACTTTTGGTGGTCCACTGTTACATTTTTTTCCAAAAATAGGACTTGATTTCATATAAAATAGACCTCCTGGTTCCAAAACTGCAATCAAAATTAGTCTAGCATGTTCAGTTTTTGAGATATTTGAGTTTGAAAATTTTTCCACGCGAATATCTCAAAAACGGAACATGCTAGAAAAATTTGAATTGCAGTTTTAGAATCAGGAAGCTCAATTTATATGAAATCAAGTCCTTTTTGTTGGAAGCAACATAACAGTGGACCACCAAAAGGCGAAATTATTAGTTTTTTTGACTTTTTAACAGCGCATATATTTTAAAAACGGTACGTGCTAAAAAAAAAATTGGATGAGAGATTTGGATTCAGGAGAGCAAAATCTATAACAATCAGTTGAATATTTCACTGAAAGGTTTTTGTTGTCAAACAGTATAATTATTGAGCAATAACTCGAAAACAGGATCAGCTAGGATTTTCGTAATAACGATTTTTAAAGCTCGAAATAAAGAGGAGTTAAATGCATTTACCCGTTTTTGTCACCATTTTAACACAACCTAAACTTGCTTGAAGAGGGGTGTTACATGTTACACTGTCTATGCTGAACTTTATTAATTTATAAATTTTGAATACCATAATAATTTTAGTATTTTGGCACATATATGCAAACCAATTTTATGAATAAAATATCATCAACAATTTCTTTCTATGATACATAAATTTTCAATAATTAATTCTATAGAAATGCTATAAAATCAAGGCCATAAATTAAATCATGCGTTCTTTGAAGGAATTTCTATTTTTAAACTAGGAAGCTTTCGAATTCAAACCTACACTCAAAAAAAAAAAAAACTGTAAAGTTAGCAAAAAATTTAGTTAAATTTAACTAAAAAAACACCTGATTTTGAACCTACTAAATTTCTAGTTAATTTAACAAAAAATATTTAGTTAACTTTTCGTAGAATAAATGTAGCAAAAACAAGTGAGAGTGATACATTCGGCTGTGCCGAATCTTTTATACCCTCCAAAATGTAAAAAAAATATAAAAAAAAAAATCCAGGGGCGCCTTTTTTTTGGGGTGGGGGGGGTTAGTGGGAGACGTTAGGGGGCACCTTCCCCTTGCGATTTTGAACTTCTTCTGAGATAAGAAGGTTGCATTTGCTTACCAAAAGTACAAAAAACTCTGCAAAAAATGCGGTTTCTCTTGGGTTGGTTTAGTTCTCTAAGGGGGAACTTTTTTCCCCTTTGTCCGATTTTGCCCATTTCCGAACTTAACCTGCCTAGGAATATAAGACATATTCGTGCCAAACTTCGGAAGTCTAGCTCTTTTATTTTGGACTGTATCGTGTCCTCTACAGACGGACAGACGGACGGACGGACGGACATCGCTAGAATGTCTTAGAATCGATCACTGATCAATATAATATATACTTTATGGGATCCTAGACCGATATTTCGATGCGTTACACACGGAATGACAAAGTGAGTATACCCCCATACTGTGGTTGGAGGGTATAAAAACGTAATTTTAACTAAAAATTCAGCTGAAAATTTCGTAACATTTTTTATAAGCTGAATTCAGCTAAACTTTTTGTAAAAAATTTTAAGTTTGTTAAATATTGGTTTTAAACTCTAACACTTCACTTTTTTTCTTATTTTTTTCACAGCTTAAGTAGGACTTATGAGATTTGCATAGGAGGCTACACAAGAAATGTTTAAAATTTTTCACTTGACAAAAATGTTACAAAGAATCAGCAAACTAATTAGTAAAAATTCGTAAACTCAGTTTTAAAGTCAACAAAAAAAATTAATTCAAAATTTGTACAAAACTAGTATTTTCGTAAATTGAACATAACTAAAAAAAGTAGTTAAAACGCTGATTTTAACTAAAAATTTTCTAAAAAGCCAGTAAACTCGAGTTAACAAAAAAATTTTTGTAAACTTTACAGATTTATTTTTTTGAGTGTACAGTAAAAAAGAAAATAACTTCTTAAAAACTCTTTTGTATTTAAAGCAGTAATAATTTTTTCAACACTCATAAAATTTCGGTTAAACTAACAAAATTGGGGTCAATTAGTTTTTAAAAAATATGTAACTATTCCTTTTAGAAAACTTCCCAGGTAATAAACACATGACTTTTTAAATAGCCCACATGTTCTAAGCGCTTTTTCCAAAAAATTCAGATCACATTACCTTATCGAACATCTCAGAATACTTAATTTGGATCAATGAAATGACATGATCTACAAATATGGAAAATCCTTCATCCCGTAAACTTTTCTTCATCTAAAACCTCAAAGTTTCTGAGCGCCTTTTCATATAAATTTATGACGATCAGAATGCTCTCATGCTCAAATACACTTTTGCGTTTAGAACCCTCTTAATGCACGAACTCTAATCTCCTTAAAATTAATTCATTAAAAATTATCTCATCGTCAGATTTAAGTTATAAAAAACTACTCTGACTACTTATTCTATGGAAATTTAAGTTTTTGTATAAAATTTTGGAATGAAAATATTTTTGATGTGGAAATGTTTAAAAATCAGTACAATCAGTAAATATTTAAAAAAAATCAGTACATTTACTGATGTTTGAATTTTTAAACCATTTTCTGGAAAACAATGGTGCATGATTTTATTTAGTCGGTCTAGGCCGACTATAAATTCTTACTTGTTTTCCTATAGAAAAAGTATCAGCTTTCACAACATTCTGAAATATTTTAAAAACAATTTTTCTATTAAAATATTTTTTTATAGGTATTTTACTTAAAAATTTTATAATAAGTTTAATTTCTAATTAAATGATGATCTAACCATTTTCCATTTTAACTTTATTTTTAGAAATGTATGCCCGAATTTATAAATGCTGCTTACCAATTGCAAATTGAAGCAACAAACACATGTGGGGAACAAGGCGATAATCATTTTTGTGTACAAACAATGAATTCAAATTATAAAAACTGTGAATTTTGCAGGTAAACATAAAAAACTCTACGAAAATATAAAAAAAAATGCAAAATTTGCTAATTTAAAAAACAAATTGTTTTTGTTTATTTTTAAATAGATGGGAAGATCATAATCCATCATTCTTAACAGATTTGCATGATCCGCAAAATCCATCATGGTGGCAATCGGAAACCATGTACGAAGGCATACAACATCCGAATCATGTTAATTTAACACTACATTTACGTAAGTTGGAAAAAATTTTCTAATGCAGACGAAATAAGAACTGAAATTAAAACTAATATATAACCCAACAAACATTTTGTAAATTCATCACGTTATTAAAAGAAAAGACTACTTTGGATGCATCAATAGAACAGGTTTCAGAAAGTATTTCTCAAGAATTGAAGTGTTAGGAGTTCAAGGTTAAATTTGAGTGCAGGTGGGTTGTACAAGCCTGTTGACCATCATTCCATGAAAATTGATTTCATGTGAGAGTTGATCCAACGCATCATCCATGTCAACCCTATACCAATCTGAGGCTCCGGATTGTGAGGGATTGTTTCGGAGTCAATGTTTGCCACAGAATCGACGACACTCCTACACTCTTAGACAATTTTAGATGTTATGACTGAAGAATCCAGTGCCTTGACTGTCCCTACAGATACGCTCAAAATATTTTGTAGGCAAAAACAAAAGAAAAACACACTTAAAACCAGTGAATAAACAATTGAAAACCATCCCAGTAATTATTTATTTGTTTTAAAAACATCAACATTTATTTTTTACTGTTGGCAAAATTTTCTAAAATAAATAACACTAAACATTAAAAAATTACGTTTTTTTCATTCTTTTTTACCAACAAATTCGAAAAAAAATAACCTACGAAAACATTAAAAATTAATGATAGTTCTGTTATTTTTAGCAACAAATTCCAAAAAAATAACCTACCAAAACATTAAAAATTAATGATTTCGTAGGTTATTTTATACAATTTTCTATTGAAATATTTTTTTAAAATTTTTTAATAAAATTTTGGGGAATCGATCCCGCAATCAACTACATTCTGGCCAGACACTCTACCCATCGTGCCAAAGCCACTTGATACAAATATGTTTTTATATTTCTATAAATAATTTTTTGAATTTTTTTTCTACAAACAAATAACTGACTTGTGTAGGTAAAAACTAATGATATATCATTAAAAAATACCAACAATTTAAAAAAAAATTACTTACACAAATCATTAAAAATTTAAAGAATAATCAGTAGTTTTTACTTACAGAACAAAAATAAATGACTTTATAAATTAAATGTTAGTGAAACTCTTTATTTTTTAGTGTGTTATTTTTGAAACAAAGGACTGATGTAGTCATTAATAAAAACTGAACATCAAACAAATGTTTTTTCTTTTAAAAACGACTAAACGGAAAACTTTTTAAATAAACTACAAACAGTTAATGACATAATTTTTTGAGTGTACTGATTCTACTATCCCTTCAACTTTTTTTATTACACAAGTTACTACGTCGAAAATAGCAAACACTTCAGTCTGTGAGAGTTGATCCAACGCATCATTCATGTCAAGCCTATACCAATCTGTCGCTTCGGATTGTGAGGGATTCTTTCGGAGTCAATGTTTGCCAAAGAATCGGCAATCTTAATTCCCCGTATTCCCCTATGACCCGAAACCCACAATAGACAGACCTTGTTCTCAAATAAGACCACATTGAGTTTGCGTCTACACTCTTGGACAATTTTAGATGTTATGACTAGAAAATTCAGTGCCTTGAGCGCAGATTGACTGTCACTACAGATACTAATTCTACTATCCCTTCATTTTATTTCAATTATCCAAGTTGCTATGTCCAAAATAGCAAACACTTCAGTCTGCCATTTTGCCCATAGCATGAGAGTATTTGTTTCGTCATTCAAATACCAACCTGATTCAGAACCAACAGAGGTACTAGAACCGTCCCCAAAAAAAGTATCATAACAATTTCTGAGAAGTTTATCTGGATCGCACCAGTCTTCTTTCTCGGAAAGTATACACCGAACTTCCTACCAAACTCTATGCAAGGCGTCATACTGCCTAAGGTTATGTCAAATATCGAAAAAAGTTCCGAAAGCCCATTAAACAGTTGACCATGTCCTGCATTGTAGTCTCCTTGCCATGATAGGTTCGTACATCCAGTGCACTCCCGCAGGTATTAGACCCACGTCTTTCCAAAAGCTCTCCGACACTGTCAGAAAACACAGTGCGCCCGAGATACTTTAAGTTCAACTACTACTATCCAGAATGACCCCTAAATACTTGATAACCCATGCCGGTTGCACCAGTTGTCCATCAAGTCTGTAGCAGTTTGCATTTTATTGCAGACCATTTCAAGAGACCTTCAGGAAACTAAATCACAAATGTCATCCGCATAATCCTACACGTGAACACCTAGATCGTATATTTCCTCTAAAAGTGAGTCGACCACAAAACACTATAGCAGCGGAGAAAAGGACACCCCTTGGGGACGGCATCAGCTTACCTCAACCTCGACCCTTGTGCCCCACTGACCTTACACGCCCCTCTTCAAGCAAGTTTAGGTTGTTTTAAAATGGTGACAAAATCGGCTAATGGCATTTCACTCCTCTTTATTTTGAACTTTAAAAATCGTTTACACGAAAATCCTAGCTGATCTTGTTTTCGAGTTATTGCTAAATAATTACACTGTTGGACAACAAAAACCTCCCAGTGAAATATTAAACTGATTCGTTAGGCTTTGATCTCCTGAATCCAAATCTGCCATCCAATATTTTCTAGAGTTCACCGTTTTTGAGATATTCGCTGTTAAAGAATCAAAAAAAAAATAATTTCGACGTTTGGGGATCCACTGTTATGTTGCTTTCAACAAATAGTACTTGTTTTCATATAAATCCTGATTCCAAAACAGCAATCCAAATTTTTCATTTTCTGTTTGCATATTCTGTTTTCGAGATATTCGCGTGGAAAAATTTTCAAACGAGAATATCTCGAAAACGGAACATGCTAGAAAAATTTGGATTGCATGAAAAACCTTTTCGGCAAAGTGTAGTCCTCTTTTCCCAGTTTGGAATTAAAGACGACTTTGACATCGCACCAGGATGATGGAAAATAGCCATGGGCCAGACAAGCCAAGAAGATTCTTTCAAGATTCTTCACAAGGATATCTCTACTACTCTTTAGCACAATGGGATAAATACCATCGGGACCAGGGGAACTGCAGTTATCGAAGGACGAAAAGAGTACACTCATAAAAATTTGTTAGTATTCCTTACAAAAAAGTCTGTTACCATTACTAATAAAGTTTTCAATTTGTGCCCGATAACTTTTTCAGTTACCATTACAAACTTTGGTTTTCAAAAATTAGTAATCTCAAAAAACACTAAAAAAATTAGTATTACTAAATTTTTTTGTAAAAAAATTGTAAATTGTGTATTTTAAATTTTTGGTATTTTTTTACTATATGTAAACTGCGTATTGCGCTTGTTGTCGCCATTACTATTTCAATGCAAGTCAGATTTTGTTTGAATTTTTTACCTGAAATATGTTAGAGAAAATATTGAATACATTTTTTTTTTTTGTACAAAATATAAGGTGTGTTCCAGAACGTTACCGCGGGTGCCCGCGGGTACCCAAACCAGCCCGAAAAGCGTTCCCGTACACAAAAATTGGGTAAATGAGAGAGTTTTTGAGAGAATAAATTACTTTCTCATTTTACCGAACTTACCCGCACTTTTTTTCGGGTAAATTGGTAACAGTCAGATGTTGATAAAACAGCTGATTTTTTTTTGTGAAGCTAAATTGGAAATTTAAATAAAATAAAGAACCAAACCAAGGAAATGTGTTATTTCAATACAAAAAAAGATAATTTGTTATTAAAATAAACTTTTACAATTTGTTTTCTTGTTAAAAGTAATTTTTCTTACGAAAATATTTTAGCGTTATTGGTTTGTTTACATTTTCTATTATTTTGGGCTTGAAATGTGGTTTTTAGCGTTCCCGTACTTTTGTGCATTTTTGTGGTATCGTGAGAGGTTTTTTGATTTTCTCTCATTTTACCGAACTTTACCCGGAAAGTTCTGGAACACACCTATAAATTACATACCACATAAAATAAATACTTTGAAAATTGTGTTGAATAAATTGGTGTTCTAGAATAAAAAATACATTATATTGATATTATTTAAATGGAACACATAAATATACAGTTGTTACCTGCTTTCATCATTTTCTATTTTGTTTTATTTATTGTCCTAAAAAAAGAGTTAATTTTAAACAAAAAATACTTTACCATTTGGTTGTGTTGTAATATTTTGTTGTTTGTACATTTTTTTATTTCTTCCGCTCCGCGACGTTGTCACTTCAAATGCTATTTTCCAACTGAATAATAGAAAGAAAGGCATGAAGAAAAGTACCACTGTTGCCAACTTAGCTATTTTGTAGCTAGATTTAGCTATTTTTTTTTGCATCTAGCGACAAAAAAAGTCGTTTAGCTCTTAGCTACAAATCTAGCTACTTTTTTTTAGTGGCAACATTTGTAAAAAAATTGTTTTTTAAAACCGTTTTATTATTAGTTTTTTCATTTTCACATTTTATTAACGTGTTATTTACGTGTATATGACATCTGCTTGTTTTTCAACTTTTCAAACAATTATATCAGAGTTTTTCTATGATACACATTTGCTATGACTTCTAACAAAAGTTTAGAATTTATCGAAATTCCCTCCATGATAAAGTTGCTTGAAATGTTCAAATTCAAGCAAGTATCTTTTAGGCAAAACTCATAGAAAATGAAGTTTAGTACCAACAATTGGGGCTAAAAATATAATAATTTTCATTTTTCGAATAACGGATAAAACTTGTACATTCGTATTTGTAATCAAAAAATGAGTGGCTATCATCAAGCTTCTAACCAAGAATTCGCTTTAATAAAATTTTGTGTTGAAAATTTTAGCAGCTGCTGATAGCCACCAGTTTTTGTTATGAATACGTCCGTTATTTACACTAAACACCATTTTGAAAAACAAGATTTTTTTTATAAATAATAAAACAAAAATCAAGCCATTTTGGTTGTGTTACAATATTAGTACATAACTCGTATTAATACGGTCCACTAACGTCTGTTATATAACCTGTTAAAAAAAAATACAAATAGAGGATTTAACATTTATCCGTTAATATGACCAAAATATGAATGAAAAAATAAAGTCTATTTTCAGCTTCAGGGAATCGATATAGCTGTATCGCCGGACTATCATTTTACTGATATTCCGGCGATTCATACAAATCTTTTATTTTTCGTTTAAATGATTATTTGGCGACATTGCCCATTTATCGCCAAGACGAATTGTTGCCGTATCGCCGCGATGTATTGCCGTCGGGTAACAGTTTCTTTCGAAGGGTGTATCGCCGGCGATACGAATTCGATAATTGCTGCAATAAAATTTATCATCTCGGCAATATAACCGGCAAATCGTTTGTTTCCAGATAAATATTATATCTGCGATACAAAATATAACTATTTGAAGTTTTTTGTTTGCAAAATTTAATAAAAATATATTAAAATATTCTTTTTAATACCAAAACTAACTTATTTTATTATCAAATTAAAAAGTTTAACAAATAAATCATTTTAAAACGCACAAGTCCTAAATCTAGCTACAAAATAGCTAGATTTTTTAACTGTTTATAAGAATCTAGCTACAAAATAGCTAGATTTTTTAACTGTTTACAAATTTAGCTATTTCTAGCTATTTTTTGGTCCGATCTAGCTACATTTTTAAAAAAATAGTTGACATCAGTGAAAAGTACACAAAATTACCAATACTATTCTGAGTATTAAGAAATCAACCCTTTGTGTCAGTGTTGCCACCAACAAAGTCGTAAATTACACATGGATCATGCTAAAATTACACATGAAATCACGAATTACACATGGATTATGCCAAGATTACACATGAAATTACACATGCTTTTTTTAATAACGTTTTTTTGTAAATTTTAAAAAATATAACATTTAAGTCTGTCAATTAAGTCGATTTTGACAAAAGACTCCATTAAATGAACAGTTAACAGCTAAATGAATGGACATTCTGTAATCCGCCCTAAGCCTGGTTTTTACTGCTCAAAAAACCTACGATTTTTATTTTTTTTTTTGCGAAATTTCTGTCTGGATAATCAAAGTCAAATCAAAAGAAAATCTGAAAAACAGCAAAACAAAATATATTGATTTCAGCTGAAAATCTGCTCATTTTAACCGAAAACCCTGCTGATTTAAGCACAAAATCTGCAGACTTGATGAAAAAACAGAAACATATTGTTGTATTTTTTTCATTTTTTTCAAATCGTCAATTTTTTTAATAAATTTTTAAAAATACAAATGATAACTAATGAAAGTATTTTTTAAAAATTAGCAAAATAGTCTGCTATTTTTTAATTTTGGCAATTTTTAATCATTAAAAATTCACAAAATAAAAAAAAAAAACAATTTCTGTAAAATTTTAAAATAATCAGCTGAAATGTTCACAAAAATATTTCTGTTAACTCTGTTATTTTTTAAAAGTGAATGACAGAGAATATCGTTAAAATATTAATTTCTGCAGAAAAATCTGCTAAAAGTCTTGTTAAAACAAATTATGAAAAAAATGCTCAAAAAGTAAAAATTTCAAATTACACATGAATTACACATGCAGACAATTACACATGGGCTACACATGAAAAAGAAAATTACACATGATATGTGTAATTACACATGAGGTGGCAACACTGCTTTGTGTACACTGCACACAAGAAAAAAAAATCGCAGATAGCGTAAAACAAAATAGGGCCGCAAGTGGAGAAGAAAGAAAAAAGAATTGAAAAAGGTCGGTGTTTTTTTTTTTGAATTTTGCATATCTTCTGCATTTTGTTCCCTTTATTATATATGTTTTTATTTGAAAGAAAACAAAGTAGTTACAATGAAGCAGACAAATAAGTGTAATTCAATATTGAAAATAATAAACATATTCATACTCATCAAAGCGCAGTTTTACCATTAAAATAAAAAAATAACTAACTATAGGTATATTTTTTTTAAATGCTCTTTTTAATTTCCAAATATTTTAATAACATTTTCTTTTTGTATTTCATTAGTGCATTACTTTTCTAGAAAAGAAAACCGAAAAGTTAATACGAAATTTTTAAAAAATTAACTGAAAAAATTATTAAAAAATCAGTAAAAAATTAATAGTTTGTAACGCGAGTTTACTAAAACGAATTACAAAAAAATATTTTTTTAGTACAATTTAGTAAAAAAGTTGTAAAGTTGGGATACAAACAATTTTACAAACTTTTTTACTGACGTATTTTTTTGAGTGTACCTAATCGAATCTTCAGTAATTTCCCTTGATGCTATATATCAGGCCCAACCAATGGTAACTTAAACAGGCTCTTCAATCACTTCTTTTTTTGTCGTTTTCAAGGTAGTTTGACATTAGGTTCCTGAAAGACCACTTCTAGTTTGGAATGAAATCCGATTTGGATTTATAAAGACGAACTTGTTGAAAATTTATTTATATATATATTTCATACGATTTAAATTTTCGAACCAGCTATATTTATTTGGTATTGTAACAATAATAACCGGTTCTTCAAACTAAAAGCGTGCAAACTAGAATCAGTTGTTGTAAATAAATCGAAATATCTTTAACTTAAATATTTGTTTCGCAAACTGTTATAAAAACACAGTTTTTAAGTAAATTTAAACTCACGATCAAAATTTTTTTCTTCATTTAATTAAAAATCATTTTAAATAATTTCAACTAAATCAAGAACTGGTAACATAGACCGTCGTCTCGTTGTAGCGAGAAAGGAATTTGCTGGGAATCGAACCGACGACATCCACATTCATAGACTAGCACGCTATCAACTGACCTGCAAAGTGAAATAACAACATATTCGAAAAATTTTGCCGGAATAATTTGTTACTTATGAAATATGTAGTTCATAAAAATTCTTTTAATTTCAGGTAAATCATTTGATATTACATATGTACGTTTGCTCTTCCGTTCACCAAGACCAGAATCATTTGCCATTTACAAACGTACTTGTGAAGCGTGTCCCTGGATACCCTACCAATATTATAGTGCCACCTGCCGAGATACTTATGCTTTACCGGATTCAAGAGCTATACGCAAGGGTGAAGGCGAGGCACATGCTTTGTGTACCAGTGAATACAGTGATATTTCACCTTTGCGAGATGGTGAAATTGCCTTTTCAACATTAGAAGGTCGTCCAAGTGGTATTAATTTTGAGCGCAGTACTGAATTACAAGTAAGTTAATAATTTCATAAAGAACTTTTTTGTAGAGCTTTTGAAACAACTTCTTTAAATTCCAAAAACTTTACAACTAGCCAATTAATCACGGGGTTTTAAGAAATCCAAAACTTAGAAGCTTATTTTAAAACGGTGACATTTCAAAAGTTCCAAATACTTAAAATCTAATTAAATTACATTGTTGAACTCCCATGAAAGAAACAGATTTTTGCCCCTGATTATAGGTCTGCATACCATTCCTAAGATATCTGCGTTTAAATATTTAAAAAAAGCTTATTTAGCACGTTTTGGGTCTACCCTATAATGTTTTCTTAAGCTGCTTTACATAATTGATTTTATAATAAAAGGACCTCGTAAATCAAAGTCAGTCATCCGAATTTTTTTAGGACTTCACGTTTCTACGATATTCGCATTTGAAAATATGTATATGGAAAAGAATTTGGAAGTCCGAAAAATTTTCATCGAAAAAAATCTGCACGTTTTGGAAGGAAAAATCTAAAAAATTGTATTGGGGAAATCTTAAAATTTTTAAAGGAAAATGTGACTAAATCTGGAAATATTTTGTGAATAAGTGTCTGTCAATCTGAAAGTTCTTATTATGAAAAGAAATTTTCTATAGGAAAAATTCTTTTGAACGTGACAATTTTGGTATACAACAGTGACATAGACTTTTCTTATATGAAAAATCTATCAGAATCTGAGACTTTTTTTATAGAAGAAATACCTAAGAACTGACACTTTTTCTAAAAGAAAAATGTCTCGGAATCTACGACTTTTAGTCAATAGGAAAAATGTTTCAGAATCTGAGATTTTGTCTATAAAAAAAGGCCTCAGAATCAGAGAATTTTTCTATAGGGAAAATGTCTCAGAATCTGAGACTTTTTTTCTACAGTTTTCCTGTCTCAGAATCTGGGACTTTCTATACAAAAAATGTTTCAGAACCTAAGACTTTTTATATATGGTTTTGAATTGAGAAAAGTGTGAAAGAAACATTTTAATTTTTCTAAAAATTTTAGACATCCTGGTTTGTTTCTTACTAGTTTCATATTATCCAGTTATCATAATCTTCAGAAAAACTTTTAATGTCAAATTTATTCAGTTAATAGTCAATGGAACTCTATATGTGAAAATTATTAACAGATCGCAGCCGACAAGGATTGAACCCATCATCTGTAATACTTTGCTATTAACTGCTTGTAACGTACAATCACTCTAGACCGATACGCCAAGTAGGCTGTTAAGCAAGTATCAACTAAATCATAATTTTTTCAATTCGAGTTTGGTTGTTGCTTTTCTATAGAAAAAATGTCGCAGAATCTGAGACTTTTTCTATAGAAAAAATGTCTCAGAATCTGAGACTTTTTCTATAGGAAAAATGTCTCAGAATCTGAGACTTTTTCTATAGGAAAAATGTCTCAGAATCTGAGACTTTTTCTATAGGAAAAATGTCTCAGAATCTGAGACTTTTTCTATAGGAAAAATGTCTCAGAATCTGAGACTTTTTCTATAGGAAAAATGTCTCAGAATCTGAGACTTTTTCTATAGGAAAAATGTCTCAGAATCTGAGACTTTTTCTATAGGAAAAATGTCTCAGAATCTGAGACTTTTTCTATAGGAAAAATGTCTCAGAATCTGAGACTTTTTCTATAGGAAAAATGTCTCAGAATCTGAGACTTTTTCTATAGGAAAAATGTCTCAGAATCTGAGACTTTTTCTATAGGAAAAATGTCTCAGAATCTGAGACTTTTTCTATAGGAAAAATGTCTCAGAATCTGAGACTTTTCTATAGGAAAAATGTCTCAGAATCTGAGACTTTTTCTATAGGGGTCAGTCTTAGTGAAATCAATCAAAAATAGCTAAAAATTTTCGTGACCCCCTCCGATTTTGATGAAATTTGGTTTAGTTGTAACACTAAGTGATAAACTAATGCACACTTATTTTCAGCCCTCTAAGTAAACAGTGGGCGAAAATACGGAGGGTCAAAATTTCCCCCAAAATCTCCCAGTCGCGACACTTTGCACCGTAAAAACTTAATATCGTTGGTTCTATTACAGCTAGAAAGCCCATTTTTGGTTTGTTTTGAAGCTCATAATATGCTCTATAAGACCTACCATAACCAAAAAATTTTCGAAAAAAAATAAGGGTTACCACCCTTATTTTATGGTCGTGATAAAGGGAGGAGAAAATGGGGATGATGGTATCCCCCGATTTTTTTTTTACTTGATAATCTTATAGAGAAAGTCCTAAAGAATATATCTTAAAATTTTTAAGTTGGGACAACAATGGGATCGCTCAAAATCAAAATTTTTCACAATTTTCCCCAAAATCTCCAAATCGCAACACTCTTTAATCTTAAAAATTTAATATCATAAGTGCTTATGTAGCTACAGAGCCAATTTTTTTTGTTTTAAAGCTTATTATACGCTCTAAAAGACATACAAAAACAAAAAAATTTTCCAAAAAAAGGAATTGGTGCCCCCCTTATTTGAAGGTCGTGGCAAAGGGTGGAGGAAATAGGGGGAAAGTATCCCCCGATTTTTTTTTTACTTGGGATTCTCAAAGTGCAAGTCCTAATGAACATAGTCTAAAATTTTTATGTTGGGACAACAATGGAATCGACCAAAATCAAAATTTTTCAAAATTTTCCCCCAATATCATCAAATCGCGACATTCTTGCGCCTCCCATTATAGTCCCAAGATAAAAATTTCAGGATATGCTCTCTAGAACTTTGTCTTTAAAAAAAAAAGGTAAAAAAAAAATTGGGGGGTACTATCCCCCGATTTCCCCCACCCCTTGCCACGATCTTTTAATACAAGAGGCACCCCTAATTTTTTTTATTTTTTTTTTGTAATAGTAATATTGTAGGGCATATTAAGAGCTTTAAAACAAACCAAAAATGGACTCTGTAGCTACAATACAGTCCACGATATTAAATTTGTAATGGGCAAGAGTGTCGCGATTTGGAGATTTTGGGGGAAATTGTTAAAAATTTTGATTTTGGTCGATCTGATTGTTGTCCCAACATAAAAATTTAAGGATATGTTCATTAGAACTTGCACTTTGAGAATACCAAGTAAAAAAAAATCGGGGGATACTTTCCCCCCATTTCCTCCACCCTTTGCCACGACCTTTAAATAAGGGGAGCACCCTTCCTTTTTTTCTAAAATTTTTTGGTTAAGGTAGGTATTGTAGAGCGTACTATAAGCTTTAAAACAAACAAAAATGGACTCTGTAGCACATATGATATTAAATTTTTAAGGTTCACGAGTTTTGCGATTTGGAGATTTTAGGGGAAATTGTGAAAAATTTTGATTTTGAGTGATCCCATTGTTGTCCCAACTTAAAAATTTTAAAATATATTCTTTAGGACTTTCTCTACACGATTGTCAAGTAAAAAAAAAATCGGGGGATACCATCATCCCCATTTTCTTCTCCCTTTATCACGACCTTAAAATAAGGGAGGCAACCCTTAATTTTTTTCGAAAATTTTTCGGTTATGGTAGGTCTTATAGAGCATATTATGAGCTTCAAAACAAACCAAAAATGGGCTTTCTAGCTATAATAGAACCAACGATATTAAGTTTTTACGGTGTAAAGTGTCGCGACTGGGAGATTTTGGGGGAAATTTTGACCCTCCGTATTTTCGGCCCCTGTTGACTTAGAGGGCTGAAAATTTGCATTTGTTAGTTTTTTACGTAGTGTAAGAACTTAACCAAATTTCATCAATATCGGAGGGGGTCAAGAATATTCATGATTGATTTCACTAATAATGACCCATAGGAAAAATGTCTCAGAATCTGAGACTTTTTCTATAGGAAAAATGTCTCATAAAAAATTAAGCTTAAAACTTGTTTCAAATCCTTCATTTGAAATTAGCAGATATCCTGACATGATGATTCGACCTAGATCATACAGGCAGAAATTTAGCCAACCGGGTCTGATATACTCAGCAGAATTTTCATATAGCCCTAAATATGTGTTTATTCAGAAGATTGTCCTGCTGATTAGACAGAGGATTTATTTTGAATTCAATATTTGACTCCATTTTTGACTAATCTCTCTTAATCTATCTAACTCTCTTATCTTTTTTTTAAGGAATGGGTAACTGCTACTGATATTCGCATAACTTTAGATCGTCTCAATACATTCGGTGATGAATTGTTTGGTGATGCACAAGTATTGAAATCATATTTCTATGCCATTTCTGATATTGCTGTTGGTGCACGTTGCAAGTGTAATGGTCATGCTAGTAAATGTGTGGCTAGCACTGGCATGAATGGTGAACGTAAACTGGTCTGTGAATGTCGTCACAACACAGATGGTCCAGATTGTGACAAATGTTTACCATTGTACAATGACGTCAAATGGAAAAGGGCAACATCAACGGAAGTCAATGAATGTAAAGGTAAGTGTGTGTGTGTGCTTTAAAATGGGATTCTGTGTGTCTGCATTGTGCGTGTATGCTGGCCATACAAAAAATGTTAAAGCCTTAAATGGCTAAAACCAGTGTTGAGATTTAAGTGTATAGCAAAGTTTACAAAAAGCCGTTAGAATTAGAAAATTATGGTGTGGCATTGTTTATCTAGCTATGGTCAAGTTAGTTTTGTAGACATTTTCTTCGTGAAAAGGATGGAGGTCTTTTGGTTGATAATATTTTTGGCGTATTGTAAAATTGTTGCCAGTCAATGGGAATATTCACTGGAAACTAATAAGATTAATATGCAGCCTGTTTTGTGGTACATGGTAAATAGTAAGTAAATATTTTTTGTTTAATCTCAATAGTTATTGTTGTAAGTTTTAGGGTTCTAAATAATTTTTATATTGCAACTAAAAATGTTAAACAAATTATACCCCCTTTTTTATACCCTCGAACTAGAGTGTGGAATTTAAATATAGTTTTAGGACCCCATAAAGGAAATATATTATTGATCAGTGACCAAGTCTTAGATATTCTCTGATTGCTAGTCTGTCCGTCCGTCTTTGGAAAGCCGACTGCAGTTTAAACTAAAAAAGATACACTCCTGCAATTTGGCACGATGTGTCCAATAGTCATAGGATAGACAAGTTCTTACGTGTACAAAATTGGATACTTAAAGACCAAAACTCTTGAAACACACTATTTTTAAGGTGATATGACATAATCCCCACTGACATAATCCCCATTTCCGTTTTGGGGATTATGACCAAAACTATTTCTGTCATAATCTCCATAATGGTAGTGGGGACAATGACCGAAAATAATTTGGACATAATCCCAATAAAAAATGGACATAACTTCCAGATTTTTTCCAAAAATGACAACGTAACAAATGGCCATAACCCCCATTACCAAAATTGCTTTGGACTTAGTCCCCATAATATGAATGGGGGTTATGACCGAAAAAATTTCGGTCGTACAAATGAATTTGGTAACATTTATATTAATATGAGGATGTGCCTAACCTCCCCCTCCGATTAAGATTAAGAGAAGGCCAAATTTGTTGTGGAGTCTCACACCTCCATCCATATGCCCATCTATAATTAGTCTCCGTTGCGAAACAAATCCGTATATTTAGCTTGCAAGTTTCTAGAGGCATACCAACACATTTCAATTCCGTTGGAACCTGGAATGATTTTGTGACCTGGGACCCATATGAGTCGTATGTCAAACTATGTCATTTAGGGGCCGATTCACAGAAAATAGTCATAACTCAATCATAACTGAATTTTTTCCATGTGGTTGTTGTAAACAATCATAAATTCAAATTTTGTTTGAAAATTTCAAAAAACTAAAGACCTGCTACCCACATTGTCTCAAAATTGACAAATAATTTTAAATTTTTAAACTTTTTATGACTGTGTTTACAACAAACACGGGGAATATGAAGTTTAAAAATAATAATATTAGTCATAACCAGTCATAACTGTGAATAGGTCTTTTAAAAGACGTTTGGACGGTATGGGCAGATATTTTTTTTTAGAAATATTGTCTCCAGAGACTTGTCCTCGGCTTGCCTGTAGGACTGCAATTATGTACAAGACAACTTAACCAGTCATTTTAATTTTTTAAGTGTATTAGTTGACCACCACTGTATGTTTCTGGTATGGGTGGTTTTCCCGGGTACACTCTACCGATCAACGAAAAAGGTATAAAAACGGCCCATCCTATTCTAAATTCCAAAAATACAGTTTTTATGATTATTATTTTAGGATACTGGAAGAACTGAATTTATAATTGAATTATAGATTTGTAGAAAAAGTCTTCGATTCTGAGACATTTTTCCTAAAGAAAAAGTCTGAGATTCTAAGTAATTTATCATTTAAAAAAGCATCAGATTTTGAGACATTTTTTCTATAAAAGATTCTAAGACATTTTTGCTATAAAAAAAATACCTGTGAGTTTTGTACTCTTGCCCAAAACATTAAATCATGATAATGTTTTGCGGAAGATTTGGGTGAACTTGAAAAGAAAATTTTTTTTTAGAAAAAATTATGTTATATTACTTTGCTATTCCATGCAGAACGAATTTAAATATCAGTCGAAGACCCCATTAAGTTTATATATAACTGATCCATTTCTAAGACGCTCTAGCTATACACATCCGTCCATCTGTCTGTGGAGAGTAAGATGCCGTCCAAACCAAAAGAGCTTTGGTAAATGAGTGCAAAAATAAGTGCACAAAAGTGTTTTTACATTTTGGAGAGCATAAAAGATTCGGCACCGATTTTATTTATTATATTTATAAACACTCTCACTTGTTTAATGTGCATTTGATAAGCAAATGGAACATTTTTATGTGAAAAGTTTAGACTTGGTGAAAAATTTTTGATGAAGAAAAAAAATTTTTTATAAAAAAAAAAATTTAATAAAAACAAAAATTTTTAATTTGGAAAAAAATTTGAATGAAAATAATTTTTTTTTTTTTTGGAAAAAAAAAATTCTTGAAAAAAAAATTTTTTTAAGAAAAGAAAAATTTTTTGATGTAAAAAAATTTATATCAAAAAGTTGTTTTAAAAAAACAACTTTTTGATGAGAAAAAAAATTCATAAAAAAAATTAAAAATTTGGTAAAAAAAAATCATGAAAAAAAATTAATTAAAAAAAAATTTCATGATAAAAAAATTATGGAAAAAATTAAAATAAAATTTATGAAAAAATAATCTTATGAAAAAAAAAAATTTGATGAAAAAAAAAAAATTTGATAAAAAAAAAAATTTGATGAAAAAAAAATTGATGAAAAAACAAAAAAAGTTATGAAAAAATTGATAACAAGTAAAAAAGTTAAATTCGGCCTTGCCGAATGTAGCGATACCCTCCACAATTTCAAAAAGATTATTGCAAACAACTTTATTTAAAAGGAAATTACTTTTGAAAAAAAAAAAATTTGAAAAAAAATTTCCGCGAAAAAAAATGTTGGTAAAAAAAAATCCGCGATTTTTTTCTTTTTTTCTTCCAAAAATGTGTTCATACTTGTTTAAATACCACTTGGTGTTCAATTATGTTCACATATGTCAACCAGAAGCCGAATTAAAGCATTTTGTATTTTTAGGTTATGTTGAATGTACTGAAATTTTTGAGGTGTGCTTACATTTTCGTGCATAACTTTTGAACCGCTGAACCGATATCGCTCAAATTCAATACCAAACTTCTCGGGAGAACTTCCAATATATTTGTCAAGTTTCAGTCATCTCTGTGCAATATTTTGTCCGTGAGAGCATTTTCCACAGACAGACAGACAGACGGACAGACGGACATCGCTAGAATGTCTTAAAATCGAACGGGCATCAAGAATATATATACTTTATGGGGTCCCAGACCGATATTTCGATGAGTTACAGACGGAATGACAAACTTATATATACCCTCTATCACTAGAGTGGAGGGTATAAAAAAAAAATTTGATGAAAAAAAACTTCGATGGAAAAAAAACTTGACGAAGAAAAAAAAAATATTAATGAAAACAAAATTTGATGGAAAAATAAATTTTATGAAAAAAAAAAAAATGATGAACAAAAAAAAAATTGATGAAAAAAAAACTTTGAAGAAATTTTTTTTTTTTTTGTTAAAATAATTATGTTACTTTTAATTCACCAGCTTGTGAAAATGGTTTTATTCACCACGAGGTGAATTATTATCCTACCCGAGTAAAAATTGTCTGATATAATCATATATATTTGATACAATCTTATATGAGTTAATATGCTTCAGTATAAATTTATATAAAATTATATGTATCATTTTGATACGGTTTATCCACTTTATTGCCAGTATCTCTGCCTGGTAAACACTGCAATGACAATCTTCGAGCCAGGCTCAACCCAAGCTCTTCCGAATAAAATCCGAAAACACGTTTGTTCGTGTTACTTCTATCCATAAATATAAAAATTTATCCACTACCTGGAATGCCCCTCATCCAAGACTCCCTGAAGGGTATCATAGTCGGTAAGTGGAGCTAAAAAGGATCATAAAGGGGCACCGTCCGCATTTTGTGGTATTGTTATCTTCTTCAAGATCGCGCTATGGTCACAATCGCTGCTCTTCCATTACAGTGTGCTTTTAAGTCGTAGGATCAAAAGCAGTAATCTTATTTTTCCTTGTAAACAAAACAAGCTCTGTTCTGCTTGGATTAATTCCCAGACCACAGCCTCTTGCCCATTTAGACAGATCTTTCAGAGAATCCTGAACAATGCCCCTCAATGTTGGCAGATGCTTTCTCGTTACCGCTATCGCAACATCGTCAGCATATGCGACAACATGACAACTACTTGCTTTTAGAAATAGCAGCATTGAAATCAGTGCCGGGTTTCAAAGCGGCGAAAGAACATCTCCTTGTGGTGTGACCCTATCGACAAATCGAGATATGACAAACGCTCCCAATTCAGACGATATGTGTCTATTGGCAAGTAGATTTTCCACCATTAAAACGACCCCACGCTTCACTCCCAGACCAGACAATGCCAGAATTATCGAGTCTGGAATGACATTATTATAAGCTTCCTCTATATCAAGAAAGGACAACAAAGTGTACTCCTTTACCGAAAGGGATCTCTCGATTGTACCAACGAGCTCATGAAGAGCTGTTTCCTTGCTGTTTGCATGCTGCCTTGTCGAAAGCAACCTTGGGTCAATCACTCTATGCAAATATGAGTTTATCATTCGTTCCATTGTCTTTAACAAAAAAGAAGACAGACTAATTGTTCTAAAATCCTTCGGAGCTGTGTTTTCTCAACCTTCGGGATAAAGACGATTCTGGTATCCCTCCATTTTAAAGCAATATACGACCAGTTAATGCACGTTGTGTATATATTAGGCTGTTCAGTCGATTAATTCTTGTTCGATTAATCGAACAATTTTAGACGAATAATTGTTCGATTGTTCTGTGTTCCCAGTCAGTAACCTTGTGAACCAAATTCTACTGAATATCAAACTAAACTATTTCTCTAATACCAACACTATACTATCCTGCAATCTATTTTACCAAACGTTCCAGAATTAAATATTTTTGTAAAAGTTTTTTTGGAAAATAAGTTTATATTGAAAATTTTATAATGATTACCGTAGGATATATTGTAGAATCTTTTGCAATAAGAATCTGTTCCAAAAAATGTTCCTGGAAACTTATTCACTAGTCAATCAGTTCGCAAACGAGTTTTGGTTATCGCAACTACGCAAAATTATTTGACACTTTCAAATCTTAAAGTTTAAATTAATTTTCTTCCTTCTCTTTTTTACAGCCTGTAATTGTAACGGTTATGCTGATAAATGTTTCTTCGATGCTCATCTTTACAATATATCTGGTCATGGTGGTCACTGTTTAGATTGTCGCGATAATCGTGATGGTCCCAATTGTGAACGCTGCAAAGAGAACTTCTATATGCGTGAAGATAGCTATTGTATACACTGTGGCTGTGATCCAGTGGGTTCACGTTCTCTACAATGTAACAGCCAGGGTAAATGTCAATGTAAACCTGGTGTTACCGGTGATAAATGTGATCGTTGTCAAGCCAATTACTATCAATTTGGACCACATGGTTGTCAACCCTGTGGCTGTGATCCTCGTGGTTCATTTGAAAATATGCCATCTTGTGATGCCGAAACTGGTATTTGTCATTGTAAAGATAATGTGGAGGGTAAACGTTGTAATGAGTAAGTGTTTTGAAGATGAAGGTTAAAGTTTAATTTGATGATTTATATTTGATCTTTGCAGATGTAAACCTGGTTTCTTTAATATCGATATGACAAATCGTTTTGGTTGTACACCCTGTTTCTGTTATGGTCATACTTCTGAGTGTCAAACGGCTCCTGGATATTCAGTTGTGTCCACCACTTCCAATTTCAATAAGCATAAGGAACGTTGGAGTGCTGGCGATTTGTATAATGAAGATATCGATATTAAATACAATCAATACAGTCATAGTATTGGTACTACAGCTCATGGCAATGAATATGTATACTTCCAGGCACCCGATCGTTTCTTGGGTGATCAGAGAGCTTCCTATAATCGTGATTTAAAATTCAAATTGCAATTGGTGGGTCAAATTGCTCCAAGTACTAGTGCCAGCGATATTATATTGGAAGGTGCTGGCACCAAGATTTCCCTGCCCATCTTTGCCCAAGGCAACGGTATGCCCGATAATGATGTTAAGGAATACACTTTCCGTTTGCATGAACATCGTGATTATCAATGGCAACCTAGTCAATCGACTAGAGGTTTTCTATCGATTCTCTCGAATCTAACAGCAATTAAGATTCGAGGTACTTATTCCAAACAAGGAGAAGCTATACTGGATGATGTTGAACTGCAAACAGCTCATAGGGGTGCTGCTGGTCAACCTGCTACTTGGATTGAACAATGTACTTGCCCTGAAGGTTATTTGGGTCAGTTCTGTGAATCTTGTGCTCCCGGCTATCGCCATAGTCCTGCCAGAGGTGGTCCATTTATGCCTTGCATACCTTGTGATTGTAATGGTCATGCTGAGATTTGTGATTCCGAAACTGGTCGCTGTATTTGTCAACACAATACCACAGGTGATAATTGTGATCAGTGTGCCAAGGGTTATTATGGTAATGCCCTGGGTGGTACACCCTATGATTGTAAACGTTGTCCTTGTCCCAATGATGGTGCCTGTATGCAAATTAATGGTGACACTGTAATCTGTACCGAATGTCCTGTGGGTTATTTTGGTGCCCGTTGTGAACAATGTTCCGATGGTTTCTACGGGGATCCTACTGGTCTGTATGGTGAGGTACAAACTTGTAAATCTTGTGATTGTAATGGCAATGTAGATCCCAATGCGGTGGGTAATTGTAATCGTACTTCTGGTGAATGTTTGAAATGTATTCACAATACAGATGGTAAATCCTGTGATGAATGTTTACCCGGACATTTTGGTGATCCTTTGGCATTGCCACATGGTCAATGTGATCGTTGTAGTTGTTATCCCGCTGGTACAGAACAAAATGAAAATGGTATTTCACAGTGTGATCAAGTAACCGGTCAATGTCATTGTAAACCCAGTGTTATCGGACGTGATTGTGGTGAGTGTCAACCGGGTTATTTCAATATCATGTCGGGCAATGGTTGTGAAAATTGTATGTGTGATCCTATGGGAAGTTACAACTCTACATGTGATCGTCTTAGTGGTCAGTGTTTCTGTAAACCGGGTGTTGTTGGTGTTCACTGCGATCAATGTGCTGTATATCACTATGGTTTCTCTTCGGAAGGTTGCACGCCCTGCGAGTGTGATGAAAGTGGTTCAAAAGGATTCCAGTGTGATCAAAATGGTCAATGTCCCTGCAATGATAATGTTGAGGGTAGACGTTGTGATCGTTGTAAAGAAAATAAATACGATCGTCATTTGGGTTGTATCGATTGTCCCGATTGTTACAATCTCGTACAAGATGCTGCCAATGATCACAGAGCTAAGCTAAGGAACTTGAGCTCTACCTTAGATGAAATTGCCCGTACGCCGGTAACTAATGATGGTGAATTTGAAGCAAAATTAAAGACCGTTCAAGAAAAAGTAGATATTTTATTGAGTGACGCCAAATACGGGGCTGGCAATAGTGGTGAAACTTATGTTGAAGTTCTGAATGATCTACACAAGCGTCTCGAAAGTATCAACAGCCATTTGGATAGTGCTGATACTTTGCAGGACTCTGCAAATGAGGAAATTCAAAAGGCCAAACGTAATCATACCATAGCCCAAGATATTATACAAGCCGCCAAAAATGATCTTAAAAATGCTTTGGACTTGTTACACGATGAAGGTGAACAAGCATTAGCAAAGGCACAAAATAAATCGGCTGAATTTGGTGTACAATCTAATCAAATATCGGATATTTCTCGTGAAGCCAGAGCTCTAGCAGATCGTTTAGAATCTGAGGCACAATTTGATTTGAAAAATGCTAAGGATGCCAATGATGCTGTCGAAAATGCATACAAATTAGCCAAGAATGCCATTGACTTGCAACAGCAAGTCAGTGATGAATTACGTACGGAAGTACGTTTGGAATTGGAAACTGTTAAACAAAGTTTAGGTACTACAGCTCAGACTACCAAAGAAGCTTTGCGTAAAGCAAATGAAGTTTATGATTCCGCTTTGACATTATTGACGGATGTAAATGGTTTGTCGGCTCCTGATATTGATATTAAACAATTGAAAGAACAGGCTTTGGAAGCCAATAAGCAAGCGGATACACTTTTGCAACAAGTCAATGATATTTCAAATAGCAATGGTGAACTTTTTGGAGATTTTGAAGAAGAAATTAGTTTGGCTGATATTATGTTGCAAAGGTAAATTTTAAAGAATATTTCAAAAATTGAATATAAATTGAATTCCATATTTTCCAGAGCTAATCAACAAAAATTAGATGATGTTGATCTGCTAAAAAGAGCACAAGATGCTTTTGACAAAGCTACCAAAGCTGTTGAACAAGGTGATAATACTTTGAAGGAGGCAAATAATACCTTCCATACTTTGGATGGTAAGTTTAAAAAAAAAAAAACATAGAAGTTTCGTATTTAACTGTTTTTCTGTTAGGCTTCCAAACTGATGTCAAAAAATCTTCCGAGAAAGCTAATTTGGCCTTACAAACTGTGTCTAGCATTGAAGAAGAAATTGAAAAGGCTGAAAGTTTAATAAGGCAAGCCGAAGAAGCTTTGGATGGTGCTAATAAAAATGCCAACGAAGCTAAAGTTAATGCCCAAGAAGCTCAACAAAAATATGCTGAACAAGCTTCCAAGGTAAAAAATAGCACTCATATTTATTAATGACGGTTTTGATAACACAAACATTGTTTTTATTTTGCAGGATGCTGAATTTATACGTAAACGTGCCAATGAAACTAAAGTCAGTGCCCGCAAATTACGAGACGAAGCTGATCAACTGAATCATCGCGTTAAAGTAACCGAAATCGATATTGGTAAACTAGAGGATTCTTCAAGCAAAGATGATAATCTTGTAGATGATGCTAAACGAAAGGTATGTTAGTAAATTTGAAATGATTAGATACAAAAATTTCAACGGTATTGTTCTAAAGTTAAGAGTAGGAAATTGTGAACATAAAGAACAAAGTTTCCCTTGAAGTCCTAGGTTAGGTTGTAAGTGGCTGCTGATGTTTTACGTCAGCACACATAGACTACCTTACTACTTAGTCCCTGTATTTAAACCAGATTAAAAAATTGTTTGAAAGTAGTTCATGAATTTTCCTAAAATTAAGTTAAATTTAACTAAAAAATTAGAAATTTTCTTAGCTTTGAGGACAAAAAGTTTAGTTCATAACCGTATTATGATAGGCATCCTTTAGAAATTTGGCAGGTAAACGTTTTTTTGTATTCACAAATCCATATTATAAATTTTAAAGAAATCGGACCAATTCTTCTTCTAGTCCCTACACTCAAAAAAAAAACTGTAATGTTAGCAAAAAAAGCTTGTAAACCTACAAGAAAATTTGCTGCTTTTGAACCCACAATTTTTTTTGGTAAAGTTAGCAAAAATGTTTTGCTAAAAATAAGTTAACTGAAATTTTTTTTTATTTCAACTTAGTTCATACACATTTGAGGTCCCCATTGGGTGCGGACCCGATAGGTCCAGACCCCGATGAGCCTAGACCTAGTTGGGTTCCTTAAAAATCGTAATAGTTTTTGATCCAAAGTTTGAGATACGTGATTTTAGGGGACCACCAGGGTTTTGAGAATTACAAAACTTGATAACTTGAAAAATATTACTCGGAAAGCTTTTAATTATTTTGCGGTCTTGTTCTACGTGTACAAAAAATGCTTTTGGACTTTTTGTTGTGTCGGCAATATTTACCGAGATATGAGCATTTTAAAATTTTCGGAAATGCTAACTTTTTTGGATCCAAAGTTAGGACCCATTAGGGTCCACACATGTGAAGAGGACCGGCGATACTATGGAGAACCCGAGAACCAAGAATGGCCTCCATTTTGCTCTATCTGGCTTAGTTTCCGAGATAGCGCCATTTTAAGTTTTCTGAAAATAAAAAAAAAATTACCATTTATTTTTGCTAATATTAGCAAAAAAGCTTTAAATTTAGCAAAAAAATTAGTTCAAATTTTGTTTAAAATTGCTCATGCGCTAAATGAAGTTTACAAGATATTTTTGCTAACATGCTAATCTCAACTAAAAATTAGCTAAAAGTTAGCTAACCAGCATTAGCAAAAAAAAATAGTAAATATACTAACGTATTTTTTTGAGTGTAAGGTTCCAAAACTATTGAGTATTGTTCATTTCATTGTATGTTTTAAAAAGATACTTGTTATTGGATGCAGATTTATTAATTTTTTTCGACATATTTCACACGACTTTGATGAAAAACAATTTAATAGTATGTGATAATTTACAATTTTACTTTTTTAAGCACTTTGCAATTTTTGCACGATTTTTTTATCTTTGATAATCCTTAAGGCCGTTTGTCACGATAATACTGAGTCGTAAGATTTTAGTAAACCGAAATAAAATGAAATTTGGTCTGACTGTCAAAAAATCAAACCAACAAATTTTTTTAATTTAATTTGCATTGCCCTTTGCATCACCATCACATTTGAAATAATATGAAAACAGCTGTTCAGAAAAATAAATGTTAAAAAAGTTTATAAGAAATAAAATTTTTGAGCTCGAGGTCAAGTGTTTGTAAAATTCTTTATTGCTGATATTTCGCTACACTTCGTGTTGCATCATCAGAGCATATTTTCTAAATAAAATAAAACAAAAACAAAATTTGGTATAAAACATCAATAATAATAATACAAGAAATGACACACAAAGTAAAATGCACAAAACATATATGAAAAAGCACAACAAAAGCACAATTGAAAAATATTAAGTGTAAAAAACAACAATAACAATTACCGAAAATGTTTACATTAAAAAACAAAAACAAAAAATATACATTTAATTTTAATTTTAAGCGTTAAAGCAGTGAGTGTCTTCTTCATCGTCTTGTGTTACACTGATCTTAAAACTAATTTTATTATTGCACTATCCTTTGTTTTCCTTTATAAAGTAGATGACGATAACTTTGCGCTACACTTTCAGTGTCGGCTTTGAAGTTTATCCTATCGTTTGTCGGTGTGTTGATAATGTGAAGCATTTCTAGCATATAGCGGCGTTTGTAATTGTTTTCACTGTCAATAATTTGTACCTTGTCAAAATCGGGGGAATGATTTTTCTTCGCACAATGGGCCGCCAAAGCTGTTTTTTGTGTAACTTCCGAATTATTTCTCATTTTTTGATCGGATTTGTGTCCAGCCAATCTAGTTCTTAATTTATTCTTTGTTGTGCCTACGTATACTTTATTACACTTATCCACAGGGTTGCCGTTGCAAGGTATTTTATACACCACATTTGATTTGTCTAATTTGTTAATTTTATCTTTGGTTTTGCTAAATAATCTACCCACGGTTTGGTCAGTTTTATGTGCCATTCGGTATTTTTCCTTGTCAAAAAGATTTGAATTCTGCAATCTTTCTGATATTTCAGGGACGTATATAAGAGATTTATATATTTTTTCCTCTGTGCCGTCTACTTGTCTGCTATTTTTGGTTTTTTGATGATCTCTAATCAGTTTTTCTGACAATTTCTGGGGAAAATTGTTGTTGGACAAAATGTTTTTTATTTTCTTTATGTTTTCTTTGTGAAATTCTGTGTCGCTAATCTTCAATACTCTGTTTATTAAGTTGTTTGCAGTATTTATTATAATTCTCTTGGGGTGTTTTGAATTGAAGTTAATAATTCTGCCTGATGCAGTTGGTTTTTGGTACCAATCAACTTTAATTTTATCTTCCTCTCTAATCACTATCGTATCCAAATATGGAAGTTTGGAGTTTAATTCCCTTTCCATTGTAAACTTAATATTATTGTTAAAACTATTTAAATTCGTCATTATCTCCTCTATTGCACTTTCCCTAACTATCCCAAACAAATCATCGACATATTTGGTCAATATTGTGGGTTTTATTGTTAAATTTCCAATACAGGTGTCAAGTAGTTCCTCCATTACGATATCAGCTACAATCGGAGATGCTGGTGAACCCATGGGGAGACCTTTTTTCTGCGTGTAGATTTTTTCATTATATTTGAAATAGCGGTTGTCCTTGATACAAAATTTTAAAATACGTAAAAATAAGCCCTTTGTCATATTGGTATGTTGCGATATTTCGTCCCATTTATTTTCTATTATTCTTAGTGCTAAGTCAACAGGAATACTCGGAAATAACGACACAACATCAAATGAAATTAATTTTTCATCTTCCTGTATCGTCAAGTTCTTAATCTTATTCCTAAATTGCACTGAATCCCTCACATTATACTTTGAATTCTCCGTAATTTTCTTAAGTATGTTTGTCATATATTTGCATAATTCGCTGGATGGGGCATTAATGGATGAGCAAATAGGACGAAGTGGATATCCTTCCTTGTGAATCTTAGGAAGACCATATATCCTAGGCGCATAAGCCACTTCAGTTTTAAGCTTCTTTTTCTCAATTGTGGTTATTGTCTGGTTTTTAAAAAGTTCTTCCACTAGATCGTTATTTGTCTTTTGGAAACCTGTTGTAGGGTCTTTATTTATTCTCTGGTAAGTCATTATGTCTCCAACTATTTGTTTCATTCTTGTATCATAATCTTCCTTTTCCATCGCTACTGTAACATTGCCTTTATCAGCAGTCAGTATCATAATATGTTTGTTCTTTTTTAAAAAATTTTCTGCTTGTTTTACTATATTCAGAGTGAATTTGTCCCTATCATTTAATCTCATCTTGTTTACGTGATTATCCACTATTGAGGTAAATTTTGTCCTCGCCATTTCCTGTTCTTCCTTGTCTAACAAAGTTTGAACAAAATCCTCGCCGCATGTTATAAATCTTAACATAGGAAACGTTTCTTTCGTAACTGGTAATGCGTGTTTTTTCCCTAGTGAGAGAATCCATTGTACGTCGTCTGGTATATTAGTTTTGGTTTTATTAACAAACCAATTTTTACTAAATTTAATTTCAAGTTCTTGTCTTTGTTTATCTTTAAGTTTTTCAAATTTTCTTTTATGAATATCTTTTATTTTTGTGTTCATAGATTCCGTTAGTATTTGTTCACTATTCCAAAATTCTTTTTCATCTTCTTCTGATAAGTTTAATTTTATCTCTTTTATAAGTTCCTTATTTTCTTCGTCGTTAAGTTTTAAAAGTTCATGTTTCTGTCTTAGAAGTAAGTTAAGGATTTTATTATGAAAGTTCTCCATATATGTTGAGAGTGTCTGAGTTATCGTCGATTTTGTAAGTGTATTTGTATTGAAAATGCTGTGTACGTGTTTTGTAGAATTCTTAATGAATGTTGGTATAATACCTGTCTTTCTGCATCTTACCAAAAAAGTTATAGATGATTTTAGTTTAAGATTTTTGTTTCTTGTTGTCTTATATCTATTGATGTTTTTCCGGATGTTTTCGTTGACTTTTATCTTTTGGTATACCATTTTTGATGTTAATTTACGGCGTGCTCTCCGTTTAAATTAAATTAGTGTTGTTTTTATTCGACCTTTCAGATATAATTTATAAGAAATAAAATTTTTGAGCTCGAGGTCAAGTGTTTGTAAAATTCTTTATTGCTGATATTTCGCTACACTTCGTGTTGCATCATCAGAGCATATTTTCTAAATAAAATAAAACAAAAACAAAATTTGGTATAAAACATCAATAATAATAATACAAGAAATGACACACAAAGTAAAATGCACAAAACATATATGAAAAAGCACAACAAAAGCACAATTGAAAAATATTAAGTGTAAAAAACAACAATAACAATTACCGAAAATGTTTACATTAAAAAACAAAAAATATACATTTAATTTTAATTTTAAGCGTTAAAGCAGTGAGTGTCTTCTTCATCGTCTTGTGTTACACTGATCTTAAAACTAATTTTATTATTGCACTATCCTTTGTTTTCCTTTATAAAGTAGATGACGATAACTTTGCGCTACACTTTCAGTGTCGGCTTTGAAGTTTATCCTATCGTTTGTCGGTGTGTTGATAATGTGAAGCATTTCTAGCATATAGCGGCGTTTGTAATTGTTTTCACTGTCAATAATTTGTACCTTGTCAAAATCGGGGGAATGATTTTTCTTCGCACAATGGGCCGCCAAAGCTGTTTTTTGTGTAACTTCCGAATTATTTCTCATTTTTTGATCGGATTTGTGTCCATCTGAAAGGTCGAATAAAAACAACACTAATTTAATTTAAACGGAGAGCACGCCGTAAATTAACATCAAAAATGGTATACCAAAAGATAAAAGTCAACGAAAACATCCGGAAAAACATCAATAGATATAAGACAACAAGAAACAAAAATCTTAAACTAAAATCATCTATAACTTTTTTGGTAAGATGCAGAAAGACAGGTATTATACCAACATTCATTAAGAATTCTACAAAACACGTACACAGCATTTTCAATACAAATACACTTACAAAATCGACGATAACTCAGACACTCTCAACATATATGGAGAACTTTCATAATAAAATCCTTAACTTACTTCTAAGACAGAAACATGAACTTTTAAAACTTAACGACGAAGAAAATAAGGAACTTATAAAAGAGATAAAATTAAACTTATCAGAAGAAGATGAAAAAGAATTTTGGAATAGTGAACAAATACTAACGGAATCTATGAACACAAAAATAAAAGATATTCATAAAAGAAAATTTGAAAAACTTAAAGATAAACAAAGACAAGAACTTGAAATTAAATTTAGTAAAAATTGGTTTGTTAATAAAACCAAAACTAATATACCAGACGACGTACAATGGATTCTCTCACTAGGGAAAAAACACGCATTACCAGTTACGAAAGAAACGTTTCCTATGTTAAGATTTATAACATGCGGCGAGGATTTTGTTCAAACTTTGTTAGACAAGGAAGAACAGGAAATGGCGAGGACAAAATTTACCTCAATAGTGGATAATCACGTAAACAAGATGAGATTAAATGATAGGGACAAATTCACTCTGAATATAGTAAAACAAGCAGAAAATTTTTTAAAAAAGAACAAACATATTATGATACTGACTGCTGATAAAGGCAATGTTACAGTAGCGATGGAAAAGGAAGATTATGATACAAGAATGAAACAAATAGTTGGAGACATAATGACTTACCAGAGAATAAATAAAGACCCTACAACAGGTTTCCAAAAGACAAATAACGATCTAGTGGAAGAACTTTTTAAAAACCAGACAATAACCACAATTGAGAAAAAGAAGCTTAAAACTGAAGTGGCTTATGCGCCTAGGATATATGGTCTTCCTAAGATTCACAAGGAAGGATATCCACTTCGTCCTATTTGCTCATCCATTAATGCCCCATCCAGCGAATTATGCAAATATATGACAAACATACTTAAGAAAATTACGGAGAATTCAAAGTATAATGTGAGGGATTCAGTGCAATTTAGGAATAAGATTAAGAACTTGACGATACAGGAAGATGAAAAATTAATTTCATTTGATGTTGTGTCGTTATTTCCGAGTATTCCTGTTGACTTAGCACTAAGAATAATAGAAAATAAATGGGACGAAATATCGCAACATACCAATATGACAAAGGGCTTATTTTTACGTATTTTAAAATTTTGTATCAAGGACAACCGCTATTTCAAATATAATGAAAAAATCTACACGCAGAAAAAAGGTCTCCCCATGGGTTCACCAGCATCTCCGATTGTAGCTGATATCGTAATGGAGGAACTACTTGACACCTGTATTGGAAATTTAACAATAAAACCCACAATATTGACCAAATATGTCGATGATTTGTTTGGGATAGTTAGGGAAAGTGCAATAGAGGAGATAATGACGAATTTAAATAGTTTTAACAATAATATTAAGTTTACAATGGAAAGGGAATTAAACTCCAAACTTCCATATTTGGATACGATAGTGATTAGAGAGGAAGATAAAATTAAAGTTGATTGGTACCAAAAACCAACTGCATCAGGCAGAATTATTAACTTCAATTCAAAACACCCCAAGAGAATTATAATAAATACTGCAAACAACTTAATAAACAGAGTATTGAAGATTAGCGACACAGAATTTCACAAAGAAAACATAAAGAAAATAAAAAACATTTTGTCCAACAACAATTTTCCCCAGAAATTGTCAGAAAAACTGATTAGAGATCATCAAAAAACCAAAAATAGCAGACAAGTAGACGGCACAGAGGAAAAAATATATAAATCTCTTATATACGTCCCTGAAATATCAGAAAGATTGCAGAATTCAAATCTTTTTGACAAGGAAAAATACCGAATGGCACATAAAACTGACCAAACCGTGGGTAGATTATTTAGCAAAACCAAAGATAAAATTAACAAATTAGACAAATCAAATGTGGTGTATAAAATACCTTGCAACGGCAACCCTGTGGATAAGTGTAATAAAGTATACGTAGGCACAACAAAGAATAAATTAAGAACTAGATTGGCTGGACACAAATCCGATCAAAAAATGAGAAATAATTCGGAAGTTACACAAAAAACAGCTTTGGCGGCCCATTGTGCGAAGAAAAATCATTCCCCCGATTTTGACAAGGTACAAATTATTGACAGTGAAAACAATTACAAACGCCGCTATATGCTAGAAATGCTTCACATTATCAACACACCGACAAACGATAGGATAAACTTCAAAGCCGACACTGAAAGTGTAGCGCAAAGTTATCGTCATCTACTTTATAAAGGAAAACAAAGGATAGTGCAATAATAAAATTAGTTTTAAGATCAGTGTAACACAAGACGATGAAGAAGACACTCACTGCTTTAACGCTTAAAATTAAAATTAAATGTATATTTTTTGTTTTTGTTTTTTAATGTAAACATTTTCGGTAATTGTTATTGTTGTTTTTTACACTTAATATTTTTCAATTGTGCTTTTGTTGTGCTTTTTCATATATGTTTTGTGCATTTTACTTTGTGTGTCATTTCTTGTATTATTATTATTGATGTTTTATACCAAATTTTGTTTTTGTTTTATTTTATTTAGAAAATATGCTCTGATGATGCAACACGAAGTGTAGCGAAATATCAGCAATAAAGAATTTTACAAACACTTGACCTCGAGCTCAAAAATTTTATTTCTTATAAATTATATCTGAAAGGTCGAATAAAAACAACACTAATTTAATGTTAAAAAAGATTACACAGGTTGACAAAATTTGAGCTTTTTCAATTTGCCTGACCTTTGACAACTGATTTATATGGATTTTAGTGTGCTGATTCCGAATCTGTTATCCAATTGTTTCCATCAGCTCGCGTTCGCAAGCAAATCGCTGTTAAAGAGTCGAAAAAGTGCATTTTTTACCAATATTGCTTGGCTATAATTTCCAAAAAAAAATTTTAGTGCCTCAGTTTTAAACACAAACTTAACTATATTAGATGCCAGGATTCCAAAACTGGTATTAGGTTTTTTCTGGCAGCTTTAGTTTTCGAGTTATTAAAAAGGGCATAAATATTCAGACAAAATTAAAGAGGTCATAAATTTAAAAATTTTATTTAAACGATATCTCAAAAACTAAAGATGACTCAACAAAAGTAAAAACATTTTTGGAATCAGCATATCCAACATACCTAAAATCGTCATTCACTTTTTTTTGGATGTAAGACAAGTGGTGGTAAATATAGACTCACAAACATGCCAAAAACAGCCTATTTTCAAAGTTTCCTTAGGCTAAATCTCAAAAACTAGAGCTGACCCAAAAAAACGGTAGCCAGATTTGAAATCAGCGTACCCCTAATACCCAAAATTAGCTATCAGAACCCGGGCAAAAAAACAGTGTTGCCCTGTGTTATTTGTGGCATATTTTTTAAAAATACATTAAAATAATAGACTTTTGAAGTGATAAAAATAACTTTGTAGCTTTATGTGGTTATTCATAAAACCTAAAATATATTTAAAGTAGGTTTATTTGACAGATATTGCAGGAACAATTGTCAAATAAACCTACAATAAGTCTGTTATAAGTATTATGAATAAGAGCCTTAGTCTTTTATTTTTATGTTGGCGTCAAAAAATTGAAAAGAAAATACATCCCTGATAAAATGAAAAGTCTCAGCTTTTAGAAATATTTCTAAAAATGACGAGGTTTATACGACTGTCAAAATTTCTTCCGTATTACCGTCCGTGTCATTACATTTTGCAATTACACCATAACATTTTTAAGTTCTCTACGATTTTTTGACAGTTCATTTTACTGAGTCTTATCGTCACAAACGGCCTTTAGTGAAATTTGATGGAAAAAATTTTTGTAAAACATTTTAACCCTTTTAACGCACGTTTTATTTGTGTTCTATGAAGATATTTGAAAAAAGTGTTTAGTGGTGTTCTATGAGGATATTTGAGAAAAGGACCAAAATGGCCACTAAAAATGGGAGATAGAGGGTTAATATGTTCTAAGAAATCGCCATCAAATTTCACTTATGACATCTTTTAGCATTATTTATCTCAGAGTTAGATTTAATATATATTTTTTGACTTATTCAAAACGCCTTTGAAAAAGTTTAAAAACTTTAGTGGGCCATAAAAAAAGAACTCGAGCTCAGTTTTCAAAACCCTTCCGACGTTTTGGTTTACTATTGGTATACTTTAATTTTTTTTGATCCCATCCAAGATATAAAATCTTGTTGCACAGTGTATTAAAATGTTCTCACTTTAATATTTTATAGGTTGGCCAAGCTAAAGCTGATACCGAAGAGGCTAAAAAACAAATTGATAAAGCTGTCAATGAATTGGATGACATCAAAGAAGAACTTATCAATCTTAAAGATATAAATACAGCTGATTTGGATAAACTCGGTAAGTTTGAAAGATAATTAAATTTTTAATTAAAAAAACACGAAATTCTTTCATTTACTTAAATTCCAGAAAAACGTTTGGATGCCGTTGAATTAGATGTTAGTAATGCCAATTTAACTGGCCGCATTGAGAAATTCCGTGAAATGCGTAATATCCAAAAGAAAACAGTCGATAAATACGAAAAAGAATTATTAGAATTACAATTTGAAGTGAATAATGTACGTTTAATATCAGAAGCTTTACCTTCTGACTGTTTTTCAAGAAGTAGATTAGAACCATAAAAAGGAACGGGGGAACACATATTAATAATGTAACCTCACCACCACCACCAACCACCTATAGAAACAAACATCAGAACAATTTTTAATTTTTGTCTTTTATGAAAAATAAAAATTAATGAACAAACATTTTAATTTTAGTTTATAAAAAAAATAATTCTTATTTAGTAAAAATCATATTTAAGCTTTATTAAGAAATAGTAATTTTTGTTTTGCAAAAATCTTAGAGAAAACCCATTAAAGTGCCTTATTACACCGTACGACAAAATACAAAAAACGTTGTAAAACACGAACTGGATATAATACGTTAAAAACTGGAGACTCATTGTAGTAAAACTGCATTTACAGTTTTTCATTTCGTGATGCTGTTTCCTTTTAAAAGGACTTCAAAGTTTCATAGGTTTAAAATTTTGTAAAATATTTTTTTAAATTTTTGTAGTAGTCCTGGGATGCCAGAGGAGAATGAGAGAGGAGAATCAATGCTAATTTTCCAATTTAATCATTTTGACATATCAGACAAAAAGGATGTATCATTTAAAATTTTCAACAAAATATTTTGATAAAGATTTGAAAGGACATTATTCATATCCATTTTCCTAATATGGTTTGCCATAAAAAAAAAATAAAAACTAGCGAAGGTTCTCCTCTCTCAATTGCCATCGGTAGCGACATTTAAGACAAGTACACAAATTTTAGAAAATGTAATCTTTTCAAACTTTGAAATCCTTTTGAAAAGAAACAGGATCACGACATGAAAAACTGTAAATGCAGTTTTACTCCATTTGATTTTTACATTCAGACATTTATCATCCGGTTCATGTTTAATATTGTCTATCGGACGGTGTTATCTATGAATCCTTTTTGATAATGAAAAACAACTTCTAACTGCCTTTTATAGTTTATTTTGTTTAAATATCCTTTAAATATCCTTTTAATGTTCTTTAAATGTAATAATGTATGTATTAATGTAAAACGAAAATTTTCTATATATTCGAATACTTTTTTTAAATTAATTAAATATAAGTTTTTATTTCATGCATTTCTACTTTTTTTATATGAAAAATAAATATGTGAACTACTTCCATAATATTTCAATTTGTAACACATTTTGAAATACATACATCCTTTTAACAAGAGTGTTAAGTGTCATTTTTTGTTGTACGTTTATGTGCCAATATTTAAATTTTAACAGAATAATAATATTTTAAAAATTTCCAAAGTTTATATTTTAAATTTAAAGGAAAATGTCTTTTAAGTATGATAAATAATTTTTTTAAATAAAATTGATGTATTTTTGAAATAATTTTTGTAGTTTTTTTAAGCTCTAAACTTCGAATTTTCTGAACCCCAGCCACTGCACAGTGATACATTTGCCCAATCTAGCACGACAAAAATCAAAAAAAAAAAAGTTCCCCGATTTTCATGATATGTTTGTATGTATTATAGAACATTCCTAATAGCACGGAAATAATCATATAAGAACGATAATTCTGTTCGTTACTAACAGGTGGGTGCATAAAGTTACATCTTATAAAATCCTGTAACTAGTGTATATTATTTCGCATGCATTAAGTCGAGTTTAAACTGTTGCAACTTTTGAACAAAAAGAGATATTTATCCACTCTTTTTTGATAATTTTAAAGGATATTTAAATGCCTTAAGTGATGTCTTTTCTTTTTTTAAAACAAATTTTTATATTTTTTATTAAATTTTTAACAAAATAAAAATTTTTTAAAAGAAAATTATATATGTATTTATTTTTTTTGATGGAATAGAACTTTTGTTTTTGGTCCGTATTGGTCGCCGGGCTTTTTCAGATATACTGACCAATATCCATAGTACTTATTTCCACGGCTAACTTTTGCGACCGTTTGCGACGCCGACTACGGTGGGGCGATATGTAAACCTTGTTTTTACATATTTTTTAAACATATTTTAAAAAAGTGGGCGTGTCAGTTGTCTGACCGCCCACTTTTTTTGTGATATTATTTCTACAGTCATTGAGAGTATATATACCAAATTTAAAGAAATTATAACCAAAATTACAAATTTTTAAAAAGTGGGCGTGGCCCTTAACCGGCCTCCCATATTTTTCATAATGTTATTTTCGAAGTCAAAACGAACATTTATACCGAATTTCAAGTCAATATAATTAAAATTGGATTTTTGTCGTCCTAGATTGGCCAAATGTGGCATTGTGCAGTGCACAGTGTGCACTGTGGGTTAAAGACAGACTTACAGTTATCTAACAGAATGCCACGACACCAAAAAACCGTTTATTTACCCAAAAATAAAATTTATAAAATTTGATTTAGCCAAATTATTGACAAAACCAACATTTCCTTGAAATCCGCTAACTTCCCCCGCAATTCCCTAAAAGTGACGCCACGGATATCCGACATATTTTACATTTTTCTTCTCCAAGGTGTTCTTAATGAATTCAGAAAAAAAAAATATATCACAAAATCTTTTTTAAATTTCCACTCATTGAAACTGAAATAAATGTTTAAAAAAAACCATCAGTTTTTGGAATTTAGAAAAACTGTAAATGCAGTTGTGTAAACAAGACCTTGAACCATCACTGAGCAATGTTTAAGCATTACCCCACTTTATCCGTAAAAGTTACAGAGGGTTAAAGTTGAAAAATCGATAAAAATGGCTTGAAATAATCCATAGTTTTTACCTTCTTTCGCTTTTTCTTTTAAGTTCTCCTTATATTTCAATCTTTTCCGGCATAACACAAAGTCAGTACACATAAGAGGTTATTTTAGTGTTGGTTTGATAGATGCTTCATCGCTTGGTTAGAAGTTATAAGACGGTTAAGTTTTGAAACCAAAAACTAAGAGTTTTTAAATTTTCGAGGTTTTTTGATCAGGGATTTCGGCCCCCAATATAAAATGAAAAAAATTGAACTAGAGTTGGTAGCTGTTGTAATTTTTAACATTTTGGAATTAATCCCGTTAATGTGCCACGAATAGTTAAGGAGTTTCAGCAGATCAAAGTTCGAAAGAAAAAACGTAATTTTTTAAAATACCAGTTTTTCGCGAGGCACATTCGCGGTTTCATTCGAAATTTGGTGGACTCTTGCGTAAACCGAGTTTTTTTGTGAGTTTACATAAAAAAATCACTGGCGGGTTTATAAAAAATAAATTGCAAAAATTTTATGGCATTTTTGAAAATTGTGCAAAATTTGCAAATCTGTTTCCTATTTTTTTTAGTAGCAATTAATGCACCATGTTCATTTTAATACACCAAAAGACGTGCCTTAACGAGTAGAACTGATTTGCTTTTTGACTTTTTACTTTAAGCCATTCTGTGCGGAAAGCGCGATTATTTTATCTAAACCTGTTTTGATCTGGCACATCCAAGGCTTTACATGAAATCGGATGAAATTTTTTTTAAATGAAAGCCCACTTGATGTGTTATCATAAAATCAGAGGCGGGTTAAAAAATTTTGATGATTATAGATTTTTAGGACCATATTAAAATTTCTTGTTATAAAAAAGCATCACCGTTTTTTTTTAAACTGCTGGTACAATGATACGACTTTCCGTGATTTTTTTTCAGTAATACCAACGCGCATTGCCTAAATATGTTATAAAAAATTGTGAAACTTTTCTTTTACCGCGAATTAATCGTGATTTTAGGTACTTAGATATTTTTTTTAAATCGTTTGGTCATTAAAGGGTTAAATTTATATCGTATATTTTAGAAGAAATGATATATCCTGGCATGTTTTAATAACACATGCAACAAATGTGTAAAAAAAAATCTTTAAAATATTTTTAAGATTTTTAAAACCGCTAAATCTTAAAACCGTCATAACTTTTGACCCCCTTGTGCGATTTAATTGACGCGAACGAATTTCTTATTCTTAAATAGCTTTTAATATTTATGCCAACTTTCATCGATGTGCCATCAAAACAAAAATCACATCTTTTGTACCTCAAAATTTAAGTCTTAGACGGAACTCCTCATATATGTAAAAAAAAATTTTCAATAAAATTTTAAAATTTTGAACAAAAAGCTGTTTTGAGAACCCTCCCCCAAATTACTCCATTTTTTTTGGTATCAACGGTTTAATGATATCGTAAAGTCTTTAAATTTCGTATTTAAGTATTTACGATTAAATTTTATACAGAAATAACACTACTAAACACTTGTTAACAATAGTTCTGCTGGTCAAAAATCCGTTCTCCAAACTTTTCCATCACATCAGGTTTTTGAGAAATTTGAGGTCAAAGTTCAAAAAAATCACCGTTTCGGACATTTTTGAAAAGCCATAGCGGATGAACCCGATGTGATGGCGGCTTCAAAATAAACCGCGGGTGAAGCTTAAACATTACTCTTTAAGATGCAGAACTCATTTGGTCAGTTGTCTTAACCCTTTGGGCACCAATTGTAATTGAATGATGTCTTAAAAAACTTTTCATTAATTTTTTTTTAAGTCCTTTTTTGCAAAAATCTCAATTTTGAGGCACAACGTGGGGACCGAAGATAAACATGTGAGTTTACCTTAGGGGACCGACACTTTTGGCGGGTATTATAATTTTATCAGAAAGAAAAGTCCAAAAACGAGACACCCTGGTGCTTACCTCCTAATTTCGATGTCAATGGGAGGTAACCACGTTTTTGCCTTTTACACTTAAAAAAAAGAATTAACTTAAACTTTGGAAAAATTTTCTTCAAAATAGTTTATAATTCTTCCCACAATTTAGATAAATTTAACTAAAATTTGGAAAATTTTCCTAACTTTTAGGAAAATATTTTTGTTCATAGACTGTTAAATAGGCCATAATTAGCATTAAATGGAATTCCCCAATACGTGGAAGAAATTCTTTCCGCCAACGAAATTTTCCCTAAATAATTGAAAAAAAATCTTTATTTGTAAGACATATTTCTTAAAACAAAATTTAGTTAAAAAAATCAATTTTAGGACGTAATTTACTACCAGTTAGTTCATCATATTTATCTTCTTTAATTTGAGGAAGTTTTTTCAACAAGTTTGGTAAATTTTTCATAACTTGAAATTGATTTTTTTGATTTATTTTTTTTTTTCATGCTTGCATATGGAATTTGTATTTGGTTTATTATTTGAAATACATTAATACAAAAAATTTGATCTTGTATAACAAGCAAGGATGGGTACCAATTCGATAAAAGTATTGGTATTGGTATTGGTTTTTAAAATTATATTAGTATTGGTATAGGTATTGGTTTTCATTTTTTGTTGAATTGGTATAGGTTTCGGTATTGGTTTTGAATTATTTAGGTATTGGGTATTGGTATTGGTTTTAGCCTCGAATTGGTATCGGTTTTTAATAAGTATTGGTATTTATCTTATATCGGTTTTGGAATTTGTATGCAAAAGGTTTTGTCGTTAATATTAATTTATTTAACGTACGTCGTCCTTCTGTCCGCCCCACAGTGCACACTGGGGCGTGATGGTAAGTTTTTTGGCCAAAAGTCTCTACAGGTCGTAAATGTTAACCGATCTTTTTGAAATTCAGAAATTATGCCTATATTAAGGTAATTAAAAAGTGCCTTGAAAGTTTTTGAAATCGGACCTACAAGGAAACTATTTCAGGTCGGACACTTTATTTTAAATCAAATTCACAGATGTTATAGATGAATCAAATGAAGAGACACTTGTCTTTTGTTTATGTATTTGAATAAGAGATGGTCTGTGGTCCCGTTATTTGCGACTCAAAAAAACACGTGATTCAGGCGTGAGCGATTTTTATTTAAATCACGTGATTATTGAGCGATTTTCATTTAAATTAAGTGACTATATTAGGGTAGGTTAGTCTAACGTAACCTTGGGTAATAAATAAGTGCCTTGAAACTTTTTGGATTCAGACCTACAAGGAAATTTTTTCAAGGGTGGACACTTCATTTAATTAAAATTTACAGATGTTATAGGTTAAACAAATGAAGAGACACTTGTCTCTTGTTTATGAATTTGAATTGGAGATGGTCGCTGGTCCCGTGATTTGCGTGACTCAAACAAGTGATTTTCATTTAAATAACGTGATGTGGAGTTGAAAAATTCTAAGTGAGTGTCTAGAGAGTGGGTCGAATTTTTGCGTGAAGGATTTTTTTTTTTTGAAAAACCCCTTTAAAAAAAATAAATAAAAAAAAATTGTGGAAACCTCATTTTTAAACTCATCGTTATCAAAAGTTCTACGCCCTTTCAAAAAACTGTCTGGACCAGAATTATCCTTTCTATCCCAACTTTTCAAAAAATTTGCCCGCTTGTGTCCGTTTTCAAAAATGGAATTAAAATAAATTTTATAAAAAAATAAAATTTATAAAAAAATTCGATTTTTTTTTTTTTTTTTTGAAAACTCCCTTTTAAAAACTCATCGTTATAGAAAGTTCCACGCCCTTTCAAAAAACTGTTTAGACCAGAATTATCCTTTTTATCCATACTTTACAAAAAACTTGCCCGCTTGTGCCAGTCAACACAAATTGAAATGCCAAAAATTGAAAAAAAAAATAAATTTTTTTTTGTGAAAACCCTCTTTTTTAAACTCGTCGTAATCAAAAGTACCACACTACTTCAAAAAACTGTCTGGACCGCCTAACCGGGTATTTCTTTTTTTTTTAATGTATTGAAAACAATTTTTAATATGATAAAAAACTATTTTCGTGTAGCCGGGTTTTCTCGAATTCGCTTTTTTGTGTATTCGGGTTTCATTTTATCTATTATTAATATAGAAATAAATATGTTTGTACTTTTGGAAAAACTTAAAAATTGTGAATTCATAAAATTAATTTATTCAATTATAAAATGCTCATTTTAACAACTTTAGATTTGTTCATCTCCCTTTCTATTAATATTTTAAACGCAGACGAAAAAACGGGCTAAAGGGGCAGGTCAGTCTTAATCCTAGTAAACCAACGAAGATTTTGGCGTCCTAAGTTTTGGATTATGTCGCGGAACATTTTAGAAAAACTATTTAAAATGGAACAATTTTAAAAAAATTAAATAAAAAAAATTAAAAAATCACAAAAAAAAACAGAATCAAGAACTGTCCATACCCATTTACAAGTTGTACATCCTTTTGTCAAATAAATTAATTAAAAAATAAAAACTAGGTCCCGCCTTAATAATGTATAAATTTGTTAGCTTTTTTGATAACGGTATATGGAGATTTAAACATAAATATTTTATTTTTGATTGATCATTCCAAGAGATTGGCTGTACCTATTTTTACAAAAATTACAGACAAGGTGCATCAAGTCACACTTAATAAAATAGAGCATTCACTTTTTCTAATTTTTTTTTATCAATTGTTAATAGTTTTTTTAGGCATTTGTGCATTTTCATTGGCATTAGTACAAATAATGCCAATACCAAAAAATTCCATTGGCAATAAATGCTAATGCTTTTTTTGGCAGTGGCATTAGTTCCAACTAATGCCAAGGAAAATTCAATGCCAATTAAAAATTCCCATGTATGGGTTAGATTGACCATTATACAATCGTCAATCTTACCCACACACGATCAATATAAAAGAAGAAGGAGAAAAAGTGCAAAAATCATAATAAATCTATTTGACAGCATTCATCGCGCGGAGGAAAAATTAAAAAAATCCCTAACATTTTTTGATATATTTATATTTTGGAGGGTATAAAAAATAAAAATTTCCTTGATTTTCGATAATCTTAAATGCGTAACAAATTACCTAATTTTTATTGGTCAGTTTTTACTCCATTTATGTCCACTCTACCAATGCGAGAAGAACTTATTTTTCGCTTATTTTTTACTTAAATAATAATGATAAAATTAAAGTTAAAGCCAACTAAATCAAAAGTGGTTTACAAAAATATATATTTTAAGGCGTTTTAATTTTATCTCTTTTGAGAACAATTAAAAAAGGAAATTTTATAAAAATAAAGGCCTATTCACACCTGAGGTGAAATCTCGTTCGAACGAGATTTCGATCATATGGTCTGTATCATTTTATACACAACATTATGATCGAAATCTCGTTCGAACAAGATTTCACCTCAGGTGTGAATTGGGTACATAGAAAAATAGAAATGAAACAGAGTCGTATTTCGCTTGAATTAGTATTAGTGACAGCACATTATGTAACTTTTGACGTTTAATGAAAACAACAACAAAAGAGAAAGAAAAAGTTTATAAACTATCAATAGGGCGTATTATATTAAAAAAACGTTGAATACAGCAAAATAAATAATAAATATAATTAAATGGAAGACAAATTCCATTTTTTATAAACAAAGAATCTAATTTGATATTAAATACGTGTGAGATGAGGAAGAACAAGCATTTTGCCACCATATTGGAAAATACATCAAATACAACACTGCGTACACAGAAAATAAAATCAAAAAATTCAAGTCAACAAACAGCAATTGTGAATGTCCTAAACTGATATCAACCAAACATTTAGTAAAAACGGCATCCCGTTAGTCAATAACACAAAAATTCGATTTTGTTTTTAACAAACTATGTCAAATAATTTTATTTCAAAATTAAAGGAAAATTTCAACAAATCATTAGTGGCATTTTGTCAATAAGACAAAGAAAAATATTTTTTAAACTTTCAAATAACCCGTTTGTTATTAATGTTCAATAATTTGTAAATAAAACTGATTTTTTTCAACTATTTATGTCAATAAACGACTTTGTCAAATAAAAGTCATATTTTCAACAATTTAAATCAATAAATATAAAGAACTTTGTCAATCTAACAAAATAGTAATTTTTTTTTAACAATTGCTGTCTATAAAGAATTTGGTAGCTTTTGTAAAGCATAAAACAAAAGCACAAACATACTGTAAAGCAGTGATCGGCACCCATTGCACGCTGGAGCCGAACACAATCGGTTATTCACATGTATACAACACGAATGTCAACAAAAAATCAACAAAGAGCATAAAAAGCAGTGTTGCCACCAGTGAATCAAAAAATTATTCAGGAGTTTGTCCAAAATTATCCAAAATCCCAAAAATTATCCAAAAAAAAAAATCAAAAACTATTTTTTAACAAAAGTGGTTGATTTAAATTCAATTTAAAGAATATATGAAATTAGTTTTTAAATAAAAATCATACATTTTGTACTGTTCAGAATAAAAAATATTTTATAAAGTTAGAATTACTGGATCTTTTTCCAGTTCTTTTTTTAAATTTTTTTTGTGGTCTCAAAATTTGTACCCCGTTTCTTTCAATGCCTTTCTTTTTTAAAAAGAATTGAAGCAACAGTATTTGAAGATAATTTATTTCGTAAATCGTTTTTTGTTTTCTATAATTTACTAAAAACTTTTTCTACTGATGAATTAGAAAATGGAAGAATCATAAGAAATTTAAAAACAACTTCTAAATTAAGAAAAATATTTCACCAGCACAATTTGTAATTTTGAAAACTTTTGCCCAATAAGTTTGGATATCCAAATAATCAAACAGATCAGATTTTTTGTAGTCCAATAGGGCTTAGAGGTTCACATAATTTGAAAAGCTCCAAATTTAAAAGGTATTGCCAAAACTAACAACAATGTGCTGTCAAATAAGAAGTAAATAAAAAAAATCGACAACTTAAATAAAAAATAAATTATATTTTGTCCATGTAAAACTTTAAATTGTAAATGATAAAATTATCCACAAATTATCCAAAAATGTAATTATCCAAAGAGTATCCAAAAAATTTTAAATTATCCATTTTTTGGATAATTATCCAAGAAGTGGCAACACTGATAAAAAGAACAAATATTTTATTCAGTAGCAAGCTTACTTTCTTCAAAGCAGGTTGATGTCGCTTTGTTGAAGAAATACACCAACACATGCATATTTTTATTAAAACACAAATACTTTCATATGCCTCTTTCTGCCGACCACTGCTGTAAAGACAACATGCTCTCTCTCGTCGTGTAGTTTGTTTTTTATTTGTGCCTGTACTTCTTTTTAAAAAAGCAGACAATGAAGAAAGAAGACAATTAAAAAGAAAAATGATTATGAATTTAGTTTTATCTGAGCTAGCAATGGGTACGGCAGCAATTGAAATTATGCCATAGAAAATATTATTAAAAAATGTATTTCAAAAACAAATTAATCTTTTTATATAAACATTTTGTTTTGTTAACTATTGTTTTGTTTTGCCTTTATTAATATTTTTGGAATAATTTTTTTACAGAATTTGCTTTTCAAGTTTTTACCGATTGCTGTTTGTCTAAAACAACACTAAAACATGTGTATATAAAAAAGAAAGAAATAAAGAACAAACGAAAAAAAAAAGAATTTTCAACATAAGACAAAAACGATAAAACGATAAAAGTAAAATACATTCTTAAGTGTTATAAAAAAGAATATTGACTAACAAAATACTTTTGTTTAATTTCAATATTAATATTCTCTTACATTTATCTCGATTTTTAATCAATTTATTTTTAATTTTTTTCCTATAAAAAAAGTTTTAATTTGTCAATACAGCTAATACTGTTGGTTGATATCACAAATTCGTTTGTTGAATTCCTTTACCATATCAACAAATGACGTTTGTGTTTGTTGAATTTCTTTGTTGAAAACAAAATTTATTTTTTTTTTCTTTTGTTAGATCAACAAATTACGTTTTGTGTTTGTTGAATTTCTTTGTTGAAAAATTGCGGTGGTAAGGGGAGATATTTTTTAATTGCAGAAAGATGACACTTAACATTTGTAACAAAATATACCTGTAATTCATCCTTTCATACATATTTTTTTAAGTGATTGAAATGGGTTATCGTGCAGGGGCCCCTTTTTCGATTTTAGATCTGTTTGTAATTACACGGGCAAATTTTTTTTCTTATATGGAGTTCACACAACAAGTTGTTTAACAAAACACCAGTAAATGAATAAAAACGTAATGGATACAGAACAAATAATTTTTTAAACACGTAGCCCTTAAACTCTCAAAAATAGCAAGTGTGAACCGCACATTATGCATTCTTAAATTCTTTTATAATATGACTGTGGCACAGTCACTGTGCCTCTAATAAAACAAACAATTTTTTTTCTGAATTCTGTTGTTGTGACATATAATTTTGTAACGACTGCTTGATTAAAATTTTGGGATTTCCAAAAAAGGACATTAGTATTTTTTTACAACGCAAAGAACAGTGCAGTGACATTCAATATATGTGCATCACATATTAATAATGTTTGCAAAAGAAAAAAAATTATTACAGAAAAGGTCTAAATTTTTTAAGATCTACTTTTATTAGGGGTCATAAAAATCACGTAAAGTGACAAAAAAATATTTGTTTTATGTTTTTATGGCTTTTAAAATTCAAGTAGCTAACTCCTTTTTGTTATATGACTTTGCATGCAAACGATTAGTGATCGATGTAACATCTTTTGTAAACATCTGTAGCAATTTGTTAGTCAGGTAAAACCTAATAATGTGATGGAAAGAAAATGTTTGACGTCACAATTAAAACAAACGAAAATAAGAATACAAAAAAACCGAAACAAAACCGATACGAAAGTAGAAAAAAATGAATTGGTATTGGTTTTTTATTGGTATTGGTTTTGAAGAATAAAAGTATTGGTTTTTAATTGGTATTGGTAGTGGGGAATCAGTATTGGTTTTTTATCGGTATTGGTATCGCACAAATAAAGGTATTGGTTTTTAATTGGTATTGGTTTTCAATTTGAATTGGTATTAACGGGTATTGGTATCGAAAAGGTATTGGTACCCATCATTGATAACAAGTTATAAATTTAATATTTACATTTTTTTCTACACATGTATGAGTTAGAAAAAAAATAATATTTTAATCACAACAAAGACCTTGGCTTTGGCGTGTTTTCCCATAGTCTGGGAACAAACTTTAAATACAAAGTTTTTGTTGTAATTTAACTAAAAAAACTAATGAAATAAAATATACCCGGTGCGAATTATGTGTGTATTCACATGCTATTCTATAAATAGAAAAACAATCCTTATCAGAAATGTTTTTTTAACTAAAAAATGGGACATTTTTTCCCATTTTCTAGTTTAAATTGGTCCTTCTTTTAAAGAAAAATATGGTCTAAAAAGTAGGAGTACATGGCAATGGAGCTAAATCATAATTAATTTTCCTTGGATTTAGTTAATTTTCGCATTTTTTAGCTAGTTTTTTTTCTGAGTGTACCCCAAAAAGTAATCCCTTAACTTATTAGTATTACATTGTAATGAGCTTTGCCTTTTACATCAAAAAGTATGTCCCGTTAATTACTAGCATTACCTGGTAATGAGCTTTGTTAATGATAATTACTAACATGATTACACTCAAAATAATAACTCTGTAAAATACTCTGTAAAATGACTGTAATCTCAATTCAACAGATATTTGACAGAGTTTTCTGTCAAAATACAGATTTAAAGAAAATTCTTTGTATTTTGTTGTGACAAAAAAACAAAGTTTTCTCTGTTATATTACTTTTTACTTTGTAATCTTAATTTTACAGATAATTAACAGAGTTTTCTTCTGAAATACAGATTTAAGCAAAATATAACTCTGTATTTAAATTCCATACGCTAAATAAATAAAAAATAAAAATAAATAACATTTTATTTGTATATTTTTTTTTTGGAGAAAAAGCTGAAAAAGTAGCAAAACAAGTTATCAAAAAAATCTTTTCAGAAATCTTATAAAAATTTTACAAAATAACATGCATTTAACTAAACTCGGTAAATTTACAGAGTTTTTTCTGTAATTTTTTTTTTTGCATTAAATGCATTTTACAAATATATGAAAATTTACATAGTTTTCTTTGCTAAATGGTGGTTTATTTAACCAATATTTTACTAGAAACTCTGTAAATTAACAGTTTTTTTGTCCAAATCATTTTACAGAGTTTTACAGTAAAATTACAGAGTTTTCTCTGTCAAAAAGCTTTCATATTTAACCAATATTTTACTATAAACACTGTAAATTAACAGTTTTTTTTCAAAATCATTTTACAGACTTTTTAGTAAAATTACCAAGAAATGTTGTTAGCTGGAAAAGTATGGTGTACTCTGTTAAATTAGCAGAGTTTTTCTATAATTTAACAGAGTTATTATTTTGAGTGTACTTTTTGGGGTAAAGACAATGTTGGCAATCGATATCTTTTTAATACTTTTTAATAAATTGGTAAATATTTAAAAATTTCACAAAGTAAGGGCCATAAATTATTAAAAACAATGTTAGACTTTAACCCTAAACGTTTTAGGAAAATGGAATAATATAAACCCAGTTTTTATTCGGGTCAAATGTCAAATTTTGGGATATTTAGAGTTTTTTTAGAACAAGGCACCTAAATATGAAATGTTTATTGTGATATTTTATAAAACTTGGTATAATTATTGCACGAGTTCAGAAAAATTATTATTTTTTTTTTTTAATTAACCCATAAATGAACATGGAGCAAAATTTAAATTTCTTAATATAGATTTTTATTTTTTTTTTTATTTCTATAAAACTTGTTGTAATTATTGTGGGAGGTCAGAAAAATTATTATTTGAGTTTTTTTAACTAACCCATAAATGAACATGGGTCAAAATGGCCCAGCACATTAAAAATTCTTAATATATTTTTTTTGATTTCTTTAAAACTTGGTATAACTAATGTGCTATGTCAGATAATTTTTTTTTAATTAACCTATAAATGAACAACGGTTTAAAATTACCCAGCATGTAAAAAAAATCTTTGCATAAAATATTTTTTTTACTTTTCATTTATGGGTTAATTAAAAAAATCAAATAATTATTTTTCTAACCTCGCACAATAATTATAACAAGTTTATTAGAAATCGAAAAAAAAATTAAAAACTATTTTAAGAAATTTTAACGTGCTGGGCCATTTTGACCCCATGTTCATTTATGGGTTAAATTAAAAAAAAATCAAATAATTTTTTTCTGAACTCGTACAATAATTTTACCAAGTTTTATAAAAAATCGCAATAAATATTTCATATTTAGGTGCCTTTTCTAAAAAAACTCTAAATATTCCAAAATTTGACCTTTGACCCGAATAAAATCCGGGGTAATATTAGTCCATTTTCCTAAAACGTTTGGGGTTAAAGTCTAACATTGGTTTTAATATTTTATGGCCCTTACTTTGTGAAATCTTAAAATTTTTACCAAATTTTTCCATATTGAGTAAATTGTGTGCAAAAAACGCATTTTCCTCGAAATCCGCTGAGTTTAAATCGATGCCCCCGCCAAACTATCCGAGGGATATCCCCCCAAAAAATTTTTTTTTATATGCTAGCATATATTTTATAAGATTCTGTGGTTTTTTGAGCATTTTTCGTAACTTTGTTTAAGAAAATTTTTAAAAAAATAAAAATATCAGTTTTGAGAACCACGCCAAATATAATGCAGTTTGAGTTTGACTGTGAACAAAGACGGACGTGTTTGTTGTGTCGGCGAAATTTTTAATTATTAAAACTCGAAAAAAAAACAAAATAAATCAATTTAATTACTAAAGTTTTGCTCAACATTCAAATAAACACTGAATAAATACAAAATATATTTTGAAATAAAGTTGTGTAATTGAAAAACAATTTAATATTTGTGTACAAAAGTGGCAAAAAAATCCTAAAAACTAATAGCAAAGTGAAAATACAATCATACTTGTCTAAACGAATCAGCTGACAACATAAATAAACAAAAAAAAACCAATATATAAAAGCTTTTTCTTAATAATTTTTTAACGATACGAGCGGTTGGTGTCCTTAATACATATCTAATTAGGAAGAATCTAAATTGCCGTGGCGCCATCTATATGGCAGTAGAAAAGCTAGTGAAGAGGTTGGGATCTTTGATAAGCGGAAGTGAAGGATAAAACCGGATCGAGTCAAGTGGCGTCATCTATGTGTCAGAAATAACGGAAGAGAAACTCGGGTTGTGTCTTGGTTAAAAACAAAAAATCAGGCAAAATTAAATTTTCCAGCAGTTCACAAACAACAAATTAAAGATGGAGCAGCTAGGTCAAAACGTTGGAAATATGGCAGCTGAAGATCTCATGTCGATGATGGCAACAATGATATCAACGTTATTGGAAGACAAACTTAAAATATTACCTACAAAAGAAGATTTAGAAGCGATTAAAACACAGATGAATGAAATCAATAGCCAAATAGATGATCTTAAAAAAGAAAACAATCATTTGAAGGAGGAAATAATTAAAATTCAACTGGAAAGAGATGCGGATAATAAGAGAGTAGAACTTATGGAAAATCAGCAAAAAAGAAAAAATCTAATTTTCAAAGGCATTGAAGATAAAAAATCATCTCTGATTAAAACTATTCAAACAATTTGCAGCAAAAAACTTAAAATGAACAGGGCTCATATCGTTAAATCGGCTAGAATGTTAACTTCTTATAAAGGGACTATAACTGTCATAGCGGAAATGGAGTCTTCTGAAATTGTAGATGAATTATTTAAAAGAAGTAAATTATTAAAGGGGACTAATATTTACATGGAGAAGGATCTTAGCAAAATAAAACAACAACATAAGAAGGTGATGATAGAGTTGAAGAAAGAACTAATAGCGATAGATACATCTCATAGAGTAAGTGTTGTCAACGAAAAGCTTAGAGTTGAAAGTAAATGGTTCGTATGGGATAAAAATTGTAATTTAAAATGTGGTAATGAAGATGCAAGAGAAACTCTAAAAGATATATATAAAGATGTAGAACTTGATCTTGATTACAGTAGAATTTTATTTAAAGTTTTTAATAAATAGCAAAGAAAGGTACAAGAAGTAGAGAATAAGAAAATTGATAGGGGCATTAATAATGACAATTTGTATGATTTTAAGGAAATAAAAATATTATCTTACAATATTAATGGTTTGAAAAGTAAGCTAATTCGCCAAGATTTTTTCGATTTCGTTAAAGGGTTCGACATTTTTATTTTATTGGAAACGCATGTAGAAAGCAAAAATTATACAAATTATGAAAAATACTTCCAGGGATTCAATTTATTTTGGAAACCTGCAATCCGAAACAGTTTATATGGCAGAGCTAGTGGAGGGAGCGTCTATGGTGTAAAAAAAGAATTGGAAATAAACGGTATAGAACATTTTTTTAAGCGAGAAGAAGGAGTCGATTTAATCGATTTAAAAAGTAGAAGCAAAAATTTTACAATTCTCCCTCTTTATATAAATGGAAGTAACTGGTACAATGAGTTTCAAATAGTAGAAAACTACTTTACGGTAAATGATGATATGACCCCAATTATAATCGGTGATTTAAACGTTAGAATTGGTGATTTGGAACAAGATATTGAAGAAATTTATAGCGCTCCATGTATTAGTAACAGTAGAAGGCGATCTAAAGACACTAAGATTGATAAAAAAGGAAGAAGTCTAATTGAGTTTTGTAATAATAACGGTTTAATAGTTTTAAATGGTGTAACGAACGGCGATATGGATGGTAATTTTACATTTTTAAGTAATATGGGTGATTCCGTAAATGATATTTGCGCGATATCGCAAGAGCTCTTAGCTTTTACGACAGATTTTGCTGTAGAAGAACAATTATGGTCGGATCATATGCCGATTGTTTTATTCGTAAAGATACCACACAAAGAAAGTAAAAATGAAAATGAAATATCGCTTCCAAAATTGACATGGAAGGATAATTTAAGAGATCAATATCGGTTAAAACTAGATAAAAAGTTATCAGAATTAATAAACTTAAATAAAGACATAAGCCTAGATCAACTTACAAATATAATAAAAGATTCAGGAGTTCAACCATGTTCGAAAAGCAAACCTTTGAAACATAAGGAAAAATGGTTCAATTATAAGTGTGTGGCGGCGCGTAGCAAGTCTTTTCATTGGCTTCGAAAATTCAATAAATCCGGAAACACAAACCATAGAAAAAAATATATAGAAGCGAATCGAAAATACAAGAAAGTATGTAATGACAGCAAAGAAAATTATTATAAAGAGATTGAACATAGGATCAACATGGTCAATGATAGCAAAGAGTTTTGGAAAATCGCCAAAGAGCTTAAAAACTCTGAACGTAGTTTAGACCCAGGAATATCTCCCAGAGTATTTAAGGAATATTTTCAAATATTACTAAACCCACAGCAATTAGTAAGAGATATTCAATATGCTGCTTTTCATGTCGATATATATGAACTGGATAAGCCTTTTACTGCACTCGAAATCACTGCAATGTTATCTAAAACAAAAAATAAAAAAGCACCAGGATTAGATGGAATTCCATATGAATTTTTTAAAAATGCAAACGAAAAGTTTTTAGAAGAGCTAGCAAAAGTCTTTAGTAAAATGTACGATCAAGGAAGAGTAGAAAAAACTTTTGAAACAAGTATAATACTTCCAATTTATAAGAAAGGAGACAGAAATGAACCCTCAAACTATAGAGGAATCTCATTTATGAATTGTGTCGCTAAAATTATGATGGGAATGATTAATGACAGACTTACTAAATGGGTAGAAACCAATAACATACTAACCGAACATCAGGCAGGTTTCAGAAAGAATTATTCTACTACAGATAACATTTTCACACTAACGTCAATTATACATATCAAGATAGAAGAGGGAAAGAAAGTCTATGGTTTTTTCGTAGATTTTAAGGCAGCGTTTGACAAAATTCCGCGAAAGCTGTTAATTTATAAACTAAATCAATTAGGCATTTCCTCTAAAATGGTTAATTTTATAGAAAACGTATATGCAAATACTAAATCAGTAATATGGAATGGTGAATCGTTTTCAGAAGATTTTAGTACATATGCTGGAGTTAAACAAGGTTGTATGCTGTCGCCGTTATTGTTTGCTATTTTTCTCAATGATTTACATGAGTATTTAGAAGGAGGTCTTTTTATAGAGGAACTAAACATTCGATTGTTATTATACGCAGACGATATAGTGATTTTATCAGATGATGTGGGAGTACTACAAAAAATGATCAACAAATTGGAGGTATATTGTGATTCTTGGAATTTAGAAGTAAACCTAAGCAAATCTGCCATAATGGTCTTTAGAAAAGGAGGGAGACTTGCAAGAAATGAAAAATGGACTTTTAGAGGCTCTGAGATAGATATCGTCTCTGAATATTCTTATTTAGGTGTTATTCTTACACCTGGGTTAAGTTTCAAAAAGCATTTAAATAAACGAAATAACTCGGCGAAAAGCAGTATTATGGCAACTTGGAACTCTTACTTCGGGAAAGACAACATAACATTATCAGCCAAATGGAAATTATTTCTTGCTGTCTGCAGAGCTATTCAAAGCTATGCAGCACAGATTTGGGGATGCTCCCTTTTTGATGAAGTTGATAAACTTCAATTGTTTTTTATAAAAAGAATTTTAAAGCTACCAAATAACTCGCCAACATATGCCATTATGTTAGAAACAAATATGGAAAACGGTCATATTTACACATTGAAATTACATCTCGCATATATAATGAAAACTGTGTTTGAGTATAATGGTAATAGACTGCCACACAAACTAGCGCAAAAAACCTTAGCAAAAAAAGTGTTTTGGGTAAAAAACATAACAAAACTATGCTCTGACTTCGGTATTGAGTGGAATTTAACAGACTTGAACAAACTTAATTGGAACTTTACATTTACGAATTTAATTGAAAAAATAATAACAAAAAACCGTCAAAACATGTTAGAACGTGCCACTAGTAGTAGCACAAGGATCTACAAATCTTTAAACCATAACTGCGGTGCCCAATACATCAAAGATGAGTATAGTAGATCAAAAATAATGTGGATCTTCAAAGCAAGGTGTGGATTAATATGGCTAAATAGCTCAAATTTTAATACTCAAAGAATATGTACATTATGCAATACAAATGAAGAAGAAAATATAAATCACTTCCTTGGAAAATGTCCAATCTTGAAACCTTATCGAAGAGAATTTTTTGGTAAAGTTAGCTTAAATGATGAGGAAATAATTAACATTTTAAATGGTCAAAATCATGCAAATTGGGATAATTTAGTTAGTTACATTGTTAATGCCCTTTCGTATAGATCACTTATATTAAATGAATATCAATAATTGTAAAATAATTCTTATTTATCGTTTTTTTTTTTCTTACACAACACTTTTGTAAATAACAAACATTAGTACCTGAAATAACTTACAAAATAAAGCAACATTGTCAATATATGAATGAAGTATGTCAATACAAACCTCCGACAGACGACTATACAGTCAATGTCGTATGTTCAAATTATTTTTAAAATTTATTATTTTAAATAGCATTAAGTTATTTTTGTAAATCATGAATTTTTTAAATAAAGAACAAATTATCTATCTATCTATCTATCTATCTATAATGCATACATTCAGAAAATTATTGCAGTTACTACATGACGGTCGTTTGTGTAGTAAGTAGTAGCTGTTGTTTTTAACTACAATTTCGGTCGTTTTTGTATGAAAAAATCTCAAACAACTTTTTTTTGTAGTAGTTTCAAAAAATAACTACAAAAAATATACTACACTGCAGCAATAGTTGATTTATGTAGTTGTTTTTAGTTTTTTTTTTTCTAAAAACTTGTTTTTTTCTAGAAATTTTTATTGCAAACGAATGTGTCGAACGAGTTGGTCGTGCGGGATGCGGAAGGAATTGTTTTTATACCAAATAAATAATATCTAAATAAATTAAATTACAATTAATTAAATTTAATTATAACAAAAAATATGTTTTTGAAAATATATTTTTGAGCGAAAGAAAATAAGTGGAGAAATGAGATAGCAAGTGTGTATAATATAGCGCTCACATAAGCGTGCGTAAAAACCAATCGGAAAAAAACAAAAAAATTCTTGTCGGCTTGGTTGCCTGGTGCCATCTTTCTTTTCTTTGTATACACAACAGAGCAGGTACATACTTTTTTGAAACATTGTAAATTAATTCTTTTTTTTTTATAAATCAATTTTTCCAAAGCATTTCGTTTTTTTTATTCCAGACAAATTTTGATCAGTAGCGGTGAAAATTTGAAATGAACTATTAAAAAAACAAAGGTAAATACAATCAATTTATTTTGATTAACATTTTATTAATATAATTTTTTTCTTCTATAATTCCAGATAAATACACCAAAAAATTTTAATTTCATGTCGAAATTCTATACAACCAACTGGAATAGGGTTGCCAGATTTGAGATAGGGAATAACAGTACATTTGGTCTCAAAAAACAGTACATTGCAAATAAAAACAGTACTTTTTTAAAAGTCTTATTTTATATCAAACTACAAAAACTTAGCCCTTTTACCCTGGTTTTAAACAGATTTCAGCCAAAACGAGCATAAAAGATTGTTTAGAGAACGGGGGAACATTTTAGGTAAACCGTCTCAAATTTATTCTATTTTTTTTATCAGTGTTGAAAAAAATCAAGGATGGGTACCAATTCGATAAAAGTATTGGTATTGGTATTGGTTTTTAAAATTATATTAGTATTGGTATAGGTATTGGTTTTCATTTTTTGTTGAATTGGTATAGGTTTCGGTATTGGTTTTGAATTATTTAGGTATTGGGTATTGGTATTGGTTTTAGCCTCGAATTGGTATCGGTTTTTAAAAAGTATTGGTATTTATCTTATATCGGTTTTGGTATTTGTACGCAAAAGGTTTTGTCGTTAATATTAATTAATTTAAAGTAAGTCGTCCTTCTGTTCGCCCCACAGTGCACATTGGGGCGAGATGGTAGGTTTTTTGGCCAAAAGTCTCTACAGGTCGTAAATGTTAACCGATTTTTTTGAAATTCAGAATATAAGCCTATATTGAGGTAATAAATAAGTGCCTTGATAGTTTTTGAAATCGGACCTACAAGGAAACTATTTCAGGGTGGACACTTCATTTTTAATAAAATTTACAGATGTTATAGATGAAACAAATGAAGAGAAACTTGTCTTTTGTTTATGTATTTGAATTAGAGATGGTCTGTGGTCTCGTAATTTGCGTGACTCAAAAAACCACGTGATTCAGGCGTGAGCGATTTTTATTTAAATCACGTGATTATAGAGAGATTTTCATTTAAATTAAGTACTATATTAGGGTAATAAATAAGTGACTTGAAACTTTTTGAAATCGGACCTACAAGGAAACTATTTCAGGGTGGACACTTCATTTTTAACAAAATTTACAGATGTTATAGATGAATCAAATTAAGGACACTTGCCTTTTGTTTAAGTAATTGAATTGGAGATGGTATCTGGTCCCGTGATTCACGCGTGAGCGTTAGTGATTTTCATTTAAATCATTTGGTTATAGAGTGATTTTCATTTAAGTCAAGTGACTATATTAAGGTAGTAAATAAGTGCCTTGAAACTTTTTGGATTCAGACCTACAAGGAAACTTTTTCAAGAGTGGACACTTAATTTTAAATAAAATTTACAGATGTTATAGATTAAACAAATGAAAAGACACTTGTCTCTTGTTTATGTATTTGAATTGGAGATGGTCGCTGGTCCCGTGATTTGCGTGACTCAAAAAAGTGATTTTCATTTCAATCACGTGATTGTGAGTTGAAAAATTCTGAGTGAGTGTCTAGAGAGTGAGTCGAATTTTTGCGTGAGGGATGTTTTTTTTTGAAAAACCCCTTTTAAAAAAGAAATATTTTTTAGCAGTATTTGCATTCAGAATTAAGTCTAACTTTAAACTAAATAGTACATGCTTAACCATTTTGGACAAAGATTCATTTTTTTTTTTGGAAAAAGGTACTTATTTAGTAAAATTAGCACCGGCTGATTTCAAAACTCTTGTAAAAAAAATTTAATGTTCCGTTATTCCAGAAAAGCCTGTATTTCAACTTTTTATGCAATTTTAATATTAATATTTTTTAATAAAAAAAAATGTAATATTAATATTAATTAATAAAAAAAATTAAAACCTAAACTAAAAAAATGCAAATTTTTCGTTTTTGCTTGAAATAATTTCTGTGCTGATGCACATTGCATTTAATGCACATATAAATTCCGGTGGTCAAGGGGAGATATTTTTTAATTGCAGAAAGATGAGACTTAACATTTGTAACAAAATATACCTTTACTTCATCCTTTTCGTACATAAATATTTTTCTGAAAAGGGTGTTCGAAATGGGTTATCATGCAGGGGCCCCTTTTTCGATTTTTGATCTTTTGCAAATTGAGATTACACGGGTCAATTTTTTTCTTTTATGAGGTTCACACTTACGACCTTAAACAAGTTGTTTAACAAAACACCAGTAACAGAATAAAAACGTAATGGATACAGAAAAAAGATTTTTTTAAGCACGTAGCCCTTAAACTCACACAAATAGCAGGTGTGAACTGCACATTATGCGTTCTTAAATTCTAATATAATATGACTGTGCCTCTAATAAAACAATAAATTTTTTTTTCTGGATTCTGGTGTTGTGGCATAAAATTTTGTAACGTCTGCTTGATTAAAATTTTGGAATTTCCAAAAAAGGACATTAGTATTTTTTTATTTTACAACGCAAAGAAGAGTGCAGTGACATTCAATGTACATATATCAAATATTAACAAAGTTTGCAAAAGAAAAAATGTCATCACAGAAAAGGTCTAAATTTTTTAAGGTCTACTTTTATTAGGGGTCATAAAAACCGTGACAAAAAATATTTCTTTTATGTTTTTATGGCTTTTAAAATTCAAGTAGCAATTTGCTACTAGCAAACCCCGTTTTGTTATGTGACATTGCATGCAAACGATTACTGATCGATGTAACATCTTTTGCAATTCGTTAGTCAGGTAAAACATAATAATGTGATGGAAAGAAAATGTTTGACGTCACAATTAAAACAAACAAAAATAAGAATACAAAAAACCGAAACAAAACCGATACGAAAGTAGAAAAAAATGAATTGGTATTGGTTTTTTATTGGTATTGGTTTTGAAGAATAAAAGTATTGGTTTTTAATTGGTATTGGTAGTGGGGAATCGGTATTGGTTTTTTATCGGTATTGGTATCGCACAAATAAAGGTATTGGTTTTTAATTGGTATTGGTTTTCAATTTGAATTGGTATTAACGGGTATTGGTATCGAAAAGGTATTGGTACCCATCATTGAAAAAAATTGCTGATTGACTTTTTGGAGCTTGTCTTAGTTGCCACGATATCTTACTTGTAAAACTAACTAACTACTTGTAAAACTTTTGTAGTCTATGCTTTCGCTTAACTAAAACGCCGATCTTCCTATCAACAAAATATGAAAAAACCTTAAAACAGTGTTTTATTTAAAACACGACTTTAAAAAGCAAACGCGAAAAAGGTATTATTGCACTCAAACAAAGGCCAAACTTAATTTTGGGAAAATGTTTTTTCCCCACTATTTAGTAAAATTTAATAAAAATTTTGGAAATTTCTTTGATAATTTGCAACCAATTAGTTCATCATATTTATCTTAGAATTGATGAAGTTTTTTCTTCAGTTTTAGTAAAATTTATGCAATTTGAGGGAAATTGTTTTTTTCAAAACTGTTTCAAAAATTTCAAAAACTAAGCCAGAATGAGCAAAAATGTGTTCATTACCGGTTCTAAGAATCTCTAAAGAATCTCGGGTCCTCTTTCAATATATGGACTCCTAAATTTGAATCTAAAAATTTGAGCATTCCCCAAATTTTAAAAATGCTCATTTCTCAGAAAATTTTGCCGAAACAAAAAAAAGGCCAAATACATTTTTGTAGTTCTTTACACGACCGTCTTAATCCCTCCGTTTAATTGTTTTTTTTGATTATCCCGTTAAGATTCTAAAGACCCTTTTAGGCCTTCAAATTCCCGTATGTTAAAAACTAAGCAAGGTAGAGCGAAATAGGCAAAGATGTTGAATAAAAATCTATGACGATCCTTAATAGACCCAATGGGACTGGGCCTAAGGTGGTCTGTACCCATGGGTTCCGAACCTAATTGGGTCTGCCCACAATCGGAACTTTAAATGAGATGTACTCAATAAAATAATTTTTTTCCCGTTTTTTAGTTTTTTCTTATTTTTCAGAAAAATTTAGACTAAAAGAAGGAAGACGTGGCAATGGAGCTAAATCATTATTGAATTCAGTTAAGTTTCCCACTTTTTAAATAATTTTTCTTTTTGAGTGTGGTATAAAATTTTATTGCATTTAATTGCTCCTTTTTAAAAATTGGATTAAAATTTTTGTCAAATATGAAACATTTTTCGAAAAATGTTACATTTTGGTGATGAGTATAAAAAAACAGTACAAAAACAGTACACGCTTTAAAAAACAGTACTTTTGCGTACTGTTTTAGGTGGTGTGCATAAAACAGTACTTTTTATAAAAAACAGTACATGTACTGTTTAAAACAGTACGAATGGCAACCCTAAACTGGAATGTATTGCTTTTTAAATAAATAAAAATCAATCACTTAAACGTTTAAGAAATTTTTTAAATAAAATTTCAGGCAAGTGTAGTAAAAACAACTGTATACCGTCTTTTGTAGTAGTTTTTACTACATTTTGTAGTTGAAAATCAATAGTTAAAAACAACAACATGTTCAGTTGTTTTTACCGTAATATGTAGTGGACGCCTTTTCAACAACAAAATGTAGTCAAAACAACTGTCTTTTGTAGTAGATTTTACCGACATACTTTTTTGAGTGTATTTTTGGCCTTACCATGAAACGGGTTAATGACATCCTAGAATGACAGTACTTCATATCTGAGTATTTATGATAGAATAGAATATAAATATCGTTTTCCATTGGTTTATTTCAATAAAATAAGGAAATTGGGGCTGATTTTCGTGTTTTGAGGTCATTTTGTAAAAATTGGGTAACGTTGTCCGATTTGGCTAAAATTTTTGGCATAGCATTTTTAGGCCAAATGTAATGTGTAATGCACTCCTTGAAATTCGAAGTTTTGCAAAATAGCTGCCACCCTAATGAGGATATTCGAAAAAAAAAACCAAAATGACCCCCAAAAATGGGAGATAGATGCTTAATATGTTCGGAACAGTCATCATATTTCTTTGAAGACATCTTTTAAAATTATTTACCTCAGAATTAGATTTAATACTTTTTTTTACTTATTCAAACCGCCCTGAAAAAAAATTTAAGACTCCAGTGGGCCCTAAAAAAAGAACTCGAATTAAGTTTTCAAAACCTTTCAAGGGTTTCGGTCTAGTATTGGTATACTTAAATTTTGTTTGGTCCCATCCAAGATACAAAATCCTGTTGCACAGTGTGTTTTGTACACTCAAAAAAATAACTTAGTCAAAATATTAGTAAAAGGTGTTGTAATTTACTTCAACGAAACTTTAGCAAAAAAAATTGTAAAAATTTAACTTTTACAGTTTTTTAGGCAATTTACTATTGGTAAAATACAATAATTTTTTGGTATTTTTACTATATTTTCTTGCTAGTTTTTTTTTTTATTTTACTATAATTTTAGCAAAAATATTAGTATTTTCCTTAAAGAAATGGTAATACTTTTTATTTTTTTTTTTCTTAGTTTAAAAAAAAAATTGTTTCAAGTGTTCTAGTGTGAAAAAAAATCATTGCAGATTGATGATGCTGCCAACACCATAGCAAAGTAGCCATCCATCAACTGCATGTGCGCTGAAAAATAGGCTACACAATTTTTAGTATTTTTTACCATATTTTTTGCTAATTTTACCATATTTTTTGCTAATTTTATATGAAAATTTTTTAAAATTTGCCATCTAAATTGTTAATAAAAAGTTAATAATTTTGAAAAATTATTTTTTTAAAATTTTAACACATAGTTAGATATCTAATCTTCAATATCCAAAAGTTTTTTTTTTATTTTTTTTTTAAATACATGTGAAAAAAATTAAAAATTTGAAAAAAAATTGTTAATTTTTTACAAATTTTACCTGAAAATGTAAGAAATTTCTTGTGTAGACTACTACGCAAATCTCATTTGTTCTACTTAAGCTAAAAAAATGACGCAAAAAAAATAAAAAAGTGAAGTGTTGTTCTTTAAATTTTTTGTTTAAAGTGTTTAAGTGAAAAAAAAATCATTTTGGATTTTGATGTTGTTGGAAGTCCAGTTACTGCAACTACAGCTGCTGAGAAGAAGGCAAAAGAAGATGCTGCCACCATCAAGCCGAAGAAACCATCCAACAACTGAAGTAATAGTTGATGCTGCTATTACTACATTTAAAGAATGTGGTGCTCAAAAACAGGCAAACATTTTTTTAGTATATTCACCAAATTTTAAATCAACTACTAATCAGAGAAAAAAAAATACTAAATAAAACAGTTTTTTTTACCAAATTACAATTTTTTTTATCTATTTCAATTTTACCATTTTTTTTTTGTAATTTTACCATATTTTTTGATTTTTTGATAATTTTACAAGGTTGATTTTTTACAAAAATAAAATGGTATTCTTGTAATTTTACCATTTTTTTCCTAATTTTTTGATTAGCAAAATGGTTTTGCTAATATTACCAAAATTTTTGCAACGTCCAAAACTACAGTTTTTTTTGCTAATTTTAACCATTTTTTTTGCTAGTTTTACAATATTTTTTTTTTGAGTGTAGGGTATATAAAATTCGGCACAGCCGTATTAAAAATAATGGTACTTTAGTTTCGTTACAGCAGAACGTAACATTTGTTCTTGACTTTTAATATAATGCATTTTTCATATACATACACAAAAAATTTATTTGGCTTTTAATTTTTGGGCGTGTGAAATAAACAGAGTGTATTGACATTTTGGCAAAATGCGATTCCTTTAACACTTTTAACTTCTAATTAAAAGTTAATTAAAACTTCTAAAAAATATTAAATATACATTAGGGTGGAGCAACTTTTCATTGTTTTCAAATTTTAAGATGGTCGAGTTCGGAATAGTTGCCTTTTAAAGTCATTAACACAAAAAATAATGGACTTGAAAAACGGAAAGTTCCCAACTAAATGAAAAAATATTAGTTCATATTTAAACATTGCTGAAAGTGTTTGTATGATAAAAAAGTATTAACTAGTATTTTAAGTTAAAAAATTTTTTAAAAAAAATTCACTTTCGATTTTGAAAATAAGATATTTTGCTCCACGCTAATATACATGCATATTTGAAAAAAATAATAAAAAGTGGAAAAGAAAATATTTTTTGAATGCAGTTTAAATTTCAAAAACAAATTACAGTATTTCTAATAAAATCTTTCGGAAGTTCAGTTGTAATTTCGGAAATAGTTGAAAATATATTTAAAAAATGTCTCAAATGCTACAAGAGATTTTAAAAGCTCAAGCAAATGAAAATAAAAAAATTTTAAAAACATTTTATAAAATTTCATTTATGACTGGAGTAAATTTAAAATATAAAACTGGATTCAAAGATCCAATAAAATTGTAAATGTCAAAGTTGATAATTAGTGAAATTTTAAAATGTTTTAAGCAATAACTCTATTTTCTAGAATTAATGCATTTTTGGTGACGGTGTCACTGGTTGGCCTATGTGCTCAATATTCTTTGGTGTGGCATAATCGTAATGAACCATTTGTAGAATCGGCTGATGTAAGTGTTACACCTCGAAATATCGGTATAATACTCCAAGTTATTCGATTAGTTTAAAAACGATCTATCGGTGTTTGTCACATACTCTCTAAAAAAAGTCTGTTCAGTTTCCTTATAGTAGGATAAATTGTAACAAATTTAAACTTTTTACTATTTAAATTGAGAAAATTCCGAATAATTTAAAAAAAAATTACACATTTTGTTTAAATTTACTCAATTTGTAGTAGGAAACTGAAATAATTTTAACTAAAGTGTAAATATGTGGAATAAAATTATGAATTTGTAGATTTGTTACTATAATAATAATTTTATAAAACTATATAAAATTTTATTTAACAGAGTTCCTAGTAAAAATTACAATTTTATTGGTAACAAGAAAAAAAGTTAAATTAAATTAAAAATGTAGTGATACCCTCCACAATTTCAAAAAGATTATCGCAAAAAACTTTTATTTTAAAGGGAAAATACTTAAAAAAAAAATATAAAAAAAAGTAAGAAAGTTATAGTCGGTCAAGACCGACCATATAATACCCTACACAAGTGTTTTCCGAAAAATGGGTCCCAAGTCCAAACATGGACCGATTGGATCTATCTTTTGTTAGATCTTTAATTAGTGTAGAAAACACACACACAGACAAAATGTTAGTGGAATTGGCTTATTTATGTTTCCAATAGATCGATTTAACTTAATATCGGTCGAAATTTTTATAAAGGGGATCAAGTCCAAAAATGATCTGAATATATTCAGATAAGAGTAAGTTACCAAAGTACACCTTTAGCACCTAAAAACAAAATTTTGATCAAATATTTCCAACTTTCATGAATTTTGAGAGATTTATGTGAATATCGGGAGGGTGGTTTGTATGGGGACTACAAGAGGACCTGGTCCGATTTTTTTAAAATTTGGAATGTTAATTTATGTATACAAAAAACGATTACCTACCAAATTGCGAAAGGGTACCTGTTATAATACGCTAATAAGAGTCACTTGAGTCAAATTAAAGGGGACGTTTGTATGGGGGCTAGGTCTAAACATGGACCGATTTTTCCCAAATTCAATTCGTCCTTGGGGCAAAAGAAGCTTAAGTTTCAAATTTCAGCCAAATCGGTTGATAATTGCGACCTGTATCGTGTTTACAACGTTTACGGACGGGCAGACAGACGGACGGACGGACATCGCTAAATCGACTCAAAAAGTTATTCTGAGTTGATCGGTATAGTTAAAGGTGGGTCTAGGACCAATATTTCGAGTAGTTACAAACATCAGCACAAACTCATTATACCCTGTACCTAGGGTTGCCAGATACTAGAAGTCAAATAACTGGATAATGGAAAATTTTCAGCTGGATTTTGAAAAAGTAACTGGACCCATCACGGTGAGCCTCAGCGATGTTTAGGTTCAACTTTAGTGTCGACAAAAGTGTAAGAGCAGTTCGATTTCTACTTAATTAAATGTCACAAAACTGTTAACAGCGAAATCGTTGCTGCTCGCATTCGCGAGATATCGCGAAATTAGTGTTTTTGTATTTCTAAAATTTTGACAATGAAGTTTTTTAAATATTTTTAAAAACTGAGTACGCAGTTTTAATTGTATTTATTTACAGGTCACAAACCAGTTAACATCGAAATCATATCTTCTCAATTTCGCGAGAAATCGTAAAGTTAAAAAAAAAAAAATTGGGAAAAAAAATATTTTTCGCGTAAATTAGCAGTCAAGATATTGATTTGAGCAGTTTTGCCACCTTTAACCACATAAAATTTAAACTGCATACAATATATTGGTCGTTTCTTGATTTTTCTCCTTTATTTTAGACCAATGGTTCCCAACCTTTTTTACGCCACGCCCCACTTTAAAGTTAAAAAAAATTGCATTGTCCCCCTACACTCAAGAAAAATTTTTTAATTTTTCTAATTTTTGTGTCTAATGAAAAACTGATACTGGTTTAGCAAAGTTTTTGTAAAGTAAGTATTTAAACTAAGTTTTTAGTAAAAATGTTAAGCAATTAACAAATCTTTTGTACTATTTAATTTTGCTCAAAATAAAAGTTTTTGTAGTTAATTTTACTAAAAAGCTATTTTTTAGTTAATTTGATTACAAAAATCTAGAAAATTTGCTCGTTGCCCCCCTGGAACCTTCAAATTGCCCCCCAGTGGGGCGAGAATCAAAGGTTGGGAACCATTGTTTTAGACACTAAAGAAAAAATTAATTAATTAATATAAAAGCTTGAACAGTAATTTTGCAATTTCTCGAGAAATTGACCATCTATAATTTTTATGCTTGCTGTTTTGTCAACTTAAATAACCTCGAATTCAAACTGCATACCACATTTTTGTCGTTAATTGAACTAAATGTTTTTACAGACCAAAAATAACACAAAGTAATGAAAAAATAGTAGTTTAGCGAGTTCTTTAGCGATATCTCGAAGAATTGAGCAGTTAGAATTTAAATGTTAACAGTCGTATCCCCTTTAACCAATAGCAAATCAAACTGCATTTCGTGTTTTTCAAAGAAACTTCTTTTCTTAATCAAAACAAGAAATAACCCCGAAAAGCTGTTTTTCGCTATTTCTTGCGAATGTGTGCAGCTATAATTTTTTTGTGGGCAGTTTTAATTTCTTCCGACTACATACCACTTTTTTTATTATTTCTAAAGAACCAGTTTCGCTGTTAACAAAAAAAAAAATATATAATTACGCGATATCTCGCGAAATTTAAAACCTACAATTTTGATGTCAGCAGCTGTGTGACCTTTGATCAAGCACAAGTAAAACTGCATACTATGTTTTTGCGAAATTCTAAGGAAACCTATCAAAATATAAAAAACCAAAACAAAAACAGCCAAAAATTAATTTCGGGATTTCTCGCGAACTAAAGAAGATAGGATTTTGATGTGTACTGTTTTGTGACCTTTAAATAAGTACAATTAAATCTGTGTACTCAGTTTTTGAAAATATTTAAAAAACTTCAATGTCAAAAATTTAAAAAATACAAAAACACTAATTTCGCGTTATCTCGCGAATGCGAGCAGCTACGATTTCGCTGTTAACAGATTTGTGACTTTTAATCTTGTAGAAATCGAACTGCGCTTACACTTTTCGTCGACACTAAAGGCCTAGGCACTTGAGCGCTACTGTAGCGGTGCTGTAGCGTGACGGGCTGTTGTATTTTTCCAGCACTTACTGATTCCGTTTCAACGTGTCATATTAATTTACAAATTTTATTTTAAAAAGTGGTTATTTGTGATTTTTTTTAATTTATATTTACAGAAAAACATTTTTTTTCGTTTATTTATATTTATTTGGCAATTCTGCCACACAAATGACAAAATTTCAACACAAAATAAAAAATAAAATCAGCTGACACATAAAACGTACGGAAAATCAAAATTTTTTAGGTTTGGCCGCTACAGCACCGTCACGTATTCGTTTAAGTACCTATTTCTATTTATTTTTATACAAGCTAACGTATCAGCTGACACGTCTTCGAACCGTATTCGCTCAAGTAATTATGCCTTAAAGTTCAACCTGAACATCGCTGAGGCTCACCGTGCCATACATATTTTTTTTTTTTTTTAATAATTTGAAAAAAAAAAATTAACCGATTTTCATATGTGAGAAACATATTTTTATTTTGGACTAAATGGCCGTCTCTATTTGTGACGGCAAAATGTGCTTTTTTTAAGCATTTCTATTACTTTTTCATCATCGGCCTGAAGATTGTTAGAGTATTTTTTTTCTTTTTAAATAACCCCAGAAAATTAAGTCCAAAGTGCTCAAATTTGGTAATATAGGAGGACAGTTAAAATTTCCTGACCATCATTTGCAGATTTGACCCATCCAGACATATTTTTGTGGGGTTATTTTAAAAGCAAGATGTACGCCAAGAATCCTTAAATCATCGACGATAACATTCGTGCCGAAATCAACGCTAGACTGGCAGAAATGCTCGAAAAGTTATAAAAAATTAGTGAAAATGCAGCAAAAGGAGCACTTTTTCCGTATACAAAAGAGGAATTTATGTAGTCCCAAAAAATTTAAAAAAAAGAAATCCTTTTTAAACTGGATAAATTATGTTTCAAGTGGAGACTGGACCAGACCTCAAATAACTGGAAAATCCAGGCCATTCCGGGCCGTCTGGCAACCCTACCTATACCACAGAGTGGTGTAGGGTATAAAAATGCTAAGTTTCAGTCATCTCCGTGTAATATTTTGACTGTGATCCATTTCCACAGACAGACAGACGGACAGACAATTTCGATGAGCTACAAATGGAATGACAAACTTATATATAAGTTGATTTTACCAGATTTAAATTTACGAGCTTTTTTGCAATTTTACAAGTTTTTTACCAATAAAATGGTACATTTACAATTTTTTTGATTCGATAATACTTACAAGGAATTCTCGTGACTTAATTAGATATTTTTTGTAAAATTACCTTGGAAATTTGTATATTTACGAAAAAAAATTGTAAAATTAAAAAAAAAATTAATTTTGATCGAAAATTTTTTGTAAAAAACAAGGAAAACTGTTAAATATTGGTAAAATGGGATAACGGGAGTTTTTCTAGTAATTTGACAAGTTTTTTTTTTGTTTGGAATTTGGTGGATATAATTTTATAAAATTATAGATATAAAAAAGTTTTTTACTCGGGTTTTCAAAAAATATTTGTAAAATTAATACATATGATTGTGTCCATCAGATTTTTACTTAAGAATTTACAAAAATCTTTCACTAATTTGATTTTAGGCCATTTGCACGTCTAATCAAGCTTGGATTTCAGTTTTGAAAATGATTTATCTAATTTTTGTACAACACGAATTTTATGATTTATTACATACAGCAGTAGATGGGAGTTTACTTCAAGAATTGGGTGTTTTTGATTTGGGTAAGTACTAAATTAGACAAAGGATTTCCCGGTGGATGAACTGCCTTAATAACGAAGTACTACTAGACTACGGGATGTGGAAAAAAGTCGCCACGAAAGTAAATTCAAATAAGAGCAAAAATGAAAGGAATAAAAACAAAAGAACCAACGAAAACAATTGAAAGTGTTAAATTCGGCTCCGATTTCTTTTATACGCTCCAAAATTTCTTGCGATAGCTTTTGCCAAATGGATTAATTATGATACTTGCATAGATATTTAACACAATTTTATCAATATTAAAATATATTTATAATAACCACTCCCACAAAAGGGGGCGGGCAAAAATATTTTTTAATCTCCTAGATCCAATTGCTGGAATTTAAAATTTTTCTAACCTTAAAATGATACATTTGTTTAAAAAAAAATACAAAAAAACAAGTAAAAAAGTTAAATTCGGCCTTGCCGAATGTAGTGATACCCTCCACAATTTCAAAAAGAATTCATTTAAAAGAAAATTACTTTTGAATAAAAAATCCGCGAAAAAAATTTTGTTAAAAAAAAAAAATCCGCGATTTTTTTCTTTTTTTGACAAAAATATGTTCGTACTTGTTTAAATACCATTTGGTGTTTAATTATGTTCACATATGTCAACCAGCAGCCATTTTGTATTTTTAGGTTACGTTGAATGTACTGAAATTTTTAAGGTGTCCTTACATTTTTGTTCATAAATTTTGAACCGCTGAACCGATTTCGCTCAAATGCCATACCAAACTTCTCGGGAGAACTTCCAATAAATATGTTAAGTTTCAGTCATCTCTGTGCAATATTTTGTCCGTGATCACCATTTCTACTGACAGACAGACTCACAAACGGACATCGCTAAAATGTCTTAAAATCGATCGGAGATCATGAATGTAATATGGAATACTAGCTTACCATCCCGGTACTTCGTTACCGGTTGTATTGAATACCGCATAATAGAAGGATAAGAACTACTCTACCGATTTCCAGAAAATTCCCCTACGTAGTCTTTGTTTTATTTACTTGTGCACGTTTAAGTCTTTCATAAAATAATATTTCAATGAATAATTTCAACAATAAAATTTGAATAATTTTCGAGCCCTTATATCGGGACTTTGGATTTTGAGTGAATAAATATTTCAGTCAATAAAGAAATTGGAATAAAAATTAGTTTGAGTGAAAAAACATATAAAGAGAAAAAATATGGAATAAAAAAGTTAAATACGAAAAATTTGAGTAAAATGTATCAGTCTATATTGTTCCCTGCTCTATTCCACTTCGTTCCCCGTTCTAAAATTTTAAATTTTAAAATATGTCATTTTCTTGGGTGTTATTTTTGGGGCTTTTAGTTTAATAGTTAGATAGGTAAAAATAACCATTTGCCCCCTTTTCCCCTTAAAATAAAAAAAATAAAAATTTTCCAAAAAAGTACCAAAAGTACACTTTCTTACCCCCGTTAGAAAAAGAATTTTCAAAAAGATCTACTTCTAGAATGTTTTCTTCTCGCCGAGGGATACTCTTTTGCATATTTCAATTTTCTAGTATCATTGTTTTAGCAAATATTAAAAGTACAAAAAGAATTTTACATTCCTATTTTTAAGTTTCTAGAACCATTACGTCAAAAAATATCAAAGGTACCGAAAATACACTTTTTAGCCATTTTACCCCACTAACAATAAGAAGCGGAATTTTAAAAACCTATTTTTCCCAGAATGTTTTTTTAACGAATTCTCATACACTACAAATTTTTAGATTCTAGGAAATATAAAAAATTTCTATAAATATAATTTCAGGAAATAAAAAAGTACCAAAATGTGTACTTCACGTAATTTTAATAAAAGGTACTTTTTATAAAAGGTACTTTTTATAAAATGTACTTTTTATAAAAGGTACTTTTTATAAAAGGTACTTTTTATAAAAGGTACTTTTTATAAAAGGTACTTTTTATAAAAGGTACTTTTTATAAAAGGTACTTTTTATAAAAGGTACTTTTTATAAAATGTACTTTTTATAAAAGGTACTTTTTGTAAAAGGTACTTTTTATAAAAGGTACTTTTTATAAAAGGTACTTTTTATAAAAGGTACTTTTTATAAAAGGTACTTTCTATAAAAGGTACTTTTTATAAAAGGTACTTTTTATAAAAGGTACTTTTTATAAAAGGTACTTTTTATAAAAGGTACTTTTTATAAAAGGTACTTTTTGTAAAAGGTACTTTTTATAAAAGGTACTTTTTATAAAAGGTACTTTTAATAAAAGGTACTTTTTATAAAAGGTACTTTTTATAAAAGGTACTTTTTATAAAAGGTACTTTTTATCAAAGGTACTTTTTATCAAAGGTACTTTTTATAAAAGGTACTTTTTATAAAAGGTACTTTTTATAAAAGGTACTTTTTATAAAAGGTACTTTTTATAAAAGGTACTTTTTATAAAAGGTACTTTTTATATAAGGTACTTTTTATAAAAGGTACTTTTTATAAAAGGTTTTTTTTATAAAAGGTACTTTTTATAAAAGGTACTTTTTATAAAAGGTACTTTTTATAAAAGGTACTTTTTATAAAAGGTACTTTTTATAAAAGGTACTTTTTATAAAAGGTACTTTTTATAAAAGGTACTTTTTATAAAAGGTACTTTTTATAAAAGGTACTTTTTATAAAAGGTACTTTTTATAAGAGGTACTTTTTATAAAAGGTACTTTTTATAAAAGGTACTTTTTATAAAAGGTACTTTAAATAAAAGGTATTGTTTATAAACTGTACAGAATTTTCGGAAAGTACTTGTTCCAGAATTTTTAATTTCACTAAAGGATCCTACACTCCAAATTTCAAGTTTGAATGACCATTATTTCAGTAAATAAAAAAAAGTACCAGAAGTACACTTTTTTACACATTTTACCCCCGTAGAATCAACATTGACAAAAACCCAGCCATAGTGAATATTTTTTCCCGGAGGTGAACCGACATTGCAAATTTCAAGTTTCTAGTACCATTATTAAAGGATATATAAAATGTACCAGAAGTACAAATTTTTACCCTTTTTACCCCCTTAGAATCATCACTTGCAAAAATCCAGCCTTAGGGGCTCTATATTCCGGGAGGCAAACATACAGTCCAAATATCAAGTCTTTGTGACAATTTTTTAAGGAAATATAAAAGATACCAAAAGTACAGATTTTTACTCTTTTTACCCCATTAGAATCAACATTGGCAAAAAATCCAGCCTTATTGGATCTATACTCCAGGATGTTAACATACAGTCCAAATTTCAAGTCTCTATGACCATTATTTCAAGAGATATAAAAAGTACCAAAAGTACAGTATTTTACCCTTTTTACCCCCTTAGAATCAACATTGGCAAAAATCCAGCCTTACTGGATCTATATTCCAGGATGTGAACATACAGTCCAAATTTCAAGTCTCTATGACCATTATTTCAGGAGATATAAAAAGTACCAAAAGTACAGTTTTTTACCCTTTTTACCCTCTTAGAATCAACACTGACAAAAATCCAGCCTTACTGGATCTATATTCCAGGATGTGAACATACAGTCCAAATTTCAAGTCTTTGTGACCATTATTTCAGGAGATATAAAAAGTACCAACAGTACAGTTTTTTACCCTTTTTACCCCCTTAGAATCAACACTGGCAAAAATCCAGCCTTAGTGGATCTATATTCCGGGAGGTGCACCTACAGTCCAAATTTCAAGTCTCTAGCTTTAGCGGTTTGGGCTGGGCGATGATGAATCAGTCAATAAGTCAGTCAGTCAGTCACATTACTCTTTTATATATATAGATATGGGGTCCCAGACCAATATTTCGATGAGTTACAAACGGAATAACAAACTTATTTATACCCTCTATCACTAAGTGGAGTTAAAAAAAACATTGAAAACAAGTGAGAGTGTTAAATCCGGCTATGCCGAATCTTTTATACCCTCCAAAAAATGTAAAAAAAAAAAATAAAAGGGCGGATTTTTTTTGTGGGAGCGACGACAAATGTAAACAAATTTATTTATCACGATTTTGCGCAAAAATAATTCAATTTTATCATTATTTAAATTTATTTTTTATATATACGCCCACAAAAGGGGGCGGGCCGAAAAAATGCCAGTTTATAATTCCCTGGGTCCATTTACCTAACAAAAGAATAAAAAAAGACTGTAAAAAATTGCGTTTTACAGAGGTTGGTTTAGTTCTTTCAGGAGGAAATTTTGCCCCTTCTCCTATTTTGAACAACAAAATCTTTGGCGCCAAATCATTTCCACTTTTTCGCAAATTTAGTTAGTTTTCCGATTTCTTAATTCACTTTTTTTTAGTGTAGTTTGCGAAATATTGCTTTTTGCAAATTGTCGAAGTGGTGGGCCAACAAAATTTGCATAAAATAGAATTAAGTCTGCATCGTACTTAAAAGTATACAAAAGTAATAAAATTGAATCTTTATTTCAAAAATACGTTAGGTCCAGGAAAACACAAATTTAATACATAAATTTCCTGATTTTAAAATAAGTTGAAGGGTAAAAAAAGGATAAGCAAACGTAACAATATGTCCGCCGATTTCGATACCAATTGAATGTTTGGTTTGCTATAACCGATTTTGACACAACGACAGAATTACGTACCTGTTTTCTCTGTGAATCACATTTAGTCTTTCCACCGAGGAAATCTTGCTAATTTTCTACTTGAAAAATGTTTTTTTTTTTTGCAAATTGTTAATAATTTTTTTTATTTTTATCACCGCAAGCAATTAATTGCAAACAACAACTTTTGAAAGAAATCAAATATATTTTGTCTGGTTCTTGGTTGCATATTAAACATCAAGTTAATTTCTTCACCTTTTCCTGTATGATGGCTTGTGGATTTTATATGTTCTCCTGCATTTTTGCCAACTATTATTACACTCACATACAACCGCAAAACTTTACTTTGCAGTTACGTAAGTTATTATAGCGGAAGGAACCCTATTATCTGAATCGCGATTATGTTATACTATACAAAACACTTTTTATAGCAATTACAAAAACTTTTTGTTTCAATTACATTTTTAATTGATGGCATTAAATGTGTAATTAATAAAAAAAAAGTATCAATTTAATATTTATAATTCCTTTAATTGATAAAAACAATTTCTTAAAATGTTTAAAATCTTTTTTTAATTTCATAGAATTTTATAAAATAAAATAGTTCTGGATATTCCAGATAACAGGGGTTCTACAGGGGCTTATTTTAAATATTAAACAAATTTTAAATGATATAACTATGACTTTGTTTTTTGCAGCTATGCCCTCACTTTTTCCCATGTGGCATGATTATGGAATGACGTTGCCATATTACCCAATACAGTACCTGATTTCTGGTATTGAGAATTATATATGTGGAATGTGTAAGTTTGAATTGGGTTGATTTAATTAAATTTTAACAAATATATGGGGCATTCCATGTCAAATCGGACACTTTGAAATTTTTTTTTTAGATTTTGACAATTTGTTTACAGTTTTTAGTACCCTTCAAAAAATCCTTCGTGGTAAATTTTAAGATTTTTTTGATGACCCGTTCAAAAGATATTGAATTTTTAAAAATTGGTAGTTTGTTCCTTTACTCAAACTTCTTTTACTCATAACTTCTTCAATAATGGTCCGAATTTCAAATTTTTTTTCTAAATTTTTGTTTTTTACGTAAAAAAGTCCCAAAAAAAAATTATTAAAAGCGCTTAGTATTCGATTTTAAAATTTAAATCTCATTTTTGAAAATGTTTGTACTCTTCGATTTTTTTGAAATTTTTTTGTGTAAAACTTCTGTCGATTTTACAAATTTTTTGGCCAGGAGGATCGTGGAATAACGATTATTACTATTTTTTTAAATTTTTTTAAAAAAATTTATTGTAATTTTCCAATCTTAAAATCATTTCTACTGCTCCAATGGTGCGTCTTAGAGGGGTCATTTATAAGACTGACCCCCATTAATTTTTACGTCTTAATACTTCTTTGGAACAAACTAATACACTATCTCCAATTTCTAAGGGGGCTCCCACACAAAACGACATTTTTTTAAATTTGTTCCCACCGCTCTAACTGCCCTACTAGTGCCCTTAGAGCAACAAAATGTATGACCGACCCACAATATTTTTTTAGTCCAAACATTTCCTCTGAACACACCTACCCTCTATCTTAAACTGTTAAGGCGGTCCCCATACAATTTTTTTTATTTTTTGTAAATTTGTTTTATTTAATCACCTTCTACCGGTCCAATGGTGCGTCCGAGAGGGGTCATTATTGAGACCGACCCCCATTTATTTTTACCCTACAACATTTTTTCCAAACATACCTACGCCCTATCTTCACTCCCTAAGTAGGCTCCCATACAAATAACAGTTGGAGCAAATTGGACCGGTAGAAGCTGATTAAATACAACAAATTTACAAAAAATAAAAAAAATTGTATGGGGATCGCCTTAACAGTTAAAGATAGAGGCTAGGTGTGTTCAGAGAAAATGTTTGGACTAAAAAAATATTGTGGGTGGGTCATACATTTTGTTGCTCTAAGGGCACTATTAGGGCAGTTAGAGCGGTTGGAACAAATTTTAAAAAATGTCGTTTTGTGTGGGAGCCCCCTTAGAAATTGGAGATAGGGTATTAGTTTGTTCCAAAGAAATGTTAAGACGTAAAAATTAATAGGGGTCGGTCTTATAAAGGGCCCCTCTATGACGCACCATTGGAGCAGTAGAAATGATTTTAAGATTGGAAAATTACAATAAAATTTTTTCAAAAAATTTTAAAAAATAGTAATAATCGTTATCCCACGATCTTCCTGGGCAAAAAATTTGTAGAATTGATAGAAGTTTTACACAAAAAAATTTCAAAAAAATCGAAGAGTACAAACATTTTCAAAAACGCGATTTAAATTTTTAAACTTAAAAATCGCATACTAGAGCGCTTTCACGAATTTTTTGGGATTTTTTTTTAGAAAGTACGTAATAAAACAAAAATTAAAAAAAAAAATTTGAAATTTGGACCATTATTGAAAAAGTTATGATTAAGTTTGAGTAAAGGAACAAACTAATAATTTTTAAAAATTCGATATCTTTTGAACGGGTCATCAAAAAAATCTGAAAATTTAGCACGAAGCAGTTTTCTAAGGGTACTAAAAACTGTAAACAAATTGGGAAAATCTAAAAAAAAAGTTTTTCAAAGTGTCCGATTTCACATGGAAAGCCCCATACATATTATTATATCTTAGATCTAATTTTTTATAATATCAAATTGGATAATATTTACCGTTCCATTTTTGGGATCTAATTATATCTAATTATATCAAATTTGATCTAGTAAGATATAATCTTATATTTTTGGATCCTTCATTTTTGGGATCAAATGATATATGGCGCCGTATTACTTTTTTTTAGTCGGAAAATTTTAACAAATATGGGGCAAAACGCGTCAAAGGTCCACACCAAAAAACAAATGTTGTCCGATTTAGGTAAAATTTTGGTAAAATAGTAGGTTAATGATAAGTATTCTAAATTACAAATATAAAATTTTTTGATAAAATATTGGCAGAGTTGGAAAGTTTTGATGTTTTTGAAATGACCATATTTTGGTGAATTTCAATTAATATTTTGATGAAACAAAAATTATAATTTTAAAAAAGACTTTTAAAGTATTTTTGACGGCCTTTAAAATGGCATTTGAGTTTTTTTTTGAAAAAAATAAATTTGACCTTAAAATTCAAGGTCAAAATATTAAATTGTAATAATCTTATAAGGGTCGCACTTTTAGATATTTTTCACTAAGCCCACTAGAAAGATGGATATTTTTTTTAATTTCGGTTTTTTAAAAAAAAATTGTATGTATGATACTTTATGAGAAATCAATTTTTTAAGAAGTACATAGCCCTCAAACTGTACTAATTTCTTTATTTTTTATGCGTGCAACGTTTGTTGTGTGCGTTTACAACACACACTTTATTTAAGCATTGATTTTTGTTGTTGTTATTATATACTCCTAAAAAATTGTTATATACTCCTAAAAAATTGATTTTTTAGGAGTATATAACCGAAACTAAAAAAGATGTCAAGGTTTCTAATGGGCTTAGTGAAAAAAATTTGAAAGTGCGACCCTTATAAGATAATTAAAATTTAATATTTTGTCCTTGAATTTTGAGGTCAAATTTATTTTTTTCAAAAAAGCCACAAATGCCATTTTAAAGGCCGTCAAAAATACTTTACAATTCGTTTTTTAAATTATAATTTTTGTTTCATCAAAGTGTTAATTAAAATTCACCAAAATATATTCTTTTCAAAAACATCAAAACTTCCCAACCCTGTAACTCTGATAATATTTCATCAAAAAATTTTATATTTGTAATTTATACTACTATACTTGAATCGGACAACATTTGTTTTTTGGTGTGGACCGTTGACGCGTTTTGCCCCATATATATAAATGTATTTAGCAGGAAACCAAAAAAGTGGTTTTGGTCACAAAAGTGTATTTGGTATAAAAAATAATAATTTTAGGAGACGAATGCTTTTTGAATCGTAGAGTTCAGAAAGATACCTTTAAAAATATGGCTCTTCAAAATTATATACATTTTAGATTTTTTAAATTTTTTAAGCAAATATTATATTTCCTTGTAAAATGACAACCCAAGTAAAAATTTTCTGATATAATCATCTATAATTTGATACAATCTTTTATGAGTTAATATGCTTCCGTATAAATTTATATAAAATTATATCTATCACTTTGATACGGTTGATCCACTTTATATGGTTAGATATTGCCCCATATATGATTAGCTTCGTATTTTGGTTTTGCTCATCAAATTATATAAAAATAGATATTATAAGATCAATTTGATATAATTAGATTTGACCAAATTCAGGATCAAATTGTATCAATTTTTATATTTTTTGATCTAAACCCAGTTGGAAAATGTGTCACTGAGGAAATTTCCACAGTGATTCCTTCAGGAAATGTCTTCAGGTGCTGACAAATCATAGGCAATCCTTGATGACATGTCCTAACATTGTCAGCACTGAATGTTTGCTTTAAGAGTGTGGACAATTTCTCTAAGACGTCTAAAAGGAAATGTCTTCAGAATAGCAGTATATTAAATTAGAATTTTAAATCTGGGCAACTCTTTAATTTCCAAGAAAAAGATGGCAATATTATCGACTTAATTAAAATAAAATCAAAATCTAGCAAGTAGAATAAAAGTAATAAATAGACAAACAATTTTAAAAATACAGTTTGGAACAAGTGGTTAGGTGTGAAACTAATAAACTGGAGGTTCCAGGTTCAAATCCAGTTGGGACTAAAAAAGGCGAAAAGTTTTTTCTAAATATGAGAAAGATAATTTATAAAGGAAAATGGATAAAAGTAAAAACTAAAGGAAATACGAAAATTTTTTGTATTTTCGCATGACCTATGTCAGACATTTCCCCAAAGAAAGTCTTAGGTGACATGTCCCCAGAAGGTCAGCCCTGACCACTGCTGACTTTGAGTGAGGACATTTTGAAAATTTGTATGAAACTGTCCTCAACCCAGTACATAGAGATGTCTTGTGGATGTCAGGTGTGACTCTGACATGTCATCGCTCCGTCACTGAGGATGGCTCGGGGACTTTGCCAACTGGGAAGTAATACAATTAGATATTATTTGATACAACCATTTTACGGATCAAACTAAATATATTTAGTAAAATTAGCATAATATTTTTACTAGGGAAGAGAAGTTTGTAACTTTTTTTTGCTACCTCCTACCTCCTTTACCAATAAAATTGTAAATTTACAATTTTTTTGACGTGATAAAACTAACAAGTAGGTTTCGTAACTTTACAATATTTGTTGCTACTTCCTATTTTTCTAGACAAAACTACGAGCATTTTTGTAATTTTACAAGATTTTTACCAATAAAGTTACAGATTTTTTGGCTCAATAAAACTTACAAGGAATTCTCGTGAATTTACTAGATTTTTTTTTGTAAAAAAACCTAGGAAATTTGCAAAATTACAAAAAATATGTAAATTTCCATGGAAAATTGTTTGTTAAAAAACAAGGAAAACTGTTAAATATAGATAAAATGGGATTACGAGACTTTTTCTAGTATTTTGACAAGATTTTTTTTGAGTTTACAATTAGATATTATTTGATACAACCATTTCACGGACCAAATTAGATCTAATAGTTTAATATTTTTAGTAGGGTGCAGTTAAGTGGTTAAAAATCTAATGTTGAAATTATTTTCTTATAGGTGCAGTATGTTTTGATGGAGTGTTTATAGTAATTGTGGTCCACTGTTCAACGCTATTTGATGTATTACATAAACTCTTGGAATATGCAACTGATGAAGACATTCCGCAAAGCGAAAGAATAAAATATTTACTTTGTTGCGTTAAACTACATCAACGAATTTATGGGTAAAGAAGGAAAACAATGAAATCTCCCATAAGCGGCAAAAAATTAAAAAAAAAACCTTGAACATTATAAGCGCACGCAGAGAAGTAATATGGTTCTGGCAACCATAATTAAGAGCGTTATATTATGATTGAAAATTTTACCATAACATTTTTGCAGCAATCCTAGATAACCGTAAAATTGTAATTGTGATTTCTATAAACATATTATGCTACCGTTTTCAATCATAATATGACGGTCTTAAATTATTGTTGCCACATCTTATATCTTCTCTGAGTGCGGACACGAAATTACACTACAATCTCGCTAAACTAATTGCCCCATTCCGCTTAATATAAAATAACACCTCAAAAATATTATTATTTATTTTTATTTAAGCTCTACAAGCTCTCAAATTTAACAAGAAACAATAGAGAATTCTGACTGTTTGTAAAACTAAGGAAACGTAAAAAAAATCATGGTTTCCGACATTTTCTCCTGCATAATATTTTTATTAAAAATATAATTGCCAACTCCAAATTTTCAAATGAAAAGCGAAACCACATAATGACCATTCGATTGAGAAGAAACATTTAAAAAAAATATTTTATAGCCATTCACAACCATAAATTTCCATAAAATTCTGAAATTTCCAAAAAAGTAAAAATTGTTTAACCTGTTCCGAATTGTTTTTTTCGAAAATTGTCTTGGTAATACTCGTTGTGTATTAAAGAGCTATTTGTAAAATGAGAGGGAAAAATAAAAATATTTTTAAAATTTTAATGGAGAAATTTTTGGTCTATAACTCCACAAAACTAAATCGAATTCCGCCTGTTGGAGATTTCACTACACCTTCTGCCCTTCATGTTAACTATTAATCACACAATTAATAAAAATTATATTTTTTAGATATTATACGAAAATCAATAAGATGTACCGTAATCCCAGTTTAGCACAATGTCTTTTAAGTATGTTGATTTTATGTGTTGTCATGTTTATGGCCAATGTGGGTTTGGAACAGGATATGACATTATTTTTCAAAATGATATGTTTTTTATGTGCTGCAGGATTTCAAATTGGTATTTATTGTTATAATGGTCAGAAAATAATAACGCAGGTGGGTAATTAAGCAATTTATACTATCTGTACTAAGCAGGGAAGGTATCCCAGGTAATAATGTTGTAATTGATACCCTTTTAGCATTCTAAAACAATTTCATGACAATAACATATAAACCTGAAATTAGAGTTTAAATATTGTAAAACTGTGTTCTCAGTTCTTTATTTTGTGATCTTGTCTGCCTTTTAGAAGACTATTTTAAAAATTCATTTAAATATTTCTAGCAATTAGTGTCAAATGAAAGAAGACAATCTTTAGAAATAAAAACAAATTTTCTTTTGATTTTTCAGTACAAAAAATAGTAAATAATGTCCTCTGAAAATTTGATCCTTGCATATCCTTAAAAAATTCCAATACATTTTTCTCAAAAAATATATGTTAAAAACTTATATATGGGGCATTCCATGTGAAATCGGACACTTTGAAAAATTTTTTTTAGATTTTCCCAATTTGTTTACAGTTTTTAGTACCCTTCGAAAACTCCTTCGTGGTAAATTTTCAGATTTTTTTGATGAGCCGTTCGAAAGATATCGAATTTTTAAAAATTGGTAGTTTGTTCATTTACTCATAACTTCTTCAATAATGGTCCAAATTTCAATTTTTTTTTTTCAAAATTTTTGTTTTTTTTACGTACTTTTTTAAAAAAAATCCCAAAAAATTTTTAAAAGCGCTCTAGTATGCGATTTTTAAGTTTTAAAATTTAAATCTCATTTTTGAAAATGTTTGTACTCTTCTATTTTTTTGAAATTTTTTTGTGTAAAACTTCTATCGATTCTACAAATTTTTTGCCCAGGAAGATCGTGGGATAACGAAAATTACTATTTTTTAAATTTTTTTTGAAAAAATTTTACTATAATTTTCCACTCTTAAAATCATTTCTACTGCTCCAATGGTGCGTCATAGATGGGTCATTTATAAGACCGACCCCCATTAATTTTTACGTCTTAATATTTCTTTGGAACAAACTAATACCCTATCTCCAATTTCTAAGGGGGCTCCCACACAAAACGACATTTTTTAAAATTTGCTCCAACCGCTCTAACTGCCCTAATAGTGTCCTTAGAGCAACAAAATGTATGACCCACCCACAATATTTTTTTAGTCCAAACATTTTCTCTAAACACACCTACCCTCTATCTCTAAATGTTAAGGCGGTCCCCATACATTTTTTTTATTTTTTGTAAATTTGTTTTATTTAATCAGCTTCTACCGGTCCAATGGTGCGTCCGAGAGGGGTCATTAGTGAGACCGACCCCCATTTATTTTTACCCTACAACATTTTTTTAAAACATACCTACGTCCTATCTCCACTCCCTAAGTAGGCTCCCATACAAATAACAGTTGGAGCAAATTTTATAAAAATGTAATTTTGTATGGGAGCCTACTTAAGGAGTGGAGATAGGGCGTAGGTATGTTTTAAAAAAATGTTGTAGGGTAAAAATAAATGGGGTCGGTCTCACTAATGACCCCTCTCGGACGCACTATTGGACCGGTAGAAGCTGATTAAATGAGTAAATGAACAAACTACCAATTTTTAAAAATTCGATATCTTTTGAACGGCTCATCAAAAAAATCTGAAAATTTACCACGAAGGAGTTTTCGAAGGGTACTGAAAACTGTAAACAAATTGGGAAAATCTAAAAAAAAATTCAAAATGTCCGATTTGACATGGAATGCCCCATATATATAACAACCTGCTTTAATTTCGTTAAGATAAGTTTATTCAGCCTTGACAAAAAATCATTTTATTAGAAATCATCCAACCAGAAATCGTTAATAGAAAAACTGTGTACTCATTTTTTAATTTTATGATCTCTTATTCTTTTTTAAGGACTTCACAGTTATAAGGATATAAATATTTCTAAAAAATAATTTAAAAAATTCTAGAAATGAAAACAATTTTTTGTTTTAATATTTCAGGACGAAAAATTGGGAATAATTTTGAGAAAAATGTGTTGAAATTTTTTAAGGATATGAAGGGATAAATTTTTCAAATGACATTATTTACAATTTTTCGTCCTGAAATATAAAAATAAAAAAACTGTTTTCATTTCCACAGATGTTCCTCTACCATTTGTAACTTTAGTAGTGCCTTCCCTGTTTTTAATAACAATTCTTATTAGGGTGGTGCGTATTCCAACAAAGTGCTTGGATCAACTTTTAATAGTGCGGAAAGTTGTTAAATGATACTATAAGCATTTCAAAACCAAAATGATCAAAATCGGTCTGGATTTTCTGTTCGCGCATCGTGGGTCAAAATTGCAGTTTTTTCTGTAAAATGGACATTAAAAAAAAATAAACAAAAATTAAAAAAATTTATTTAAAAACCAAAATTTTTTTGCATTGCATTGATGAATGTTTATATAAAAATTTTGAAATGCGTCGGATGTCGATAGCCGGCCCAAACTTTTGACCCAAAAAAATCTAAATTTTTAGCATGGAGCTCAAAACTACTAATTTTAAAAATTTTATGAAACAAAATCTCAAACTGTATTATTTTATCTACCTGGGGGCTAATCACGTAAAACGAAAACGATTTAACGACATCAAAATACATCTCGTTTTGAAGGGAAATTCGAAAGTTTTTCTTTATTAAATTATTAAAGAGTGTTGTCTAATCCAGAAACATTAAAAAAATTGGAAGTATGTTGATTAGTTGAGGAGCAACAAGGCCCCAAAAATCGATGATACACTCAAAATAATAACTCTGTTAAATTACAGAAAAACTCTGCTAATTTAACAGAGTACACCATACTTTTCCAGCTAACAACATTTCTTGGTAATTTTACTAAAAGCTCTGTAAAATAATTTTGACAGAAAACAACTGTTAATTTACAGAGTTTATAGTAAAATATTGGTTAAATATTAAAGCTTTTTTACAGACAAAACTCTGTAATTTTACTATAAAACTCTGTAAAATGATTTGGACAAAAAAAACTGTTAATTTACAGAGTTTTTAGTAAAATATTGGTTAAATAAACCACCATTTAGCAAAGAAAACTATGTAAATTTATATATATTTGTAAAATACATTTAATGCAAAAAATTTACAGAAAAAACTCTGTAAATTTACAGAGTTTAGTTAAATGCATGTTACTTTGTAAAATTTTATAAGATTTCTGAAAAAAATTTTTGATACCTTTTTTTGCTACTATTTCAAATTTTTCTCAAAAAAAAAAAAAATATACAGATAAAATTTTGATGTTTGGTAACAAAAACTACTCAAAACAAAAAACTTTTTTGGTTATAAAAATATACGAAGTATTTTGCTTAGATCTGTATTTTAGCAGAAAACTCTGTTAATTATCTGTAAAATTAAGATTACAAAGTAAAAAGTAATATAACAGAGGAAACTTTGTTTTTTTGTCACAACAAAATACAAAGTATTTTTTGTAAATCTGTATTTTGACAGAAAACTCTGTCAAATATCTGTTGAATTGAGATTACAGTAATTTTACAGAGTATTTTACAGAGGTATTATTTTGAGTGTATAACACTGACGATTTAAATGTTGGAATGTCCCAGCTTATCGGCCATATCAGTGTTTAAAAATATCGTTGAAACAATGTGGACCTTCGGGAAAATTTCGATAACTCCCGAACTAACAGCACAGAAAAAAATAAAAAAAATATTTGAGTAAATTTTTAATACTATTGATTAAAAAATTACTCAATTTTTTACCAGTAAACGATTTAATAGTATTGAGTAAATTTTTAATAAAAATTTATTAAATGTTTGAAAAAAAAATTTAGTAAATTTTTAATTGATACAATTAAAAATTTACTCAAAATGTATCTATTTATTTATTTTTAAAAGTTTAAAAAAGTTTAAAATTTTTTTACAAAAAAAAAAAAAAAAACTTGTTTTTCAAACTTTACCAAACATATTTATGTCTCAACAACATAGGAAAATTTTATAAACACGATTTCAAACTTTCATATACATATACAAAAAACTATAAACTAAACGAGAACTCAAAAAACTATGAGAGTTTAAAAAAAATAAAAAAAACTATTAAATTATTATTAAATTATTTACTTAAATTGTTTTTAAAATTTTTAAGTAAATTTTTAATTGCGTCAATTAAAAAATTACTCAATTTTTGTTTTTAAATTTAAACAAGTGATTACTCAAATTTGTTTCTTCCATATTTTTTTACGTGAGGAATATCGTCTAGAGCAAAAATACGTGTCAACTTAAATTTAATAAAGACTATTTCATATTCACATAAATATCGTAGGTCTATGTCTTCACATAAATACCCAAAAAATTTACACATTTTCATGAAAAAAAAAATATTTAACGAAACGAAATTTTACAAGATTATGACACCGTTAGATAAACATCAAAAAAACCTTCCTTCTCATATGGAAACATCATATAGTTTCTTAGAAATAAATCGCTGAAAATCCAAAAAACGGGTTTTTTCAAATATTTTTGACCAATTTTTTGAACCAATAAATCCCCGATATGGCCGAAAAGCCGAGACACCCCAACCTTAAAATTGTCTCTTTAATATATGTATATTTTAAATTTCATGCAAATCGGTTCATAAGGGTTTCGATACTACCCTTGTCAGTTATGAAATAATATGTTTTTTGGACAGCATTAACCCTTTAATATAACCACCAATGAAATTTTAGAGATTAGTACTAACATTTTTGAAAATGGCTCACTCTAAAATCGCCTAAGTGTTAAATTATTGAAAAATTATACATTTATGAAAATTTATATTGAGAGACATCGTTTATTCTTGTTAACCGAAGGCCTAACAAATCACAAAAAGTGTTTTTTTGCTCAAAGTCAAAATGGGCTCTTTTTCTCACATCGGTTTTTAAGTACTTGATAACATTTCTGAACTAATTTTTTATGTAGTTTTATCGCTGCATATATTTATAACAAAAAAATACCACCTTCGCACTTTAACTCACCCCCATAAAAGCATTTTTCGCTTAAGTGCGCTCACTTACACCATGTTAGTCATTTCACAATAATGGCTAATTTTGAATAGAATGTTGCCTAAAACTATAAATTAGGCAAAAATTTTGATAAAAACACATTTTCTTGATATCCGGTAAATTAAAATTGTTGCACAGAATATTACCCAATTTTTTTTTGCGAAATCCCAGGGATGTATTCAATAAAATCAAGTAGATAAACTAATATATTTTGAGGTTTTGTTTCATTAAATTTTAAAAAAGTAGTTTTGAGTTCCATGCTACAAAGCTTGGGTTTTTCTGGATCTCACGTTTGAGTGGGTTATCGATATCCGACAAACTTAAAAATTTCTGTCTGAACATTTTTGAATTGATGCAATACAAAAAGAATTTGCTTGTTTTTTAGATAATTTTTTTAAATATTTTTTTTTTAATTTGTATACATTTTTTCAAAACCCGCAATTTTGAACCGTGATGTGCGAACAAAAGATATAGACCGATTTTGATTATTTTGGTTTTAAAATGCTTGTATTTTCTAAAAATGTGAAATTGATAATTGAATAACTTTTAAATTCCAGAAATTTTAAATATAGTAATAATTTCTGAATCAGACTATGCATAGCTTCTGTATTTTAGCATCATCAGTGATCCGATATTATAATATTTATATGTTTTATATTTGAAAAATTTTTAAATTGTCTCTATATAGAATTTTTTTTTATTATTATATTCGTCTGCTGAGAGATTCGAACCTGCGGTCCGAAACATCACGTTACACTCGTAACCAACTTTTGCGCACTATTAATAGTTGATATAAGCACTTTGTTGAAATATGCACCACCCTAATATCTATAATTTCCAACTAAAAATTTTTTATTCCAAACAGAGCGAAATGTCTCCTTCGGCCTGGTATAGCTGCTCCTGGTATAATGAATCGAAACAATTTAAATATATTATTGATATGATGATTTTGCGTACCAATCGCACTTTATTTTTGCAAGTTTCTGGTTTTACTACCATGTCTCTTGTGACTCTATTATCGGTATTTGGTTAAAAGGAGGATTTGTTTATGTGTTAACTAATTATAAATATTTTTTTTTAATTTCAGATTGTACAATCCAGTGGTTCATACTTTTTACTACTAAGAAATCTGAGTGGCATGGACTAAATTAGAAAAATAGTTGATATTAAGTTTTATTTAATATTAAGATTAAGCACATTATAGTAAATTTGTTTATTCTTTTAAATTTAAATAGACGAAAAGTTTATAATTAACTTTTTCCAGCACAAAAACATGTGGAAATTTATAATATAATATTCACCATCGTTTTTAAAGTCTCCACCTAAGGGGGTTTTACATTGTTATACTTTGTGTGTTGAAATGTATTTTTCAAACCAAAATACATTTAAAATTGTAAATTTACAAAGTATTATCAGTTGTCATTTTTAATTTAAAATTTTGCAAAAAACACAAATACATAAAATATCTTTTCTCAATTTATTTTATTTTGATTTTAATTATTTTTTTAATTATAACAACAAAATAAAAAGTCGAAAGCAAAGCATTATGTTTTGAAAAATTTCAAAAAATTTTCTTTTACGTTATACATTTCAAAAAAAGTTAATTATACAAAATACATTATACAAAGTGTGACAATGTAAAACCTGCTTTATTGGATAAGTTTGTTATTCCGATTATAATCGGTCATAATCTAGGTCCCCATAAATAATACAGTCGAACTCGGTTATAACGAACTCGGTTATAACGAATTCTCGGTTATAACGAACTAATTCTAAAGTCCCGACGTTTTGGCAACAATTTTCACACAAAATACTTCTTTTATAACGAACTCGGTTATAACGAATCCTCGGTTAAAACGAACTACTTATTATGGTCCCACGAGCACAATTTCATGTATATTTACCTTTTTATAACGAACTCCCACAAATATTTTGAAATTTGCGGCAGTTATGTTTACCAAACTCACAAATGGTTAGAAATTGTTAGTTAATATTATTATTTTGATCAAATTTATTTATATTTTTAATGTTTTCTTCTCAATAAGTAGTTTACTTTCAAAAAACGTCAAAGAAAACAAAATTGGAAATTTTTTTTTGGAAATAAAACTAGGTTGATATAAAATATACCCCCCTTATAGCGAACTTCGCTTATAACGAACTATTTTTACTGGTCCCTCGGAGTTCGTTATAACCGGGTTTGACTGTATTGATCAGTGATCGATTCTAACAATAAGACATTTTAGCCGGACATGTCCGGCAGCCCTTCTGCTGAAATGGCGATCACAGTCAAAATATTACACAGATATAACTGTAATAACACAGTATACTCAGGAAATTTTGTACACTCAAAAAAGTATGTCGGTAAAATCAACTACAAAAGACAGTTGTTTTGACTACATTTTGTTGTTGAAAAGGCGTCCACTACATATTACGGTAAAAACAACTGAACATGTTGTTGTTTTTAACTATTGATTTTCAACTACAAAATGTAGTAAAAACTACTACAAAACTGTTTAATACAGTTGTTTTTACAACAATTGCCTGAAATTTTATTTAAAAAATTTCTTAAACGTTTAAATGATTGATATTTATTAATTTAAAAAGCAATACAATTCAGTTGGTTGTATAGAATTTCGATATGATGACAATTTTTTGGTGTATTTATCTGGAATTATAGAAGAAAAAATATATATTAATAAAATGTTAAACAAAATAAATTGATTGTATTTACCTTTGTTTTTTTAATAGTTTGTTTCAAATTTCCACCGCTTCTGATCAAAATTTGTTTGGAATAAAAAAAAAAAAAGAAATGCTTTGGTAGAATTTATTTATAAAAAAAAAAAAAATTAATTTGCAATGTTTCAAAAGGTATGTACCTGTTCTGTTGTGTATACAAAGAAAAGAAAGATGGCACGCAGGCAACCAAGCCGACAAGAATTTTTTTGTTTTTTTCCGATTGGTTTTTACGCACGCTTATGTGAGCGCTATATTATACACACTTGCTATCTCATTTATCCACTTATTTTCTTTCGCTCAAGAATATTTTTCCAAAAACATATTTTTTGTTATAATTAAATTTAATAAATTGTAATTTAATTTATTTAGATATTTTTTATTTGGTATAAAAATAATTCCTTCCGCATACCGCACGACCAACTCGTTCGACACATTCGTTTGGAATAAAAATTTCTAGAAAAAAACTAAAAACAACTACATAAATCAACTATTGCTACAGTGTAGTATATTTTTTGTAGTTATTTTTTGAAACTACTACAAAAAAAAGTTGTTTGAGATTTTTTCATACAAAAACGACCGAAATTGTAGTTAAAAACAACAGCTACTACTTACTACATAAACGACCGTCATGTAGTAACTGCAATAATTTTCTGAGTGTAAGCTACTACATGTTAGTTGTTCATCTATTTTACAGTAGTTAGTTGTTTTCAACTACAAAGTCAGTTGTTTTTGTATGAAAAATATCAAACAACTATTTTTGTTAGTTATTTTAAGTCGATTTTTTATACCCTCCAACTACAGTATGGGGGTGTACTCACTTTGTCATTCCGTGTGTAACGTATCGAAATATCGGTCTAGAACCCCATAAAGTGTATATATTTATGATCAGTGATCGATTCTAAGACATTCTAGCGATGTCCGTCCGTCTGTCCGTGCGTCTGTGGAAGACACGATACAGTCCAAAATAAAAGTGCTAGACTCCTGAAATTTGGCATATATATGTCTTATGTTCATAGGCTGGTTAAGTTCGGAGATGGGCAAAATCGGACCAGGGGGAAAAAGTTCCCATTTGACGAAGTAAACCAACCCATGAAAAAAGGTAACTTTTAATAGGTTTTTTTGTACTTTTGTTAAACAAATGAAACATTTTTATGCTTGAAAAAGATCAAAGTCTTGGACTTGGACCCAGGGGATTTGAAAATGACTTTTTTTTGGTCCGACCCCTTTTGTGGGCGTGGATATTAGCAAATAATTTATATAATGATGAAATAGTATATCTTTTGTACAACAAGCAGTAATTAAATTTGTAAACATTTTTGACCAGAGAGAATGTGTCCCCAAGGACCCCCAACAAGACCCCCCCTCAAAAAAACGCCCCTGTATTTTTATACCCTCCAACCACAGTATGGGGGTATACTCACTTTGTCATTCCGTGTGTAACGCATCGAAATAGTTAGTTAGTTAAATGTTCTTTATTTAATTCATTTCTTTGTGATAACAATTTTTTAAATAATAAATAAAATAATAATAAAATAAAAAAATAAGAACGTACGACTATGACTTAATGTCGTCAGTCGCATCGAAATATTCTAGCGATGTCCGTCCGTCCGTCTGTCCGTCTGTGGAAGACACGATACAGTCCAAAGTAAAAGAGCTAGACTCCTTTGGCACGAATAAAAAGTTCCCCTCTTAAGAACTAAACAAACCTCTAAAAAAAAACATTTTTATAGGTTTTTTTGTACTTTTGCTTAGCAAACGAAACATTTTTATGTCAAAAGAAGTTCAGAGTCTTGCAGTTGGATCCGGGAAGGTTGTCTCCCACTGACGTAACCCCCCCCCCCAAAAAAAAAACGCCCCTGTTTTTTTTTTAACGTGTTGGAATTTAACACTCTCACTTGTTTATATTTCACTGCTTTTTAAAAAACAAAAAAAAATTTGGAAAAATTTTGGTTTTCAATTTTTTTTCTCTGAAAACTTTTCTAACAATAAGTCTTTTTTAAAAAAATTATATATTGATTATTTTATTTTTACTACAAAAAAACTAACATGTTTTGACTGCAAATGTAAGTTGTTTTTGCATAAGTCAGTTGTTTTTGTCAGTTAATATAACTAACATTGTTAGCTGTTTTAACTGAAAAATTAGTTGACCTCAAAACAACTCACAACGTAGTTATTTTAACTAACATTTTCAGTTGATTTTACTTACATAATTTTCTGAGTGTATAACACTATAAAAAATTACGTGGTTCCGACGATTGATTTTGGTAGCGGAGACCAAAGATTTAAAAATGACATTGGAATTTCGTTTTAGAGGCGGTTTAAGTTTCCCAGCTTGTAAGGGCGGAACGACAAACTTTACCCCGGACATACACTCCCATAGTGACGTACAACGTTTCTATCTTAAAGGCTGAGTTATGCAACCGTAACCGTACTCTAGCGTAGCTGAGAGTTGTTTTCGTTATAAGAGAACAAATGAGAGGAATTATTCTTCTTTGCAGACGGTTACGTGATTTGCTATTTGATTTTTATCGCTACACTACGTTTGGGGACAGTTACAAAATTATGTTAGTCAAATCAACTGAAAATGTCAGTTAAAATAACTACTTTGTAAGTTGTTTGGGGTCAACTACGACCATCATGAAGAAAATCGCGAAAAACCGTTTTTTTGTATATGGCAGCATCACTTTAGGAGATGATTTGAGGCTTCATCTTTTACTTAGTATATAATGTGGGAACCTTAAACAATGAACCATAGATGGGAATTTATCATTACCATTGAAATTTAATTACCATTGGTTAATATCAATGGTAATGAAAAAATTTTCATTACCATTTAATGGTAATTAAATTTTTTTAATTGAAAAAATAATTACTAATAGTAATGAAATGCACCAATTGTTGAAAAACACCAATTATAATTGGTTTCAAAACCATTGGTTTGCACATTTTTGTTTTTTTTTTAAGTTAAAAATTTAAACATCAAAGTATGTTTTTACAAAAAAAAAAAATATGAAAATGTCAAAGACAAAAAACAAAACGCAAATAAAAATTTCAAATATTGTGTTATACAAAGGCAATCAAACATCAAAGTATGTTTTTACAAAAAAAAAAAATATGAAAATGTCAAAGACAAAAAACAAAACGCAAATAAAAATTTCAAATATTGTGTTATACAAAGGCAATCAACGTGCGTTTAGTTTATAAAATGTGAAAAACTAAAACACCATATAACAAAAAACAACAGATTTTTCCAAATATTAACGATTTTGACAATATTGTGACGACTTTTACTAATGGTAATTATTTTTTTTAAGTGATGACATACCAATGGTAATTATTTTTTTTTAATTTTCATTAGTAATTAAATTGATAAATAATTTAATTGGTACAATTGATACAACTAATGGTAATGAAAAAAAATTAATTACCATTGACATCAATTAAATGGTAATTAAACCATCAATTACTTAATTGGTCTCTTTAATTAATTAGTCCCATCTATGCAATGAACTAACCCAAAATTTGTCCAAAAAAGTTTTCATTTGCAAAAGTTATCTTAACAAAAACTGTTATTTCAGTGTTTGCGATACAATAATTATAGTTTTTGTTAAGATAACTTTTGCAAATGAAAACTTCTTTGGACAAATTTTGGGTTAGTTCATTGTTTAAGGTTCCCACATTATATACTAAAAGATGAAGCCTCAAATCATCTCCTAAAGTGATGCTGCCATATACAAAAAAACGGTTTTTCGCGATTTTCTTCATGATGGTCCATATAACATAGATGTTTTTTGTCCACTATTCGTAGTGTCATGGACGCCTTTATGATCCACAAAATGTAAGTTTTTTATCAGAGAGCAATTTAGCGGTTAATTTCGCGAAAACTTAAAAAAATGAAGAAATCCGCGAATTAAAGGGGTTAAGATGAAAAGCTTTAAACCAAATTTATATTAGAAATATTGCTACAAGTTATATCTTTGTTTTCCATGCCATAAGATTTAAAAATCATTAGCTTTGGAATTTTTTTTGTTAAAAAAGCAGCTGAAAATCAGCCAATTTTTAATGACATTTTACAAGAAAACTGTACCATACATCGAAAAACGGAGTACGCCATTCGATTCAGCATGTCCGAAATATATTGAAATGATGGTCGTACCTCTTGTTTTCTAAAATAGTGGTTAGTTTTGTCACGCAGTGTTATTACTATTTTTTAAAATTTTTTGAAAAAAATTTATTGTAATTTTCCAATCCTAAAATCATTTCTACTGCTCCAATGGTGCGTCATAGAGGGGTAATTTATAAGACCGACCCCCATTAATTTTTACGTCTTAACATTTCTTTGGAACAAACTAATACCCTATCTCCAATTTCTAAGGGGGCTCCCACACAAAACGACAATTTTTAAAATTTTCTCCAACCGCTCTAACTGCTCTAATAGTGCCCCTAGAGCAACAAAATGTATGACCGACCCACAATATTTTTTTAGTCCAAACATTTTCTCTGAACACACCTACCCTCTATCTCTAATTGTTAAGGCGGTCCCCATACAATTTTTTTTATTTTTTGTAAATTTGTTTTATTCATAGATGGGAATTTTTCATTACCATTGAAATTTAATTACCATTGGTTGATATCAATGGTAATGAAAAAAATTTCATTACCATTTAATGGTAATTAAATTTTTTTAATTGAAAAAATAATTACCAATTGTAATGAAATGCACCAATTGTTGAAAAACACCAATTATAATTGGTTTCAAAACCATTTGTTTACACATTTTTGTCTTTTTGAAAAGTTATAAATTTAAACATCAAAGCATGTTTTTTTTAAATATGAATAAAGACAAAAATCTAAACGCAAATAAAAAAACTTCAAATATTGTGTTATACAAAAGGCAAACGTGCGTTTGGTTCATAAAATGTGAAAAATTGAAATACAAAATAACAAAAAACAACAGATATTTTCAAATATTAACGATTTTGACAATATTGTGACGACTTTTACTAATGGTAATTATTTTTTTTAATTGATGCCATACCAATGGTAATTATTTTTTTTTTAATTTTCATTAGTAATTGATTAGTAATTTAATTGGTGCAATTGATACAACCAATTGTAATGAAAAAAATTTCATTACCATTGACATCAATTAAATGGTAATTAAACCATCAATTAATTGGTCCCATTAATTAATTAGTCCCATCTATGGTTTTATTTAATCAGCTTCTACCGGTCCAATGGTGCGTCCGAGAGGGGTCATTAGTGAGACCGACCCCCATTTATTTTTACCCTCAAACGTTTTGTAAAACATACCACAGCCCTATCTCCACTCGCTAAGTAGGCTTCCATTCAAAATTACATTTTTATAAAATTTCCTCCAACTGTTATTTGTATGGGAGCCTACTTAGGGAGGGGAGATAGGGCTGTGGTATGTTTTACAAAAATGTTGAAGGGTAAAAATAAATAGGGGTCGGTCTCACTAATGACCCCTCTCGGACGGACCATTGGACCGGTAGAAGCTGATTAAATAAAACAAATTTACAAAAAATAAAAAAAAATGTATGGGGACCGCCTTTACAGTTAAAGATAGAGGGTATGAGTGTTCAGAGAAAATGTTTGGACTAAAAAAATATTGTGGGTCAGTCATACATTTTGTTGCTCTAAAGGCACTATTAGGGCAGTTAGAGCGGTTGGAGCAAATTTTAAAAAATGTCGTTTTGTGTGGGAGCCCCCTTAGAAATTGGAGATAGGGTATTATTTTGTTCCAAAGAAATGTTAAGACGTAAAAATTAATGGGGGTCGGTCTTATAAAGGACCCCTCTATGACGCACCATTGCACGGTGGTCAATTCCGGCCAAAAATCATTTTATTTTTTTATTAAATCTTTATGAAATTTTGATGCTATATTATAGCTAATACTTCAAAACATACAACTTAAATCTTTTTTTGGGCCTTGTAACACTAAATTATTGTCCATAGTGGTGCAAAGTTGAGTATTTTTTGCTTCTCATTTCAGCTTTTTTTAAAATGTATATTTTAGTTTTCAATAAAAGTTGGCTCTGCAATTTTCTTCACATTATTTTTGTAAGTTCGCACATGGATTTTTAATTCTTATAGTAAATAATCATTCCATGTGGTTTTTGCAGATTTTGTGTGCGTTTTTGTCTTAAAGTGATGTGTATGAAAATTAGATAAAAATTAAAAAAAAACTCTAAAAAAAATAAATTTTGAAAGACCATAAAAATCAATTAGAGGCTATTAGAGGTTAGCTATAAAAAGCAGTTTGTGCTTTTAACTGTTAAAAGTAAGTATTTTAAATTTCAGCCCCTACTTTTACCGATTCTTTAAACCAGAGGATTTTTAGTGGACTCATTTTTTACAAATGGTGGACCTTTTTAAACCTACAAACTCCACCAAAATAGGGAATGTGAAGAGATACTAACTTAAAACCCATAGATTTTCGTTAAAAAAACTTAAAAAAAGACGAAATGAAAAAAATGTGGTTTAAGGGGGGGTTGGAACTAAAAAACAGCCTTAATGTTAGCAATTTTTAAACAGCTAAAAAAATAAATACGTAATATTATTTGATTCTGTTTTTTCATTTGAAAGAAAGAACATTTTAGTATTTTTAAAAAATTTCATAACACAAAATTGGCTGCATTTTTCCAGCAAAAACTACTTAATTTTTGATTTGATGATTTTTTTTTTGATTTGTAGATAATTAAATTTTCAAGCACTTAACGTGGCCATTTTTTTGGAAAAAAATGATTTTTGTTGAAAATAGAAAAATTTCAATTTCTTCTTTCATTCAAATATTAATTAGGTAAAATTTTAAAAAATTGTCACAATATGTATTAGAAAATTAAATAATCTACAAATTAAAAAAAAAGAATGTCATAAAAATCGGTTCAGCAGTTTTTGCTGTACAACTGCGGCCATTTTGTTCTTTAAAAAATAGCATCCCACAATTAACTGGAAACCCTGGAAATTCTTTGTCTTTTAAAATATCACGATTATTAATATTTCAAATAAAAAACAGAATTAAAAAGTATTGCATATCTATTTTTTTAAAAAATTGCTAACACTAAGGCTGTTTCTTTTAGTTCCAACCCCCCACCTTAAATAGTTTGATACATTTGACACGTCCATGCTTAGTTGGCCAACCACTATATTTGTATGTCCAACGTTTTGAAAAGAGATCAGATATATTATTTTTAATTCGGATATTAAATTATTGCTGTTTATATACAGACATGTTTGATACATTTGGGACGTCCATGATTATTTGGCCAACCACTGTATTTGTAGGTCCAACATTTGGGCAAGGTATCAGATATGTTATTCTTAATTCGAATATTAAATTTAAACTATTTACCATGGTTGGTTACCGTTACCCTTATTATACCGTTACCGATTCAAAACCCTTTCAAATCGAATACCGTTACCGATACCGCTAAAAATATTTTTAAAATACCGTTACCGTTATAATTATTAGAAGTTACCGGTATTGTACCGGTATTCAAAATTTTACCTGTTTAAGGGATTTTAACGAACAAAAAAATAAAATCAAATTGCTAACATAAGTTTAAATTTATAATTTGCAAATTATCATAAAATAAATGACAAAAATAATAATCATATCAAATCTATACTGGTTTTTGGGTCTATAAAAAATTTTTAGCTTTCAGTTCTATCTTTTTTCAAATGTTTAACTAAATTAATAATACCGGTACGTACCGGTTTGGTTGGTTCGGTACCGGTACATACCGTTACCGAAACGATTTGAAAACACTTACCGTTACCTTTACCGAAATAAATAAAAATTAGATACCGTTACCGTTACCCCTACCGTTATTCGTTTCGGTAACCAACCTTGCTATTTACACGCAGAAATAAAGGAGTTATTGATTTTTGACCGGAATTGACCACCGTGCATTGGAGCAGTAGCAATGATTTTAAGATTGGAAAATTACAATAAAATTTAAAAAAATAGTAATAATTGTTATCCCACGATCCTCCTAGGCAAAAAATTTGTAGAATCGATAGATGTTTTACACAAAAAAATTTTAAAAATCGAAGAGTACAAACATTTTCAAAAATGAGATTTAAATTTTAAAGTTTAAAAATCGCATACTAGAGCGCTTTTAAGAATTTTTTGGGATTTTTTTACGTACGTAAAAAAACAAAAATTTTGAAAAAAAAAAAAATTGAAATTTGGACCATTATTGAAGAAGTTATGAGAAAAAGAAGTTTGAGTAAAGGAACAAACTACCAATTTTTAAAATTCGATATCTTTTGAACGGGTCATCAAAAAAATCTGAATTTTTATTTTTTTGACTAATATTAAAAGGTTGATATCTTAGTAACAGTAAATGTGGTTATAATATAACATTCACATAGTTACAAACATCAGCACAAACTCATTATACGCTGTACCACAGTGGGGTGTAGGGTATAACTAACAAACTTACTAAACTTTACCGTTAGTTTTTTTAAGCTTTGCAACACGTTTGTGTTTCATTCATTTTAAAATGATAACAAAAAAGGTTGCCAGATTTATAAATCTACACTCAAAAATAAAAAAAAAAACGTTAAACTTAAAAAAATAGCAAAATTTATACAAACAAAAAATTGGATTTTGTTCAAAAATAGCCAACAAAATCGCCAACCATTTCATAAATCGCCAAAAAATCGCCATGTCGCCAAATCAAAAATTAAGACGCCAAACAAGTTAGAAAATCGCCACGTTTGGCGAGAAATCGATATATCTGACAACCCTGCCAACATGTAGTAAAAATAAAATAATCAATATATGTATATTTTTTTTTTTTTTTTTCAAAAAATTTTTCAGAAAAAAAAATTGAAGACCAATTTTTTTTTTTTTTAAGTTGTGAAAAATAAAAAAAAAATATTTTTTTTTTTTGGAAAAAAAACTGAAAGTTTTTCAGAGATAAAAAAACCAAAATTAACTACTTTAAATAACTGTTACTACATTCAGTGGCGGGTACAGCTTTTGGGTTTGGGGGGGGGAATTTTTTTTTTTTTTATTTCGAATAAAAAAAATCTTTATTATTTTGCAAAAAAACGTGATGGGAAAGCTATAAAATCATCAAATTTATTTGTTTTGGCCAAAGGAGGTTTGTTAATTTTTTTTTTTTTAATTTTTCTAAATCTGAGAATTTTTCAAATGTCTCAGAATCTAAGACTTCTTCTTTACGAAAATGTCTCAGAATCTGGGAATTTTTTCGCATAAAAAATTTTTAGATTCTAAGAACTTTTTTGCACAGAAAAAGTCTCAGATTCTGAGACTTTTACTACAGAAAAAGTCTCATATTTTACAGCATTTTTGAGATATTTTTACTATAGAAAATGTCTCATATTATTAGATTTGTTCGTACTAAAAAAAATTAGATTCCGAGACCCTTTTTTCTATAGAAAAAGTCTCAGACCTTTTGCCTATAAAAAAATTGCAGATTCGTTAAAAAAAAAAAAACCTTGTAAAGTTACCAAAAAATCTCGTGATTTAACGAGGCTATTCTCGTAAAATAGGAGGAAATCCTCGTAAAATTACGAGGATTTCCTCGTAATTTTGAATGCGCCAAAAATTGGTAAAATAACCAATTTTATTGGTAAAAATATTGTTTTAAAAGCGGAAAAAGGAAAAAAAAATGGTAAACTTACAAGAAAAAATGGTAAATATGTTACAGAAAATGGTAAACTTACAAACCAAAATGGTAAATTTTCAAAATTTTTTTTTGTTAAACAATATAAGTCCTCGTAATAAAATATCTTTTGTAAAATAACTGTTTTTTGTAAATTAACAAAAATCCTCGTAATAAATTTTTCAAAATTTTGTCAGTTTTTTTTTAATATTTTTCAATAAAAAAAAAAAATTGTTCGGGACTTGGAAAATTAAAAAAAAAAATAAAAAAATTACATAAAAAATTGTTTTTTTTTCTTTTTTTTTTTTGTTAAACAACATAAATTCTCGTATAACATAGTTTTGTAAAACAACAGCTTTTTTTTGTAAATAAACTAGAATCCTCGTAATAAAAACTTTGCTGTAAAATTACAGTTTTTTCTTGTAAAATAACCTTTCAAAATGGTAAAATACAATTACGAAAATAAATTTGTAAAATTACCAATAAAACTGTAGTTCTCGTCTGAGCAAAGTACAAGATTTTTTGTTAAAAAACAAGGAAAATTGTTAAATATTGGTAGAACGGAATTACAAGGCATTTTACCAGGCGTTTTACCAGTTTTTTTTTTTAGTGTTCTGACACCTTTTTTTCAAGAAAAAGTCTCAGATTCTCAGACCTTTTCTTATAGATATCCTCAAATTCTCAGACCTTTTCCTATAGAAAAAGTCTCAGATTCTGCGACCTTCTTCCAATTGAGTAAGTTCCAACTTCAAAGACTTTTTTTTCAACAAAAAAATACTTTTTTTGACAAACAAAAAAGATTTTGAGACCTTTTTCTTAAAATGAGTGTCAAAAATTTTTCAGAAATAGTTAAACTTACCTAAGACTACCAACATTTTTAAGATTTTAAGATATTTTCCCTATTCCTATGTAGTAGACAAACATTTTTTATATAAATTAAATTTTTTCTATACAAAAAACAACATATTCTAAGTAATTTTTTTTATACCAAAATTCATAATAAGATTGACAGATATTTTTTCACAGAAAATTTTCAGATTAAGTCACATTTTTCCTTTAAAAATTCTCCTATAAAAATTTTCAGATTTTTTTCTTTGAAAAATTTTTGGATTTCGAGATTTTTTTCTTTCGGGAAATTTTTTAGAAAATTTCCTTCTTCCTCCTTTCTTTTTTTCTTCTTTTTCTTTCTTTTCCTTTTTTTTCTTTTTTTTTCCTTTTTAAAATTTGGTCTGGGGGGGGAAATTTCCCCTTTTCCCCCCCCCCCCCCCCTTGTACCCGCGCATGCTACATTACAGTACTTTTTTGTTAGTTGTTCAAATAAACGACTTAAAATAATTAACAGAAATAGTTGTTTGATATTTTTCATACAGAAACAACTGACTTTGTAGTTAAAAACAACTAACTACTGTAAAATATACAAGCAACTAACATGTCGCTCCTTTACTTGTATAGTGTCATAACTCAAAAAATTCGTTTTTTGAGTTAATGATGCAGAATTATTCGTTATATCATGCTTTATATTGTGTCAAAAATTCGTAATAATATCTTTTAAACTCACCGTTTGAGAAGAGTACACGCCATTATTACATTTTCTATGTACCGGCCTTTTTCAATTAAAACCCAGTTTCAATAGTAAACTTTAAACGTGTTTTCTGCAAAATCAAATATTTTGAGTCGTGACACTATACAAGTAAAGGAGCGATGTAGTAACTTACATAATTTTCTGAGTGTAGTTAACCCAGCCTTTAAAGGCTGAGTTATGTACCCGTAACCGTACCCTAGCGTAGAGAGGTTTTCGTTATATGAGAACAAATGAGAGCAATTACACTACTCAACACGGTTATTGCACAGACATTTTGAATACATTTTTTAAAGTATTTTGGACTCCTAAACCCGAATCTGTCATCAGAAAAGTTGTATCAAATCGCTTTCTCGAGATATAGGCATTTTCATTTTTTGTGGACCAAGCCCTCAAAACAGACAATTTTTTTAATATTGGAAAAGTGTATGCTAAAGTTATTCATATTTTTATTTTTTTCGAATTTCCAATAAAATTACCTAACTTTGGCAATAAATCCGGGCTCGATACGATCAAGGATACCATCAGGACATAAGGAAATTCAAAATGTCCTTTTCTTGGTTACGTCCTTATAAGTAACCGAATTTAGCAAGAAACTTCCTGTTCAAAGCAGATATCTAAAGTAGACACTCCAATTAAGGGAACCTGGGGCTAAAATCCATTGAGTATATATCCAGAAATATTTGCAAAAGAAGTCAAAATTTTAAACCAAATTTTCAAATTTTATTTCATACATTTTTTTTATTCCAATTTTTATGATTTTTTGTTAAAATAAAAAAAAAAAAATAATAAAACACATTTCCTAAAGTATTGTTGCCGTCTTATCACGAATCTGACATCAGAAAAATCGTACCAAATCCCCTTCTCAAGACATAGGCATTTTTAATTTTTGTGGACCAAGCCGTCAAAACCGACAAATTTGTTAATATTTGAAAAGTGAATGTTAAAGTTATTCACATTTTTTTTTATTCGAGCTCCCAATAAAATTACATAACTTGTGCAAGAAATCCGGACTCAATAAGATCAGGGATACTATCAGGACATGTAAGGAAGTTGAAAATGTTCTTTTTTCGTTTTCTCCTTATAACTATCTAAATTTCGCAAGAAATTTCCCGTTTAATGCTGATATGTAAAGAAGACACTTCAAAAAAAAGAACGTAGGGTTAAAATCTAAAATCCGTAGAGTATATCCAGAAATATTTGCAAAGAAGCCAACTTTGTTGGTTTTAAGGGCTTAATCCCCAAAAAATGAAAATGCCTATATCTAGAGAAGATGATTCGATAAAAATTTTCTGGTGACAGATTCGTGTTTAAAAGGCCGAAATACTTAAAGAAATTTGTTTCAATTTGTTTCAATTTTTTTTTTTTTTTTTTTTCAAAAAACTAATTGTAGTTGTAATTATTCGACCTTTCAAATTGTAATTAAGTAAATAAATAATCGAGCTCAAGGCCAGTGTTTCGTTTAATAAATCTTCTTTAATAACTTCCAATATTTCGATCCTCGTCGAGGAACATCATCAGGGAGTAAAATTGGATTTTTAACGCAAAAAACTTAAAGTTGTTGATATTGCAATATTTAATGACGAAGAAGGATGTTTAACAAATGTTTAACAAAAAACCATAAAAATTGGTACGAAAAAATGTATGAAAAACAATGCAGATTTGGTTCAACATTTTGACTTATTTTACAAATATTTCTGGATATACTCTACGGATTTTAGATTTTAGCCCCTCGTTCTCTTTATTGAAGTGTCTTCTTTACATATCAGCATTAAACGGGCAATTTCTTGCAAAATTTAGATAGTTATAAGGATAAAACGCAAAAAGGACATTTTCAACTTCCTTATAATGTCTTGATCGTATCCTTGATCGTATCGATTCCGGATTTCTTGCAAAAGTTAGGTAATTTTATTGGGAATTCGAATAAAAAAAAATATGAATAACTTTAACATACACTTTTCCAATATTGAAAAAAAAAATTGTTTTGAGGGCTTGCTTCACAAAAAATGAAATATCTCAAGAAGGCGATTTGATACAACTTTTCTGATGACAGGTTCGTGCTTAGGAGCCCGAAATACTTAAGAAAATGTACTTTAGAAGTATGTGCAAAAGAGTTAATTTTTGTAGAGTAGTGTTATTGTTCTTTGCAGACGGTTACGTGATTTTCTATTTGAATTTAATCGCTACGCTACATTAGGGGACAGTTACGAAAAATTCAAATTTTTTTGTTATTGACACAATTAAAAAATTTAATTGTGTCAATTAAAAATTTACTTAAATTTTGTGTCAATTTTTAATAAATGTTTATTCAATATTATTTAAATGTTTACTGGTGCAAAATTGAGCAATTTTTCACTCAATATTATTAAAAATTATAAAAAAATATTTTTTTTCAGTGTACATCTTTATGTTTTAGGGCAATTTGAAAAATATGACAAAAAAGTTCCTCGCCAAGGTATAATTAAGACGTTAAAACTGGGCTAGAGCTATTTCAGCTTCATCATCAAAGTTAATAAGCTCTTTAAGTGCAGGTGCTATTTCACCCAGTTCAGCAAATTGAATTATTGCTGGCGTTTAATTACTTGTAAATGAGCCATGTAACAGGGTGTTCAATTTTATAGTTTGTTTAATATGTGAACAAAACTAGAGTAAATGTAAGATGTGAACAAAGCTAAAGAATCTGCAAAAAATCTGCACAAAAATATTTTGAAATTCAGCAAACAGAATCAGTAAAATTGCAGAATTCTTTTTTTGTTATTTTCTAAAACTGAATTCTTTTAAGTGTAGGGTTAAGAAGAGTAACTACAACTATATTCGAACTCATAAATATTTAAAATGGTAATTGATTTATAAAAATTTTGTTGCAATAACAATTTAATAAATATTTTATGTCAGTCAATAGCTAATAAAAGTTGACATGGATAATGAAAAAAAATTGTTAACTTTTTTAGTTAATAAAATCGCATTCTCAAAATAAAGTTTAATAAACGGAAAAAAAGTTTTTTAGCAAAATGACTAAATTATTATTAGCCATATTAAAAGAACAAGAACTAAAAAATAAAAAAAAATTAAATTTTTTTTATAAAATCGCTTTTATGGCAGGAGTGAATCTTAAATTTAAATCAAAATTTTTCAATCCAATTAAGATGTAATTATATATTTTTTTTTATAAAAACGTGCACACTGGAGAAGATTTTGATATTCGTCAAAATACACCGTCTGGATTATATAAGTTTGAAACTAGAGACTTAATGTAGTAAAACTGCATTTATAGTTTTTCATTTCGTGATCCTGTTTCCTTTTAAAATGTCTTCATAGTTTTAGAGGATTAAATTTTATAATTTTTTTTTAATATTTGAAGGGCTTACTGCAAGAACTTGATAAGCAACATTTTATTTTTTCGTGTTTTTCGCCTTCTGCTGATGTTCCATTGACAGATTTTTGGCAGAAGTCTTGATTTAACCCTTCGTAAAAGTATATTGAAAATAAAAGTTCTGCAAAAGTTCTATTTTCTACATTATTTAAAAAGTTTTAAGGCAAAAACCACCAAAACCGTAAAATGAAATGTTGCTTATCGAGTTTTTACAATAAACCCTTCATTTGTACTTGTCTTAGGATGCCACTAGTGTTAGCCAATGAAAGAGGAGGATCTCCCCTAATTTTCCTATTTTTTTTTTACATATCAGGAAGAAGGAGTTAAGTAACGTACTTTCAAAAACGTATCCTTTAATATCATTTAAAAATTTTAACACAGCATTTTGATAAAATGTTCAAGTGACTTTATTCACATCCTTTTATCCTGATATGGCAAAATAGAAAAATGCAAAAAATAGGGGATCATCCTCTTTCATAGGGGATCATCCACCAGTGTCATCCTAGGACAAGTAGAAATATTTCAAAAATATTTTACAAAATGTATCCTTTAAAATTTTGAAGTCCTTTTAAAAGGAAACAGGAACTCGAAATGCTAAACTGTAAATGCAGTTTTACTCCGTTGGTTCCCTACTTTCAGACGTATATCATCCGGTTCATGTTTAATATTGGCAGTCGGTCGGTGTAATCAATTTAAAATGTTCAGGAATGGCAGTTAGAAAAATGGCCTCCATTTTGCTCTGTCGGGTGGTTAAGTGGTTTCGGTATCAGTACATAACTGGCCATTACTTAGGGATAGGACCGAAATTTATTTATACCCCTAATGTAGACCCAACTGGGTCTAGGCACATCGCGGTTTGGATCCATTGGGTCCAAGCACAATGGGGCCCAATTATGTCCTTAAATTTTCTCCATTTTTTAGTTCAGATTGTTATAATATTAACTAATTTTTTCATATCTTTATTTTTAAGAAAAATCTGACCTTAAAGGAAAGAAAACATGGCAATGGTGCTAAATCATTATCATTTTTCCTTAAATTTAATTATTTTTTTCCATTTTTTAAGTGTAATATTCCTAAATTTTTAGTTTAAATGCTTTTTTGATAATTGTGGCATTGCTTGGTTTTTGTGCCCAATATTGTTTACTATGGCAAAATATAAATAAACCATTTTTAGATTGGGCTGAGGTAAGTATATCTTAGTAATTTTGTCCATAATACACCGTCCGACAGCCAATATTAAACATGAACCGGATGATATATGTCTGAAAGTAGAAAACAAATGAAGTAAAACTGCATTTACAGTATTTCATTTCGTGATCCTCGAGAACAAATGAAGTGTAACTGTATTTACAGGTTTTTCATTTCGTGATCCTGTTTCCTTCAAAGTTTTAAAGGCAACAGTTTTAAAGGACACATTTTGTAAAATATTTTTACTTGTCTTAGGATGGCACTGGTGATGGCAAATGAAAGAGGAGGATCTCTCCTAATTTTTCCATTTTTTTAATTTGCCATATCAGGAAAAGGATGTGAATAAATTTAGTTGAAAACTTTATCAAAATATTTTGTTAGAAATTTTTGAAGGATACATTTTTAAAAGGACGTAACTTACCTTCTTTTTCCTGATATGTAAAAATAATAAAATAGGAAAATTAGGGGAGATCCTCCTCTTTCATTTGCTATTACTAGTGGCACCTTAGGACAAGTACAAATGTAAAAAAAAAAATATTTTATAAAATTTAATCCTCTAAAACTTTGAAGTCCTTTTGAAAGGAAACAGGATCACAAAATAAAAACTGTAGATGCAGTTTTACTACATTTAATCGCTAGTTTCAAACATATGTTATCCAGTTCGTGTTTAACGATTTTTGTCGGACGGTGATATCAAAGATCTAAATATTCGGTTTTGAGATATTTGTTATGAATTCATAAACTGCTAAATATTTTTTTAGAGTCTGTTAATAAAGGTAAAATGGGATAAAATGGTGTCTTAAAATCAGTACTTGATACTTGAAATTTCCCATGGACTTGCCCATTAAGATAAGAATACAAAAAAGTTGAGTCTTAAATGAACTACCAAGAGAAATTCATTGGAGATCAAAGAGTGACGCGTCATGACGTTAGGAAGACTTCTATCGTTACCTGGCGGTTTTCAAAATTTTAAAAAGAGAATATCTCGAAAACGAAATGTGATCTGTGGTATTATTGTTTAACCATAAATTTATAATCGTAATTTTGTTTAAGGTAATTTGCACCTCAGTTCAGGCTTGGGTCGCAGAAACAAAAATGATTTATATGTTTTTCATACAACATCAATTCTTTGAACTATTACATACAGCTACAGACGGAAAATTACTTTTTGATGTAGGTATATTTGATTTGGGTAAGTTATGCAAAATTGCTCGGATGAAAAAATATTAATTAAAAATGTGCAAGCACATCTTCTGTATTCAAAATTTTTAATATTTATTTCTCGAATTTCTTGTATTTTTAGCTATAAATTGTAAGGAAGTACTCTTAAGTGATATCAAAGAAATCTTGAAGAATTCCTGGTCGCATACAAATCTACAATTGAGGGTTTTTGCAGTATCCTGTGTAATGGCTTGCGGATTTTTTATGGGTTCTTGTTTAGTTGTCAACTATTATTACACATATATTAATCCACAAAATATAACATTGCAATTACGTAAGTACTGTTGTTTGAAATTTTCCAGATAAAATTATGTTTTCCTTACATAATGTTTGAACAAATGAAATATGAAACTCCTAAATTGTAGTATTTCGGTATCAAAGAGGTCATCATATTGCATTGATCCCAATGAAACAAGTCTCAGTAGAATTAGTTTCTTATAGGTAAGGTTAGGTTGGATGGGCGTCCGCCAATTTGGCGAATTCACTCGGAGGCCATAAGGCCCATTGTGATTCTCCTAAAGTTGTCTCCCTACTCCCCTCTGATATACAAAATTCTACCTCTCAAACCACCCCGATTCTCTAAGGTATTCTGCTAGAGATGTCAATGGGACACTGTTTAGGCAATCCAGGTCGTCAAAAAATCGTTGCTCCAAGTACTTAAGGCGACGTTTCATCAGACCCGGACATTCACACAACAAGTGCTTCACTGACTCCTCCTCCTCCACTTCTCCACAACTTCTACAAAAGTTCCTATCAGAAATTACCATACGAACGGCCATTTGGCCGATTATACAGTGTCCTGTCAGTACTCCTACTAATAGGCTAACCGTCCGTTTGCCAAATTTAAGAAGACTTTCTGTACTTTTAGGATTTGGCAGTGGACACATGGTTCCCGATATCCTGCACGTGGTCAGCGATATCCACCTATCCTTCATCCTATTCTCTGATATCCTATCAATTTCGTTCATCAACTCCACTATAGGAACCGAGATATCAGGTTCGACATGTTCCCCCACCGCACAGTGCCACATTTGGCCAATCTAGGACGACAAAAATCCAATTTTAATTATATTGACTTGAAATTCGGTATAAATGTTCGTTTTGACTTCGAAAATAACATTATGAAAAATGTGGGAGGCCGGTTAAGGGCCACGCCCACTTATTTTAAAATTTGTAATTTTGGTTATAATTTCTTTAAATTTGGTATATATACTCTCAATGACTGTAGAAATAATATCACAAAAAAAGGGGGCGGTCAGACAACTGCCACGCCCACTTTTTTAAAATATGTTTAAAAAATATGTAAAAACAAGGTTTACATATCGCCCCACTGTAGTCGGCGTCGCAGACGGTCGCAAAAGTTAGCCGTTGAAATAAGTACTATGGATATTGGTCAATATATCTGAAAAAGTCCGGCGACCAATACGGACCAAACACAAAAGTTCTATTCCATCAAAAAAAATAAATATATAATTTTCTTTTCAAAAATTTGTATTTTGTTAAAAATTTAATAAAAAATAGAAAAATTTGTTTTAAAACAAAAGAAAAGATATGACTTAAAGCATTTAAATATCCTTTAAAATTACCAAAAAAGAGTGGATAAATATCTCTTTTTGTTCAAAAGTTACAACAGTTTAAACTCGACTTAATTTTTGCGAAATAATGTACACTAGTTGCAGGATTTTACAAGATGCAACTTTATGCACCCTCCTGTTAGCAACGAACAGAATTATCGATCTTATACGATTATTTCCGTGCTATTAGGAATGTTCTATAATACATACAAACATATCATGAAAATCGGGGAACTTTTTTTTTTGAATTTTGTCGTGCTAGATGGGCCAAATGTGGCACTGTGCACCGGCTCGGAGCAATTTCTTGCACATTCATCAGCTAATTCGTTACCATCGACCCCACTATGTCAAGGGTGGTGACTGATTCGATGAGGGGATTGTATACAATTACTAACAATTCTCGATTTTACAGTGTTTGACTCTACGGCCTTCAGAGCTGCAAGACTATCCACAAAAATGTTGATGGCACAAGGACTTAGGTCCTTTGTCATAATCATCTGCGCGGCTTTGTCAATTGCAAAAACCTCGGCCTGAAAAATACTACACTTGTCCGGGAGATTTACTGAAGCCCTGATTTCGAGGCATTTAGAGTATGGGGTATGAGTACTTGTGCCCATCTCCATCTTCGATCCGTCCGTGAAAATTGAGATCGCATTCCCCGTTATAACAGAGTTTTCCGCCCAGTCTTCCCTAGTTGGTATTTGGACTTCGAAGTTCCTATCAAAGTTGGTCTGAGGTGAGATATAGTCGGTTTTCCGTTCAAATTCCGTTCCGCCCACCGTACTTAATATGGTCGAGTGTCCCCAAGAGCGTTGCTTAAGCATTAGTGACTCTCTTAACCTAAGAGCCCATTTTTCTGCTGTGCTCTTGATGTAGATATCTAATGGCTGAATGTTTAGTATCACTTCCAGACCGGCCTGGAGTGCTGATCTAATAGCACCAGTGATACCCACGCACGCCAGTCGCTGTACATTCTGTAGGTTGCAGAGAAATGATTTTTTATCCGCTGCTTTCCACCACACAAGGGTGTGGTGTTAGACCCCACCTTCTTCCGAAAGTTCTTCTGCAGGTGTAAAAAGCACATAACGACTTTTTCATCCTTTCCTCTGTATTCCTTTTCCAGGAAAGCTTTGAGTCCAGGATTACACCCAGGTATTTCGCCTCATTAGATAGTTCTAGGGTGATTCTATCTAGTTTGGGAAGAACAAACCTGTCTATCTTAGTCCTTTTTGTGAACAAGATGAGTTCGGTTTTGGAGGGATTGACTCCCAGATCGTTGTACCTTGCCCACGTTAAGAGTATCTTTAGTGCTGATTCCATGAGTTCACTAATCGTTGGAAAAAACTTACCTCTTATTAGGATCACAACGTCATTAGCATAGGCAACCACCTTGATACCCATTCCATTGAGTGACTCGAGGATTTCATTTATTACAAGATTCCACAGAGGAGGAGAGATCACCCCTCCCTCCTTGTGGTGTGCCCCTTGTAACTACTTTCCTCGTTTCCCCATCACCTATCTTCGAGTTAATTGCCCTGTGTTTCAGCATGTTGCCCGTCCATAGAGTAATCTGTGTGTCCGTGCCTGTACTTTGTAGGGCATTAAGAATTGACGATATTTTGACATTGTTGAACGCGCCTTCCACGTCCAGAAATGATTCCAAAACGTACTCTTTTTTAAGAAGAGTATCCTCAATCAAACCGACAACATTACTTAAAGCTTCTCAACAGACCTACCCTTAAAATAGGCGTGTTGGGCCTCGCTGAAGTTGTCTGATGTGAGGGTACTTCTTACATAGACATCTACCAGTCTTTCCAGTGTTTCATATAAATAGGTCCTTCATTTCTCGTAAGGATATTAAACAAATATTTTAACTTTTTGTATTTTATAATTGTATTTCTTTTTACAGCTATGCCTGCTCTTTATCCGATGTGGCACGATTATGGTATGACTTTTCCTTATTATCCGATACAGTTCTTCATATCAGGTGTGGAAAACTATAATTGTGGAGTCGGTAAGTTCAGGTAACTAACAAGGAAGGTCTTTCACAGTGCACCCACCGATTGTCCTGAAACTTACATATAGGAAAGATGGGAGAAAAATAAGAGCTACCTGTTTTTTTTAGCTGCCCAATCTCACATTTAGCGGGTCGAAAGGGAGGGGGAAAAACGAGATTTTTTTCGTTTTTTGAGAATTTTTCACATTTTTTAAAAGAAACTATATGAACATTTTATTCAGGTCCAATGGTGTATCGGTCGTGTCCAAATTCGGCTTCGTTAAGTTCGTTATTGCCAAAAATAAATAGTCGTTGGGGTAGTTTATATGGAGATATATATACGTACGACCGCCAAAATCATATATACCCGACTAAAAATAAATATTCAGGTCCATATATAATTTGAAATTGAGCCATATATAATTTAATATGGCACAACACGTATTTGGATACAATAAGATGATGAAATTGGTGGATCAAAATAGCTTAAAATTTGTTATATTAGATTAAATATGATCGTTTTTGATCCGAATATTGGGTTTATCTAATTTGATATAATTGTATATAATTTTATATCATAAGATAAAATATGTAGAATTTTGCATAAAATATTTTTTTTATCTCATAATTTTCAAATTTATCCCAAGTTTTTTCGGGAAATAAAAAAAAATTGTGTCCGGGACTTAGAAATTTAAAAAAAAAAACAAAATTTAAAAAAAATTTTCCTAAAACTTTGTTAATAAATTTTTACTTCAAATCGCAAAAAAAGTACCAAAAATATTTTTTATCCAGGACTTAGAAAATATTACAAAACTTCTTCAGGACTTGTAAATTTTTTTATACCCTCCACTCTAGTGATAGAGGGTATATATAAGTTTGTCATTCCGTTTGTAACACCTCGAAATATTGGTCTAGGACCCTATAAAGTATATATATTCATGATCCTCGATCGATTTTAAGACGATCTAGCGATGTCCGTCCGTCCGTCCGTCCGTCCGTCCGTCCGTCTGTCCGTCTGTCTGTCTGTCTGTCTGTCTGTTGAAAACACGTTAACTTTTGAAAGACTTTACGGAGGCTCCTGAAGTTTGGCATATATGTTGCACATTTACCTGGTCAGGTTGGTATTGCAATCCAGCGAAATCGGTCCAGTGGTTCAAAAGTTATAAGCAAGTGAGTGAATTTCGGCAAGGGATTTTCTGGAATTAACGAGATAAAACGCACTGTAACTTTCGAACGGCAATCCTGAGGGTGCTGAAGTGTGGCATATATATTACCGTTCCACTGGTCCGGTTCGTTTTAAATTTCAGCCAAATCGGTCCGGCGGTTCAAAAGTTATTAGCAAAACCGTAAATTTCAGATTAGTTCACCTTAAATTCACGTGTTGAAAACCCGTTAAACATGTTTTAAAAACATTTGTAAGTCAGAAAAATATTTTAAAAGGTATTTTTGTCACACAAAAATATTTTTACACTAAACTAAAACAAGTAGAAAAGTTAAATTCGACTTTGCCGAATCTATGAATACCCTCCACAATGAATTTTTTAAAGGGTAGTACATTTGTTAACGTGAAAAAATTAACAATTTTGATTAGAAATATTTTATTTTGAGTAAAAAACTCCTTTTTTGTCATTTTTTTTTTTTAAAAAGAAAAATTACTATTTTTTTTTGAGTGTAAAATTTTTTTCGAGTGTAATGTTTTTTGACTGTAAAAATATTTCTGAGTGAATGCACGTACGTATGTACACAAAATATTGTCATTTTTGTACAAAAAAAATAAATTTTTTTGTGTAAATTTTTTTTTGGAGTGTAAATTTTTTTTTGAGTGTAAAATTTTTTTTGAGTGTAAAATTTTTGTCGAGTGTAATTTTTAAGTTACCAATGCTTTTGAAACTAAACAAGTTTAAAAAGCATTGCTTTAAAATTAAACAAGTTTGAAAAGCATTGTTTAGTAACCACCAATGCTTTTAAAACTTGTTAAAACACGTGGCATTTTAGATGAAACTAATCTGAAATTCAGGGTTTTGCTTATAACTTTTGAACTACTGGACCGATTGAGCTGAAATTTAATACCAAATAGACCCGGGGAACGGCAAAGATACATGCCAAGCTTCAGTAGTCTCATTATTGTCTTTCGAAAGTTATCGTGTTTTTTATCTCGTAAATTCGCGAAACACCCTTGCCGAAATTTACTCTTTTGCTCATAACTTTTAAACCACTGGACCGATTTGGCTGGATTGCAATACCAACCTGACCAGGTAAATGACAAACATATATGCCAAACTTCAGTAGCCTCTGTAAAGTCTTTCAAAAGTTAGCGTGTTTTCTACGGACGGACAGACAGACAGACAGACGGACGGACGGACGGACATCGCTAGATCGACTTAAAATCGATCGAGGATCATAAATATATATACTTTATGGGGTCCTAGACCAATATTTCGAGGTGTTACAAACGGAATGACAAACTTATATATACCCTCTATCACTAGAGTGGAGGGTATAAAAAAAATACACTTAAAAAAAGTTTACACTCAAAAAAAATTTTACACTCAAAAAAAAATTGGATTATTATTTTTTTTTTTTTCAAAAACTAACAAAAAAAGTTTTTTTACACTAAAACAAAAAAAATTTTACACTCAAAAAAAAATTAGTATTTTTTTTTTTTTTCAAAAATTAATAAAAAAAAGTTTTTCACAGAAAATAAAATATTTCTAACCAAAAAAAAGTTTACACTTAAAAAAAAATTTTACACCCAAAAAAAAAAAATGGTAAATTATTTTTTTTTATTTTTCAAAAATTTTACACTCAAAAAAAAAATTTGTTATTTTTTTTTTTTTTTCAAAAGTTAATAAAAAAGTTTTTTTACCGAAAATAAAATATTTCTAACCAAAAATGTTATTTTTTTCACGTTAGAAAATTTACTATCACTTAAAAAGGGCATTGTGGAGGGTATTCATAGATTCGGCCAAGTCGAATTTAACTTTTCTACTTGTTTTTTGTTTAAATCATTTTTAATGAAATTCTTAACTCCAAAACGCACAAATTATTTGTGTCTGGAAATTTAAAAAAAAAATTCTCGGGACTTAGAAAACTTTTTTCCCCCGATTCGGAACCATATATATATGTGTATCTCATCTTGTATGAGGTCAGACATGGAGTTGTATATCATATATTTATTTATCTAATAATGTATGAGGTCATTCATGGAGTCATATAAGTAAAATATTATATGCAACATCTAATTTAATAAAGCTTTATATATTGTATGTGGAGCAACACATGATTCGATATCCTTTTATATGGCACCATATTAAATTTTGGGTGTAAAACTTAATACAAGATACATTCACATATAATTATGTAATTTACTGTGTATGGCCGTATATAAATATATTAAATAATATTTTACTATATCTAAACTTTTTTAGTCGGGTATATAATCTCTATCAAAATTAAGCAGAGCCGTATTTTTTGGGGTCTGCTTAATTGGGCAGCTAAAAAAAACAGGTAACTCTTATTTCTTCCCTCTCATTCTAATATTGAAGTTTCACGACAATCGCTGGGTGCCCTGTGAAAGACCTTCCTTGTTAGCCGATAAAGAATTTTGTTGATATCTTTTGCACATCAAAAGTTATGACCAGGGAAACATGTTTTGTTTTTGCGCACTGCATTCATAAATGGGTAAGGTATTTATCCATTTCAGAAGATTTTAAAAATCTGGCATCGATTTGTTACAGCATATATTTGCATATTTTAGTTTTTAGAGCATATTTTTTCATATTTTAGGTTTAAGAACATATTTTTGTATAAGAGCATATTTTAATTTTCCCAAGTAAAAAAGAAATGATATAGTCATATATAATGTTGTATAGGAATATAGATTTGTATGTGTATATATCCGACACTATATGTTTCTAGATAAAATTATGTATTGGAAAAAATATCCCGAGTAAAAAAAAGTTATATGACGCAATATTTAATTATATATGAACAGATATGCTTTTATGTAAATCCATATTAATTTTGATCCGAAAATTGGCGGATCGAATATTATACGATTATATCAAATTCCATTATTTTTGATAAAATAATATCGAATTTGATTAAGTTTGATCCCAAAAATGGGCATAGGCGTAGATAGCCCCCCCCAGAATAATTTTAGCCCCCCCCAGAATTTTAATCGTTCAAAAATTTTTTTTTTTTTAATAATTTAATGATTTCATTAATTTTTGCAACAATAAATAATAATAATATGTAATGAGTCTTTAGGACTCGTTATGATTATTCAATGAGTCTTAAGGACTCGTAATGATTATTATATAAGATCTAATAGTTTTTCCCATTGAAAAATAGTCTGAATTATTGAAAAAAGTTTTTATATGAATCTGATGTTTTTGTCAGTGATAAAAACTTTACCAAATATTAGGGTTTTACCTTCAGGAAACATTTTAACATCTTTGATTTAAAAAAGTTTCTAAATTCTAAGGGGTTTTTTTATAGACAAAAGTTATTGAAAGAAAGAATCTGAGAATTTTGACTAATAATCAGCAACTTTTGCAATCATCTGAACTTTTTCTTAAAAAAATCTTAGTAATCTAATGATTTTACTATAGGAAAAACATGAAAAATCGTTCATTCTCAAAACATATCTAGCTAGGAGTTCTAAATTTCCGAAAAATCTACAGAATCAAAATTTAAAAACAAAAAAATATGAATTTTTAACCGCTTTCGGGGGGCATTCGTTTATAGGACACCCAGACGCATGTTAAAGGGAACGCTTCAGGAATAGGTCTAGGTTTTTCTATTAAAAAAAAAAAATACCAAAAAATTTAAAAAAAATCTAGGGGGGCTTAGCCCCCCCCAGAAATGTTGGCTTCCTACGCCGATGAAAATGGGTCTATCCAATTGTATTAAATCATATCTTATCTGTTAAAATTAGATAAATTTTTATATAATTAGATGAAATCTGGTAATTTTTTTTGGAATTTTAAACGTGAAATTAGAAATTTTTTATCAGATTGGATACATTAGCAATTAGAAGAGTTTTTTTTGCATTCTTCGGAATTTTTTTCTAAAATCATTTATCAGGGATTTAACAATTCCAAAAAATGTTTGTGTTTTAGAAAATTTAAAAACATTTTTTCGGAACTTAAAAATTTTTCAAAAACATAAAATTTCTCCTAAAAACATTTTCAATGATTTTTTTTACCCAAAAAAAATTGCCAAAAAAAATTTCATAAAATTTTTTAGGACTTGAAAATATTTTAATTTTTTAATTGTCCGGGACTTTTTGAAATTTTTTTCGGGATATAATTATAAATAAACTCATATATCTTTTTATCTGCCATATCTAAAAATTCCCGACCATATATGTCATATCTAATTTCATATAGATCGGTATATAAATAGATATGAATATGTGTGTTATCATATAAAAAAATGAGGAAAAATACAATGCTATATATAAACTTATATGTCCATATCAAAGTTCATTCATAACCATATATAAATTTAAATAATTATATATTAGCATATATGATTATATCAGATCTTTTTTATTCGGGATTTCAATAATTTCCAATATAGTATCAGATAATGTTATATATTACTATATGTGGTCACATATATAATTATATATACCGTATATAAATATACAAGATTGGCCAAATTTAATACAGCTCCACATATAAATATATATGGTACCATGTAAAATAATATATTATTATATCCCTACCCTAGTAAAAATATTATGCTGATTTTACTAAATAGATCTAATTTGATCCGTAAAATGGTTGTATCAAATAATATCTAATTGTATTACTTAAGATACAAAAATATAAAAATTGATACAATTTGATCCTGAATTTGGTCAAATCTACCCGAGTAAAAAAAAGTTATATGACGCAATATTTAATTATATATGAACAGATATGCTTTTATGTAAATCCATATTAATTTTGATCCGAAAATTGGCGGATCGAATATTATACGATTATATCAAATTCTATTATTTTTGATAAAATAATATCAAATTTGATTAAGTTTGATCCCAAAAATGGGTCTATCTAATTGTATTAAATCATATCTTATCTGTTAAAATTAGATAAATTTTTATATAATAAGATGAAATTTGGTAAATTGTTTTGGAATTTTAAACGTGAAATTAGAAATTATTTTATCAGATTGGATACATTATCAATTAGAAGTGTTTTTATTACATTCTTCGGAATTTTTTTCGCAACTTAGCAATTTATTAAAAATTTGTAAAATTTTTTTCTAAAACAATTTTTAAGGGATTTAAAAATTCCAAAAAATGTTTGTGTCTTAGAAAATTTAAAAACATTTTTTCGGAACTTAAAAATTTTTCAGTTGACTTGGACGTAAAAAAGTGTTTACAAATATTTAATTTGAAGTCAAATACTTCTTTAGTAATTTTTGAAAAAAAATATATTTTTTGGGTGTAAAATTTTTTTGAGTTTAAAAAAAAAAAAAAAATTGAGTCGCAAAAATACTTTGTAAAATATTTTTGTGGCTACCAACCTCTATTAAACACGTGAAATCGGGATAAAACCAATCTTAATTTCACGGATTTGATCATAACTTCTTAACTTCTGTGCTAATTTCGCTAAAATTCAATACCAATCTGATCTGGAGAATAATAAAAGTTTTTGTATAGGCTTTTCTTTCCATTTTCCTGTAAGAAATTTTTAAATTTAAAGCTGTTAAGAATCTAAAAATTTTATTTTCAGAAACAAATTTCTAAAAAACTGTCTCAGAATATCATTTCTATAAGAAAATATTTTTTTGAAATGGTTTTTGAAATGATTTTTTGAAAAATGTTGATGAAAATTAAAAAAATTGCAATTTATATGAAAATATGCAAAAATATGCAATTATACAAAAATATGCAAAAATATGCAACTACAAATCGATGCCATTTTATTGCAAATTTATTGATTCGGATAGATATTTAATTTATGTTATGTTTAGAGTGCGGATTAAAAATATGCATTTTCATGAAAGTACTTGCTCTAGTTATCATATTAAAAAATAAGGAAAAATACAATGCTTATATAAACTTATACATATGTCCTAGGGTTTCTATTCGGGAAAAAATTCCCGGGAATTCCCGGGAAATATTTTTCTTAAAATCCCGGGATTTTTTCTTCGGGAAATTTCGGGAATTCGTCGCTAATTTTTAAATAAAAATAAATTTAAATTGCACATTTTTAACTTAACTTTGAAAGAATTAAAATTTTTAAAGAAAAACTAGTGAGGATATGCTTCAGCTTGCATATTATTTAGGCGTAATAATTATTTTTCTTTAATCGATTGCGTGACAAAATACGGATTCAAACTAAATTTCACTTCAAATGTTGGTTGCAAATTGGCAAACGTTTTTTAATCTAAAATTCAATGATTTCTTCTTTACGAAATTTAGTATTTCATATTCAGAACAACAATCTTTATAGTGCTTAAACAAAAATATCGGTATTTAAAAAAATATATAACAAACCTAGTTTTCAACTTAAAATTTCCTGGTATCTATCGGCCGTGAAAAAAAAAAATTATTTTGTAACGAACCTTGGCCGCAGCGAGTTCTATCCCAGCAACCAGTGAAAATACGTCGTTACAATGGCCGGAATGCCTTCAACCAATTAATTTTCATAATTCGAAAGTTTTATTAAATATATTTTCAAGATATAATGTTCTTACGGTTGGTGTAGTCAAAATTAGAAAAATTTTCCAAAAACCCGTGTAAAAAAATAATTATATCAAAACATATCTCCTTTGATAAAAACATATATGGATCATATCAAAATGGATGTAATTAGATCTAGTCCATATATACTCATATCTGCTTCAGATATGTTTTGATCCGTAAATTGAGTCTATCTGGCATATATGATCAGCCATTTTCAGATATGTCCAGATATGAGTATATATGGACTAGATCTAATTACATCCATTTTGATATGAACTATATATGTTTTTATCTAAGGAGATATGTTTTGATATAATTATTTTTTTACACGGGAAGTTATTTTAACCGCATTTAAAGAAAAATCGGTTATTTCCGAATTGTGAACAATTTTGCATGTAGTGGAAATACGTCAATGCAAATACTAAAACTATGATAAGGTCAAATATTTCTACAAAAAATTGATTTAATGAACTTTCTACGTATATTTAAGAGGTTAGTAAAACTATTTTACAAATGAATACATCTAAAATGGTTTTAAATTGGAAAATACGACCATAATTTGTAATATATCAATTTTAATATGGTAAAGTTCGAAATTTGTTTTAATTAAAAAATTCCCGGGAATTCCCGGGAATACGATTTTTTTAAAACGATTTCCCGGGAATTGAAAAAGTCCGGGAATTTAGAAACCCTAATATGTCCATATCAAAGTTCATGCATAACAATATATAAATATAAATAATTATATAATAGCATATATGATTATATCAGATCTTTTTTACTCGGATAATTATATCAAATTGATCTTATAATATCTATTTTTATATAATTAGATAAGCAAAACCAAAATACGAATATAATCATATACCCGAGTAAAAAAAAATTGTATGGTAAAACATGTTATCTTATAAAATTATATATAATTAATTGGATCTGATTTTGCTAAATTTCATCCGAAAATTGGCCGCGCCAAAGTTATCTCATAACATCTTATAATATATGAAGTTACAGTTTAATATTTGATTGTATGTGATTTCATCCGGAAATTGGCCGCGCCAAAGTTATCCCAAATTATCTATTATCATGATTTTGTATTAAATATGATATGATATGATGTAATTTCATCCGGAAATTGGCCGCGCCAAAGTTATCTTAAAATATCCAATATCATGATTTTATATTAAATTGGATATTATATAATGTAATTTCATCCGAAATTTGGCCGCGCCAAAGTTATCTTATAATATCTGATATCTTGATTTTATAAAAAAATTATTGGATACATTTTTATCCAAAAAATGTTTCTGTTTTTAGATTTATTTTTAGATATAATAATGTCAAACTGAAAATAAATAAAAAAAAAAAAAAACTTCGAACGGACGGGGATTAGAACCACAAGTCTTCCGTTTTGTAATCGCAATCTCTACCCTCTAGACCAGCGGACGTTGTTAGCAAATAACAACTTTAAAAGTCTTAGTTTTAAATAAATTGATCGTATCTAATTATATCAAATTGATCTAACATATAGTAATATATGATTATATCCAATTAAATATGTTATTCACTTGTACACAATTTTCAAAAAGACTTTGAAAATTTTTGATAAAATTTGCAAAAAAAAAAAATTGGAATGACGTACAGCGCTATTAGGGGCTTCCATGGTAAGCTTAAACAATAATTTTAATGTAGCGGTATGCCTTATTTCCAAGTCATAGGCTTCCAAAGTGAAATAAGACTTTGGCTTATAAATTTGAAATTTTTCATGGAATCAGGAAATCAGAATTAGATTTGAGATCGGGTTCCAAAAATCATTGATAATTTGATAATTTAAACCAAATATAGCTATTATTAACTATATAAATGTAATATAAATTTTTAAAAATGATTGCAAAAATTCAAAAAGTAAAATTTTTTAAGTTCTAAAAAAACAAATGCAATAAAAAAGTGTTTTCTATTTAAAAAAAAAAATAAAAAAATATATTTTTTTCTGGAATCGAACTCGGGTTCCCAAAAATGATAGATAATTTTATAATAAATTAAATACAGTTATATCTATATATGATGAATTTCATGTAAAAATCGAGATGCATTGAACCCGACCCCCTCAGATATCGATGAAATTTTGTTCATAGCTAAATTTGATCAATACAAACAAACTCTCATTTTTAGAAATGACTGTTTTGCGATTTTTTGGGCGTGACACAGTGGGAACGTTTTCGAAAAAACGCGAAAATGGTCGAAAAGAGCTCCATTTAAACTACAATAACTCTGAATCGGCTAAACCGATTTCCATGATCTTGGTATCATTAAAAAGATATTTTAACAGGCTTTATGACACGTTAAAAAAAAAAAAAATACACTGTAAAAAATTTATAACAAAAAAAATTTTAACTGACGAAAAAACCAAAAAGATCAAGGGTTTTTTTACAGTGTATTAATTTTTTAGAAAGGTTTATCCTTCATCTATACCATATCAAAAAATAAAAATGGGTTCTTTGTTAGTTTTTTTTATATAATTTTTTAAGTAGTGTCACTTCTAGTAATTGCCCTTATATTTTATAACAAAAAAAATTTTAGGTAACGAAAAACCAAAAAAGATCAAGGATTTTTTACAGTGTATTACTTTTTTAGAAAGGTATTTCCTTCACCTATAACATATCCAAAAAGTAAAATGGGTTCTTTTTTATTTTTTTTTTAATAATTTTTTAAGTAGTGTCACTTCTAGTAATTCCGCAAAATTCTGAATAAAAAAATCAATGTATTCTTCATAATAATTTTCTATTTTGTCATAAACATTTATTACTTTACCCATAATAAAGAGAAATATATATAGAACAAAAAAATTGTTGCCCTTTTCATTCCAAAGATTTTTTCAGGTCTATTTTTTCTTCCTCAGGTAGCTAATAACATAGTAAAAAGAAATAGAAACACAAAATATAACAAATATTTTCCTTTCTTAGTAAAAAATTTAACGGCAAACAGCCCTTATTTCCATACAAATGCATGTAAATGTATAGGGGTCTGGCCAGAACTAAGGACTCAAAATATGTACCTGACGAAGGGTTAACAGGTAAAATAAATAAACATTGTCCCAGGAAAATTATGAATATGTTTTAACCGCAAAAAGTTCTTGCTTGCCTTAAAAAATGCTATATAATTGCACCTGATGAACGTACCGAAATTCATAATTATAAACAGTTTCGAGAAGCCAAGATATCCCATTACAATTTTTACGCGTATATTTTAAAAAATTGAGTGAATATGAATTCAAACAATAAGTACAGATGCATAAAAATATCTAATAAGTGTTGCGCTTCGCTTCGTAAAATAAGTGAAAACGAGGCTGCAAATATAATTGAATATTTTCCAGCTGTCGCCAACATTCATTGTAGCCGTATTTGCGAAACTTGCCGGAATACACTGAGAAAAGCTCGCAGTCGTAATGAATCCAACGTGGAGCAGAATGAAGTCTCAAATTATTTACCAACAACGCCCAGCAATGAAATTAGCGAAGAATTGAATGAACTTCCAACTTGTACCAGCCGTATTGCAAACATCGAAAGGACGGAAGTCATTGAAAATATAAATGATCATATTATTCCTCATCTACCAAACCAAATGTCGCCTCTTAAAAGGAAATATATGAAACGAGATGCATACAGAAATAGAAAATCACTGCAAATTTTCGAAAATATAGCAGATTCACTTGGAGCTGATCCATTATCTGATTTGTCAGCGCAACTTGAAAACGTCAAAGCCATTTACGAAGAAATTTTGGAAAACATCAAATATCAAATAGAGAACAGCTCAAATCTTTTGGAAAAGCAAAAACTTTTATCTCTCTTACCAATCAATATGAGTCACGCAGAAATTAAAGATCGTTTTGGGGATGATATATCTCACGATTGTATCAAAAAAAGTAAAGATATCCAAAGGAATAAAACGAAGTTTGCAGATATCAATCTTTTTAAAATGAGCAGACGTAGCTTACCAACCGAAACACTAAGCACAGTCAAGTTATTTTATGAAGATGATGAAATTAGCCGAATGATGCCTGGATCGCAAGATTCAATTACTGTTAAACAAGGAAACTTACGTGAAAAAGTTCAAAAAAGACTGATGTTATCTTCACTACGCGAATCTTACTACGAATTTAAAAAAAAACATCCCTTGGCCAAAGTGGGTTTTACAAAATTTACAATGTTAAGGCCAAAAAATTGTATAAAACTTGGAGTTGGAAACCAGCAAAATATCTGTGTATGCACATTGCATCAGAATATGAAATTGATGTTTGAAAAAAGTGGCTTAAAATCAATTTGTATTGAAGGAGAATGCACATTTACCGATTACAAAGATGTTCTCAAATTCGTTGTTTGTAATGGTGACATAGAAAAAAGCGAGTGTTGCGTTTCAATGTGTGGTCACTGCTTTAAAAATTTAAATAATCTAAAAACGCATATGCTAAAACATTTTGAAAATAACCAAACTGAAGAAATAATATACAAAAAGTGGAATACAACGATTAGATGTGTTCTGGAAACGTTAACCACCAACCCAGAATCATTTGTCAGCGATTTTACTGAACACATCAAAGTTCTGATTCCGCATCATTTCATAGCAAAGCGACAATCTGAATTTATCAGCAATAAAAGAGCGGCGCTGTTATCAGGAGAAATGTTAATTCAAATGGACTTTGCTGAAAATTATGCATTTCTTGTACAAGATGCCGTGCAAGGATACCATTGGAATAATGATCAGGCTACAATACATCCGTTCGTTATTTATTACAAAGGTAATTATTTTAATATTTTGGTATTAGTAAACACATCCATCCACACTCATCAAAATATTTAATAATTTTTATTTATTTGTTTTTTTCCTTTGTTTGTTTATTTTCAGATAACGATAAATTAACTCATAAAAGCTTCGCCATAATATCTGATTGCAATACCCATGATAAGTAGTATAGCAGTTCATCTATATATTTCAAAAATGGTACAGTTCGTGAAGGCCAATATAACCAACAATATTAATAAAATCATTTACGTATCAGATGGTGCAGGAGCACAATATAAAAATAAATATAACTTCATTAATTTATGCCATCACAAATCTGATTTTGGGATTGACGCTGAATGGCACTTTTATGCTACCAGTCACGGAAAATCTGCATGTGATGGAATCGGAGGAACATTGAAGAGAGGTGCTCGAAATTATAGTATTGCAAATAAAAATGAAATCCAGACAACGAGGCAACTCTATCACTGGGCATCAGAAACATATAAGACCACCATACAAGTTGCTTACGCAGATGCTGACGAATACAACAAAGTTAAAGAAAAGCTATTTTCAAGATATGAAGAAGCTAAAACTATAACAGGAACTCGAGGCTTTCATTCATTCATTCCGATAAATGAAACTTTTGTACATGTGCGCAGATATTCTGACTGTGCCAAATTTGAGCAGCGCAAAATTTCTTACAAATAATTAACTTAAAAAAAATTTAAATAAAATAAAACACAAATTAATAAAAACGTGGCAAATAATATAAACAATTGTTGATGGTTTTTTATTTGTAAACATTTAAAAAATGTTAGAATTGTTGAACTATTTTGTGAATGTGACCAGATATTTTCGCTGTTATTCGAATTATTTCGAAAACTTTCGGTAAGTATTACTAGAAGTGACACTACTTAAAAAATTATATAAAAAAAATAAAAAAGAACCCATTTTACTTTTTGGATATGTTATAGGTGAGAGAAATACCTTTCTAAAAAAGTAATACACTGTAAAAAATTCTTGATCTTTTTTGGTTTTTCGTTACCTAAAATTTTTTTTTGTTATAAAATATAAGGGAAATTACTAGAAGTGACACTACTTAAAAAATTATATAAAAAAAACTAACAAAGAACCCATTTTTATTTTTTGATATGGTATAGATGAAGGATAAACCTTTCTAAAAAATTAATACACTGTAAAAAAACCCTTGATCTTTTTGGTTTTTTCGTCAGTTAAAATTTTTTTTGTTATAAATTTTTTACAGTGTATTTTTTTTTTTTTTTTTTTTTAACGTGTCATAAAGCCTGTTAAAATATCTTTTTAATGATACCAAGATCATGGAAATCGGTTGAGCCGATTCAGAGTTATTGTAGTTTAAATGGAGCTCTTTTCGACCATTTTCGCGTTTTTTCGAAAACGTTCCCACTGTGTCACGCTCAAAAAATCGCAAAACAGTCATTTCTAAAAATGAGAGTTTGTTTGTTTTGATCAAATTTAGCTATGAACAAAATTTCATCGATATCTGAGTTGGTCGGGTTCAAAATTTCAGTTTTATCTCGATTTTTAAATGAAATTCATCATATATAAAAGAGTGTGGTGACTGACTGACTGACTGACTGACTGACTGACTGATTGGCAATAATCATCGCCCAGCCCAAACCGCTGAAGCTAGAGACTTGAAATTTGGAATGTAGGTTCGGCTCCCGACAAAACCACCCACTAAGAAGGGATTTTTGGAAATTCCGATTCTAAGGGGGGCAAAAGGGGGAAAATAGGGCCCTTTGGGGGATTTTGTATCTTTTGAACTAATAGTCCTAGAAACTTCAAATTTGAACTCTAGGATCCTCTCGCGGAAATAAAATTTCGGAATTTTTTTTTTTTGAAAATTCCGCCTCCAAGGGGGGAAAAAGGGGGAAATAGAGCAAATTGTTACATTTTTTATATTCTAAACAAATGCTCCCACAAACCTGAAATTTGAAGTCTAGGACCCTCTCGCGGAAATAACATTTTGGAAAAAGTAATATTTTGAAAATTCCGTTTCTAAGGTGGGGGGGGGGAGGGGGAAAATAGGGCAAGTTGGTACATTTTGTATCTTCTGAACTAATGGTCCTACAATCTTGAAATTTTGAATATAGGATACTCTCGCGGAAATAACATTTTGAAAAAAGTACTTTTTTGAAAATTCCGGTTTTAAGGGGGACAAAAAGGGGGAAAATAGGGCAATTTGGTGAATTTTGAACTAATGGTCCTAGAAACTAGATATTTGAACTATAGTATCCTCTCGGGGAAAAAACATTTTTTTACTAAAATTTTTTCACTCAAAATTTTTTTTCAGTCAAAATTTTTTTTTCATTAAAAATTTTTTTTCACTCAAAATTTTTTTCACTCAAAATTTTTTTTTCACTCAAAACTTTTTTGCTCAAAATTTTTTTTCACTCAAAATTTTTTTTTACAATTTTTTTTTTGTTACAATTTTTTTTTCACTCAAAATTTTTTTTTTGCTCAAAATTTTTTTTCACTCAAATTTTTTTTCACTCATAATTTTTTTTCACTCAAAACTTTTTTGCTCAAAATTTTTTTTCACTCAAAATTTTTTTTCACTCAAAAATTTTTTTTCACTCAATTTTTTTTCACTCAATTTTTTTTCACTCAAAATTTTTTTTCACTCAAAAATTTTTTTTTACTCAAAACTTTTTTTTACTCAAAATTTTTTTTCACTCAATTTTTTTTAATAAAAATTTTTTTGACTCAATTGTATTTTATTCTTCAGTTTTTTTACTCAATTTTTTTACTTAAATTTTTTACTTAGAAGGTGTTTTCACCCAAATTTTTTTTACTCAATTTTTTTTTACTCAAAATTTTTTTCGCTTAATTTTTTGACTCAAATTTTTTACTCAATTTTTTTTCTCATTTATTTTTTTATTTTTGGGAATTTATTGATTTAATCACATAAATTTAGGGGGAAATAGGACAATTTTGAACATCTTCTGAACTAATGGCCCCAGTAACCTAACATTTAGACTATAGGATCCTCTCGCGGAAATAATACTCTAAAGAAAGTATTTTTTTTTTTTCAATAAGAAGGGGAAATGGGGGGAAATGGGGGAAAAATGGCAATTTGGTACATGTTCTATCTTTTGACCTAATGGTCCTAGAAACTTAAAGTTTGGACTATAAGATCCTCTAACGGAAAAAACATTCTAAAACAAAGTTTTTTTAATTCTGATTCTAGGGGGTTGAAAGGGGGAAAGTAGTATAGGTACATTTTGTATCTTCTGAACTAATGGTCCTAGAAACTTAAAAATTTGGACTATATGATCCTCTCACGGAATTTATGTTCTGAAGAAAGTATTTTTTGAAAATTTTTCATTCAAATTTGGGGGGTGGGGAAATAGGACGATTTTGAACATTTTCTATATTGTGAACTAATGGTCACAGAAACCTGAAATTTGGACTATAGGAACCTCTCGCGGAAATAATATTCTGAAGAAAGTACTTTTTTAAAAAGGCACTTCTTTGGTACATATTCTTTTTTCTGACCTAATGGTTCTAGATACTTAAAGTTTGGACTATAAGATCATCTCGCGGAAAAAATATTTCGAAACAAAGTTTTTTTTTTTCAATTCCGCTTCTAGGGTGGAACAATTTGGTACACTTTGTATGTTCTGAACTAATTTTCACAAAAACTTAAAAATTTTGACTATGGGATCCTTCGCGGAAATAACATTGTAAAGAAAATTATATTTTGAAAATTTGGCTTCTAAGGGCGAAAAAGGTGGAAAGTAGGGTAATTTTGTGTCTGCTGAACTAATGGTCGTAGATCCTTGAAATTTGGACTGTACGATCCTCTCGCGGAAATAACTTTCTGAAAAAAGTACTTTTTTGAAAATTCCGGTTTGTATCTGCTGAACAAATAGGACTGCTCGATCCTCTCGCGTGGACTGCACGATCCTCTCGCGGAAAAAACATTCTGAAAAAAGTAATTTTTTGAAAATTCCGCTTTAAAGGGTGAAAAAGGGGAAGGTAGGGCAATTTTGTATCTGCTGAAAATATGGTCCTAGATACTTGAAATTTGGAGTGAACGATCCTCTCGCGGAAATAACATTCTAAAGGAAGTACTTTTTCAAAATTCTGGGGGAAAATGGGGTAAAGTAGGACAATTTTGAATCTGCTGAACTAATGGTCCTTAATACTTGAAATTTTAACTGTACGATCCTTTCGCGAAAATAACAGTCTTAACGAAGACCTTTTTCAAAAATTCTGCTCCAACAAGGAAAAAGGGGGGAAGTAGGGCAATTTTGTATCTGCTGAACTAATGGTCCTAGATACTTGAAATTTGAACAGTACAATCCTCTCGCGGAAATAATATTCTTAAGAAAGTACTTTTTGAAAATTCCGTGGAAAAAGGGGGTGAGTGGGGTAATTTTGAATCTGCTGAACTCATGGTCCTAGATACTTGAAATTTCAACTGAACGATCCTCTCGCGGAAATAACATTGTTAAAGAAAAACTTTTTTAAAAATTCCGCTTCTACGGCAAAAAGGGGGAAAGCAGGGCAATTTTGTATCTGCTGAACTAATGGTTGAACTGTACAATCCTATCCCGAAAATAACACTCTAAAAGAAGTACTTTTTTGAAAAATTCGTTTTTAAAGGGTGAAAATGGGGAAAGAAGGGCAGTTTCGTATCTGCTAAACGAATGGTCCCAGAAACTTGAAATTTTAACTCTATGATCCTCTCGCGGAAAAAACAGTTTGTAAAAAGTAATATTTTGAAAAATCCTTTTATAAGGGTGGGGGTGGGAGTAGAAGGGGTTTAATAGGGCAATTTTGTATCTTCTGAACAAACTTGAAATTTTTAATCTGGATGCTCTTGCGGAAATTATTTTTTGAAAAATATACTTTTTTGAGAATTTTGGTTTTAAGGAAGCCCAAAAGGGGGAAAATAGGGCAATTTGCTAAACTTTAAACTAATGGTCTTAGAAACATGACATTTGGAATATGGGATCATATCGCGGCAATAACATTCTAAAAGAAGTACTTTTTTGAAAATTTCGCTTTTAAGGGGTAGAAAGGGGGAAAGTAGTGCAATTTTGTATATGCTAAAGTAATGGTCCTAGATACTTGAAAATTGGACTCTACGATCCTTCCGCGGAAATAACATTCGGAAAGGAATACTTTTTTGAAAATTCCTCTTTTAAGCAAAGTACTCTGTTCGAGTTCACAGGAAAAAATCTGTCAAACTCCATATAAAAAAAATAAATTTTGGCAGCGCGAGGAATTATAGGGAAATTGTTAAAAAAAAGTTTTCATCCATTTTTATTATACAAGACAATTTAAATTGCCGTGAAAAAGTGACATTTCAGTTTTGTTATGATCGTTTCTTTCTTATAATTGTAAAAATTTGTTGATTTTTAAATGTCTTATTACGATTTAAGGCGTTGAAAGTTTAAGTGAAATTTTCACCGTAAAAAACAGAGTACTAAGCTTTAAGGGGAAAAAGAGGGGAAAATAGAGCAATTTTGAATCTGCTGAACTAATGGTCCTAGATACTTGAAAATTGGACTGTACGATCCTCCCGCGGAAATAACATTCGGAAAGAAATACTTTTTTAAAAATTCTTCTTTTAAGGGGGAAAAAGGGGAAAGTAGGCCAATTTTGTATCTGCTGAACAAATAGTCCTAGATACTTGAAAATTGGACTGCACGATCCTCTCGCGGAAATAAAATTCGAATGGGGGACTTTTTGGAAAATTCCGCCTCTAAGAGGGAAAATGGGGAAAGTAGAACTAATGGTCCGGGAGACTTGAAATTTGGACTGAACGATCTTTTCGCGAGAATAACATTCTGAAAGAAGTACTTTTTTAAATATTCCGATTTTGAGTGGGAAAAGGGGAAAAGTAGGGCAACTTTGTATCTGCTGAAATAATGGTCCTATATACTTGAAATTTGGACTGTACGATCCTCTCGCGGAAATAACATTCTCAAGGAAGTACTTTTTTGAAAACTCTACTTTTAAGGGGGGGGGGGGGGGTTATATAACATTCTAAAAGAAGTACTTTTTTTTAGATTCTGATTCTACGGGGGGAAAGGGAGAAAGTAGGGCAATTTTGAATCTGCTGAATTAATAGTCCTACATACTTGAAGTTTGGACTTTACGATCCTCTCGCGGAAAGAACATTCTAGAAGAAGTACTTTTTTGAAAGTTCTCCTTCTAAAGGGGGAAAAGGTGGAAAGTAGGGCAATTCTGTATCTGCTGAACTAATGATCCTAGATACTTGAAATTTTAACTGTATGATCCTCTTGCGGAAATAACATTTTAAAATAAGTCCTTTTTGTAGAAAGTTCCGCTTCTAAGGGGGAAAAGGCGGAAAGTATGGCAATTTTGTATCTGCTCAACTTATGGTCCTAGATACTTGAAACTTAGACTGCACGATCCTCTCTCTTGGAATTAACATTCTGAAAGAAGTACTTTTTTAAAATTGCTAATGGTTCTAGATACTTGAAATTTGGCTGAACGATCCTCTCGCGGAAATAACATTCTTAAGAAAGTACTTCTCAAAATTCTGTGGGAAAAAGGGGGAAAGAAGGGCAATTTTGAATCTGCTGAACTAATGGTCCTAGATTCTTGAAATTTGAACTGAACGATCCTTTCGCGAAAATAACATACTTAAAGAACTTCCACTTCTATGGGAAAAAAGGGGAAAGTTGGGCACTTTGGGGGATTTTGTATCTTTTGAACTAATAGTTTTAGAAACTTGAAATTTGGACTCTATGATCCTCTCGCGAAAAAAAAAACTAAAAAAATATTTTTTTGAAAATTCCGCCTCCAAGGTCGGGAAAATGATTAAATTGGTACATTTTTTATCTTCTGGACAAATGGTCCCAGAAACTTAAAATTTGAACTCTAGGATCCTCTCGCGGAATTAACATGCGGAAAACAAAATTTTTTGAAAATTCCGCCTCCAAGGGTGGGAAAAGGGGAAAATAGGGAAAATCGGTAAATTTTTTATCTTCTGAACAAATGGTCCCAGAAACGTGAAGTTTGGTCTTTAGGATCCTCTCGCGGAAACAGCATTCAGAAAAAATATTGTTTGAAAAATTCCTCCTCCACGGTGGGAAAGGGGGGGAAATAAGGAAAATCGGTACATTATTTATCTTTTAAACAAATGGCTCCAGAAACTTGAAATTTGAACTCTAGGATCATCTCGCAAAAAAAACATCTTGAAAAAAGTAGAAGGGGGAGACTAGGGCAATTTTGTATCTTCTGAACTAAAACTTTAAGTTTTGATCCTCTCGCGGAAATAATTTTTTGAAAAATACACTTTTTGAAAATTTTGGTTTTAAGGAGGGCCAAGAGGGGGAAAATAGGGCAATTTGGTAAATTTTAAACTAATGGTCTTAAAAACATGACATTTGCAATATAGGATCATCTCGCGGAAATAACATATTGAAAAAAGTACTTTTTTGAAAATTACTTTTTAAAGGGGGAAAGAAGGGCAATTTTTTATCTGCTGAACTAATGGTCCTAGATATTGAAGTTTGGACTGTACGATCCTCTCGCGGAAATAACATTATGGAAGAAGTACTTTTTTGGAAAAATCTACTTCTATGGGGGAAAAAGAGGGAAAGTAGGGCAAATTTGAAATTTGAATCTTCTTGCGGAAACAACATTCTAATGGAGGTACTTTTTTGAAATTTCGCTTCTACGGGAAAAAGGGGGAAATTAGGGTAATTTTGTATCTGCTGAACTAACGGTCCTAGATACTTGAAATTTGGAGTGTACAATCCTCTCGCGGAAAAAACATTCTGAAAGAAGTACTTTTTTGAAAATTTTGTTTTATAGGTGGAAAAGGGGGAAAGTAGGGCAATTTTGTATCTGCTGAACTAATGGTCCTAGATACTTGAATTTTGAACTGTTTTGTATCTGCTGAAATAATGGTCGTAGATACTTAAAGTTTGGAGTGTACTATCCTATCGCGGAAATAACATTCTGGAAGTAGCACTTTTTAGAAAATTCTGTTTCTAAGGGGGAAATTGGGGAAAGTAGGGCAATTTTGTATCTACTGAATTAATGGTCCTAGATACTTGAAATTTGGACTGTACGATCCTTTCGCGGAAATAACATTCTAAAATAAGTACTTTTATGAAAGTTCTGCTTCTAATGGGGAAAAAGGGAGAAAGTAGAAATACTTAAAATTGGTACGATCCACTTGCGGAAATTACATTCTGGGAAAATAATTTTTTGAATTTTCGCTTCAATTTGGTACATATTGTTCCTTATGCACTAATGTTCCTTTAAACTTAAAGTTTGAACTATGGGATCGTTTCGCCAAAATAAAATTTTTTGCAACTTTAAATCTACTCAAAATATAATATTTTAAAGGTCGAAACTAACAATTTTTATGTTTAATTAAAAAATAATAAGAATTTGAAGTAATAAAGTTTTTTTTTTTTTTTACAGCTAACCGGTAACGAAGTACCGGGCGAGTTAGCTAGTATAACTATATAACAGCAATATAATTTTTTAAAAATGATTGCAAAAATTCAAAAAAAGAAAAATTTTTAGTTCTAAAAAAAATAAATGCAATAAAAAAGTGTTTTCTATTTGAAAAAAAAAAAATAAAAATATATATTTTTTTTCTGGAATCGAACTCGGGTTCCCAAAAATTATAGATAATTTTATAAAAAATCAAATATATTATATATAACTGTATAAAAGAAAAATAATTTTTTTTTAAAATGATTGCAAAAATTCCAAAAATGAAAATTTTTTAGTTCTAAAAAAATTAAACGCAATAAAAAAGTGTTTTCTATTTAAAAAAAATAAAAAAAAACTTTTTTTTCTCGACTGGGCCGGGAATCGAACTCGGGTTCCGAAAAATCATATGTAATCTTATATGATACAACTAGCTAACTCGCCCGGTACTTCGTTACCGGTTAGCTGTAAAAAAACAACTTTATTACTTCAAATTCTTATTAATTTTTAATTAAACATAAAAATTGTTAGTTTCGACCTCTAAAATATTATATTTTGAGAAGATTTAAAGTAGCAAAAAATTTTATTTTGGCGAAACGATCTCATAGTTCAAACTTTAAGTTTCAACGAACATTAGTGCATAAGGAACAATATGTACCAAATTGAAGCGAAAATTCAAAAATTTATTTTCCCAGAATGTAATTTCCGCGAGTGGATCGTAAAGTACCAATTTTAAGTATCTCTACTTTCTCCCTTTTTCCCCATTAGAAGCAGAATTTTCATAAAAGTACTTATTTTAGAATGTTATTTCCGCGAAAGAATCGTACAGTTCAAAACAGTTCAAAATTCAAGTATCTAGGACCATTAGTTCAGCAGATACAAAATTGCCCTACTTTTCCCCTTTTCCACCTATAAAACAAAATTTTCAAAAAAGTACTTCTTTCAGAATGTTTTTTCCGCGAGAGGATCGTACACTCCAAATTTCAAGTATCTAGGACCGTTAGTTCAGCAGATACAAAATTGCCCTAATTTCCCACTTTAAAAAGTAATTTTTTCCAAAAAAGTACTTCTTCCAGAATGTTATTTCCGCGAGAGGATCATACAGTCCAAACTTCAATATCTAGGACCATTAGTTCAGCAGATACAAAATTTCCCTTCTTTCCCCCTTTAAAAAGTAATTTTCAAAAAAGTACTTCTTTAAATAAATGAGATGATCCTATATTGCAAATGTCATGTTTTTAAGACCATTAGTTTAAAATTTACCAAATTGCCCTATTTCCCCCCCCTTGGCCCTAATTAAAACCAAAATTTTCAAAAAGTGTATTTTTCAAAAAAATTATTTCCGCGAGAGAAGATTAAAACTTAAAGTTTTAGTTTAGAAGATACAAAATTTCCCTATTTTCCCCCTTCTAATTTTTTCAAGATGTTTTTTTTTTTTTTGCGAGATGATCCAAGAGTTCAAATTTCAAGTTTCTGGAACCATTTGTTTAAAAGATAAATAATGTACCGATTTTCCCTATTTCCCCCCCTTTCCCACCGTGGAGGAGGAATTTTTCAAACAATATTTTTTTCGGAATGTTGTTTCCGCGAGAGAATCCTAAAGACCAAACTTCACGTTTCTGGGACCATTTGTTCAGCAGATAAAAAATTCACCGATTTT